>CM052250.1:6777297-6835718 GCA_028455795.1 Lasioglossum marginatum
CTAGCGGTTCTGCTCGGTAAGCGGCGCGCGATCGTCACTACAAACCATTATTACTTGTCAAAAACACTGCAGATTGCTCAACTTTAAGCAAGCATAACTCCTGAACCATTGACCCTACAGGATCGAAACTTCGATCTGCAGCCGCCCCAGATACAAATCTACTGGATTACATGCCAAATACATTATAATTTATAGGAGAAAGATACAAATTTCGAATTCGATAAAGTAAAGTTTACTCTCAATTTTTGCAGATCTGCTTTTGGAATCATTTCGAGTATCCTTGTCACAGCTGCTCGGAATTTTTATTTACACCCATCCATTGGAATTTTTATTCACATCAATTTATTTCTTACTCTGAAAACTAAAAATTCCAATGAAAGAGATCCGCCACATTTCAACCTGAATGGAGTAAACGATTTTTATGAATCACTGGTGGTATGATTAATCCCCAATTATTTTCCACTGTGTACCGAACATTCACTTCTTCTACTGTGCACAGAAAAGTGGAAGACAAAGAAGAAGAAGAAGAAGAAGGGCGAAATGGAGGAAAAAGAGCCACGCGGGAAATAAAGTAGCGATCAAGACTGATTAAGTGGTGCGTCGGTGGCGCAACGAGCGCATTATCGCGCGATCGGGAATAATGAATTTAACACCTGGCCGATGGAGAATTAATTAATGAACAAGTGGCGAGAAGGAGGAGAATAGACGGGTAGGAAAATCGACGAAGAAAGGAATGAGACACGCGGTGACAAAGTAAGAAGAAGAGAAAGAAAAAGAAGAGGAGAGATGAGAACAAGATCGAAATAGGGGAAGAAGAGCCACGCGGGAAATAAAGTAGCGATCAAGACTGATTAAGTGCATCACGAGCTGCAGCGAGTGCATTATCACGCGTGGGGTCGTGGTTGTACCGATCGGGAAGAATGAATTGAAAAGAAAATGGGGAAGAAGAGCCGCTGACACCAGCGAGCGATCGCTGTTAATCAAACCCCGGTGGTCGGCTGTTCTCCAGTTAATTAATGATAACAAGTTGCCGTCGATGCCACCGATATACCGTAAGTTCGAGTTACTACCCGATCCTGTTTTGTAATCTCGATCCGACGTCAATGGGAGCCGAGGTAAATTTGCATTGTTAATTGGAAAGCGGTGGCCCGTGGAAATTAAAAATGGACGTCAAGCGGAAGTTCGATAATAAGGGGACGATTTCTTTGTACAATTAGATGGAAAGTTCCAGCGGGACGTTCATTAAAACTCGGCACGTTGGCGTCCATAATTTTTACACTGTCATTGCAATTTCCATTGTTCGTACACACTTCGCGATGTTTGTCGATGGATGCAAATGAGTGCATTATAGAATGCAGTTCTTAATAACAGCTACTCTTCGCTTCTCAACTCCGCGGAAATCATTCCCTTTCATTTTATGTTTGATGTTTGCGACATTTGCGAAATTGTGTCCCATGCAGAATTTACTAAATTACTGAAATTCCCAGCTCTTGGCTGATGGAAATTAATGCAAACGTAGAATTGAATCGTTTCGTCGAAGAAATATAAATTAATTCATACATTAAATATTATATAATTATTATATAATTTAATGAATATATAAAAATGTGAATTCTCCCGGTTTAATTAGCTGCAAAGTTATTCGACTGATTGTATTTTGATTGCTCGTACAAGAGACTTGAAAGTTTCATTAGTAGTTTATGTTTGACATATATGTTTCGATAGTAACAATTACTAATTTTTTTTCCGACTGTTGAGTGTACATGTGAGTTCTGTAAATAGCGATGCGGTTAAGTTTGTTGACTTAACAAGCGTGTCTGCGGCCCCGTCAATTCACCGAGTGATTTCAAACTTTCGGTCGACAGTACACAAGAACACAGCTGCAACTCCATGTTAGTGTACATCACCGGACTGTATTGAGTAGTTTGCTAATTACTAAAGTGGGTTTAATATTTACCCATTGGTCAAGCAATTTTTGTTAGTCAATGGTAACTACTGTAAATACTCGATCGAGCTATATGAAAGTTTGGTTGGGGACCAAATTATTCAAGCCCTCATTGCCGTAAATAGATAACGAGGAATCCAATCATTTTTCTGTGCACAGGAAAATTTGTCGATTAAACTGTAAGCTGTTATGGCCAATCGGTATATTTTTGATATCGAATACCAGCTGTTCGTTACCAATGGCAAACAGCCATCAACAGCCGTCACCAACGACAAACAAATGTAAAGAAACAAAACGAACGTCGGACGAAGCGAATAGCGACGAGTCTCGTCAGGTCCGCCGCCGGAAAAAGACGTACATTAAAATAAAGTTAATTGATCCTTTTGTCTTAATCCCGGCCATCTCTTACAAAACCAAACAATGAAGCCTGCGAGGATTAAATAAGAGCCTGCTATATTAACCATGTTAAACGTTAATAAATATTTCTACTGGGTGAAAGTATACAGTATAGTATATAATTTTTGTCTTTTTAAAAAAAAATTTTCTTATTATCATTTGATATTCTTATTTTCTAAAAAATCAGTTGGGTTGGCAAGAAAGTAATTCCGGTATTTTAAAGTGAAATAGAGTCCAATTTTTTTTATTTTATATTTGACTTTAAATAAGACGCGTTCCCTTTTGTTCGATGATCTTTTGCAAAAAAGAATAAATAAGAAAATATCTTATTGATTAAAGTTCATCGGTTGAATAAAGAAATTCGGTTTTATTTCACTTTAGAATACCGAAATTACTTGCATGTCAACCCAATAGTTCAAAATGGAAAGATAACGAAATGACAAAAGAAGCAGTGGACAAGTAACAGACTTCGAAGTGAAAGCATATTTCGTGAGTCGAAGGAGCCAGCCTCGCCGGCTATCAGACTTCAAATGTAGAAAAAACTGTTTAAATTACTCTGTTCACGCGGAAAGAAAGGTAGCTAGGAGTCATGCACAGTGTTCTTTGTGCCGGGGCAGCTTCTAACGAAGAAACACTATCCAGGGTAACCGGAGTGCCCAGCTTATGCAAAAGCGCTCGAGGAGGTGTGTCTGTCCGGGAGAGAGCTTGGGATAAAACTAAGAAGGAAGAGAGAGAGAGAGAGAGAGAGAGAGAGAGAGAAGAGAGCGGGTAAGAAGGGAAGGGAACTATGTAATTAGAATGCGACAAGCAGCGGAACGGCGCGACGCGGCGGTACGGTTATCAATTCCCGCGGAGCCGCGCGATGAAATCGCGGCGGATGAAAGCAATATCCTCGGAATCGATTTCTTGGCTGTCGACGGCCGGGTTCGGCTTCTCGCGACAGTGATAGACTATCGCGCAGTGGATCGAAAGACGGAGACATTTTACTCCCCACCCCCGCAGCAAACCAGCCAGCTGGCCAGCAGGCCGATCGAGGACGTGACTGTCGTCTCTGCCATCGTGATTCGCAATTATCGAATCCAATTTGTCCGTCAGAAAGGCGAGGGAGAAACGTGGGGAGGGGGCGGCGGCACCACGGGGCGAGAAAACGTAGAAAAAGGGTGAGAACCGGCCGATCGAAGATAGAGAAAATGACGAGGCGGGCGACGTGGAAATGGATAGAGAAAGAGCCCGCGCCACCCCGGAATTAACTCCCTCGCGCGCACCTTGCACGGTAATTACTTTACGTTCGATCGATGTCGCGATTTCGAGAGCTCGATGGCAAGGGAATGACTACCGGCCGACACAATAATCATCGGGCGACGACTCGTCAAACGGTGATTCACTGTTTCGTGAACTGTATTACTGTATCCTCAGATTTAGATCCACGCCAGCGGACTAGGGTCGTAATCCTGTGTGTGGTGGATATCGAGCGTCTTTCTTCATTTATTTTGAAGGGACCGCTCTTTGTAATAATAACAGGTGTTACTTCATTCAGATCTTATAGTATTTTTGTGATAACAAATACTTGAATGAAGAATCAATGTTGCAATTTTGCCAAATAGACAATTGTAAATTTGACGTTTCTAAAGATCGACGAGTTCTTATTTATTCAGGCTTCTTCAAATTCAGTACTCTGTACTCTTGAACATAATCACTGGACTAATTACTGTTATATTATTTTCAACCTATTAAACAGAGTACGAAAGAAAATAAATCTTTATTAGCTCCAGTTCGTTACGATTCAGGTAAGAAAATTTTGTTTTCCATAAAGATCCGCCATCCAATAATCGGACTGCGGATGTTTATGCAATTTTCAATTTTTTTAGACAAATTTTAAGAAAGTGATACCAAATAAAATTCTATTTTCATTGGTAATAGCATTTGTAGATCGAAAATATATAAAAATCGTACTAAATTCTGTTGAATTTAATACTCCAGCATTTTTTGAAAATTTTTATAAGCCATAAATAAAGATCCACAGTCTAGTAATAATCATCATTGGAGGATATCATGAAATTCAAGAAACATCCCTCGTATTTTTATAAATGTGGAATGTTTACAGATGAATTTTTTTATAATTGTACCAAACGACCTGATGTTTTGTAAGCAATTAGAAGCATTGGTTTACTAAATGATCTGCAGAAAAGATTTTCCAAAAATTACAATCTACAAGGTTGCATACAAAAATAAAAACAGCATTTTCTAAAACGTTCTTGTTTGGGCCCTTAATGAAAATTTAAAATATATGTTTTGTAGAGGTCTATGTTAGTTATACACATACTAAAAATTTCATCGAAATCGGTGGACGCAGAAAAAAATGACACGCATCGTAAGATGTAAGAATCTGTGGATTTTAAGCAGAAACTGACCAAAAGTCCCGAAAAACTATGATTTTCATCACTTGTAGCTCTTGGGTATGTTAATAGATTTTGATGGAATTTTCAGCATGTGTATAACTAACATATATTTTAAATTTTCATTAAGGGCCCAAATAAAAAAGTTTTAAAAACTACTTTCTTTATTTTTGCATGCAAGCCTTTAAATTGTAATTTTTGGAAAATCTTTTTTGCAGATCATTTAGTAAACCAATGCTTCTAATTGCTTACGAAATATCAGGTCGTTTGGTACAATTATAAAAAAGTTATTTTGTTTTAAAGGGCGTACGAATACTTTGGTCTTCAACTGTACAAACCTTTTTGCAACAAAGTAGTCTTGAAAAATTACGAGCATAACCTGGATCCTTTATGGAGGTGCTGTAACGTTCAGAACGCGCTTTGATTTCGGCCCCAGGTAATATTTCCCTTCACCGCGCGAGCGGGCCCCTAAATGGAAGCGTAACCCTAAACATTCAGAACCGGACACTTGGTCGTGGAACTTCGTAACAACAAGACCGTCCCACAGCGAAGACAGAACTTGCGCATCCGATTAGATAGTTCGTCCCCCCATCCCCTCTTTCGGCGACCCTCCATCAAATTTCCTTGTTCCGTCGCACGGCTTTCAAGCAATCCCCGCCTCCGTCGGTCGCTCGTCAGCCGATTATTAAGCGTTTCCATAGCGTCGAATCGACGGGAGATCGACGTAAGTGGCAGGGTTCACGGGACTGGAAAGGATTTCGCGGCCGCCCGAAGACAGACACCCCCGTTCACGATTTTCAACCGCGGACAAATTGCTGCCGGTGAATCGTTCGACGAGATTCGCCCGATTCGGGAACCGACTCCGAGAAAATATTGATATGAGAATCGAGGAATCGAGTGGGAACGATCTATCACTCGAACATGTTACTCTGTAATAATGTGTCGGTCGATCTGGCCGACTTGAATTGTGCGTTGTGCCCCAGTACAATGATTTTTATAGCCTGATTTGCAAAAATGTTACTTTTGTATAGTTGTGCTAATTTAATATACAACGTTTCTCAATGATACTTTGTTATTTTTCTTCAACGCCGATGTAGGATGGATTTTATACATTTACCACGAAAATGAGTTGGTGTCATTTAAAACTTTCTTATCATTAGATGTTCATGCATTTTCCAATTTTTGTAGACAAATTTTCAGAAAGTGCCATGATATAAAATCCTATTTTTAATGGGAACAGCCTTTGTAGATCTAAAACAACTAAAAATTGTACAAAATTCTATCGAATTTTATATCCTAGCCTTCTTTGAACATTTTCATAAGCCATAAATGCATAAACATCCGCAGTCCACTTATCATTTTCAATCTATTCAACGAAAGAAATAAAATTTTTATTTCACCCCAGTTTGTTACAATTCGGCTAGAAAGTTTTTATATTTTGTCTAATAATAATTCTAAAGATCATTCAAATATTTGGGTACGAAGAGATATTGTCAAGTGGCATGATCGCAAAACTGAATTAAAGCTTCGTCTTCCTCACTGAATTAAGATCGATATTGTCTGTCCATGGTCGACCTGTTCTACTGGCGTTCGCAGAGGAACCGGAGTAATTGAAAAACTGAGGTTTCCTTGAACGAAATGGAGAGTGGTCGGGCTTAACCATCGATTCAAAACCGTCCCGTCGAAATTCCCAAGCTGTTCGCGCACTGACCGAACACGGATACCGAACTGCATTACAGGACGATCTATGGATATGGGCGGTAAACCGCGGACGTCCGGCGCGGATCAACCGTGGTTAAAACTGTCCGCGTAAAAGGATCCATTTAAATCTACGAAGTGAACACGGCCGGGAAATTTCTGCTAGCGGTGCCGGTCGACAGCGGAACTGTTCCCTCGTTAATGGACAACCTAAAGCCACCTGTGAATTTTTTCAATTAGTATCGCCGGATTAAAGCGAATAAAACGTTGGATGATCGTGAGGCTGTGATCTGTATCGAAAAACTCGACCCGGACGGATTGAAATGAAAACTAACCGAGAGAAAAAAGGGGAAAGAGCAGAAAACAGTGAGGAAAAGCAAGAGAGGGAGAGATAGAGAGATAAAGAGCGACGGAAAACGTCAGCAGGTTCGTTTCTCGGGGCGTTCGTGTTGTCTTCAACCGCAATTGCCTCTCGCGTAACGGCAATTTCCACTGCGTGCACACGAAATTGCCGTCGACTCATTACGTGCACGGGATCACATTGTCTTTATCGCGTCGCTCTCGCCCTTTCGTGCACCGCCGCTGATGGAAAACAATTTCGCGACATTAGAACCTCGTCTAAATTAGCGCGGTCCGTAGAAGGACAGCCGCGAAACTTGGCGAAAACTCGTCCATCGCTTCCATACGACTCGCTCGCTGGAAGTAACAGTTTCGATCCGACGTCGGATAACTCGGCAACAAGTAGATCGCTCTCCATCGACGCGGATAAACGAGCTTAATTGCGAACCCGCGATCTCGAGCCTCGTTGTCTCGAGCGACGACAATGTCAACTCGAAAATATACTTCGAGACACTCCAACCACGATACAATCGGCGTTGTCGAAATGCCATCCCATTAGTACAGGTCAGTAATCACCTATTAGTAGTACAGGTCAGTAATCACCTATTAGTAGTACAGGTCAGTAATCACCTATTAGTAGCACAGGTCAGTAATCACCTATTAGTAGTACAGGTCAGTAATCACTTATTAGTAGTACAGGTCAGTAATCACTTATTAGTAGTACAGGTCCGTCCAGTACATTCCAAATATATAGAAAAGATAGAAATAAAATAATAATTGTGGACCTGAATTGCAAGAAACTAGAGTGAAATAGAAATTTATTTTTTCTCTTTTAATAGATTGAAAATAATCTATCACTATTTTTATATTCTTATAATTAGACTGTGGATGTTCATGCACGTAAAATATGCGAAAAGCATATGCAAATATGCACAAAAAATTTGCAAATATGCACGAAAAATGTGATTAGAACTAACACAAAAATATTTATACGGAAACACCATAATTTGCGTTACAATAAGTTACTAGTAATTTTTTGTTTAATGTAGTCATTATTTGCTGAAAAAGTACATTCTTCATCACAGGATGTGGGATGGGTGTATATTTATATTTGCTCCAATAGTGGTACATTAGTTGACACATTTTCATCGCTTAATATCCTCACGAGTTTAGATATTTCGCATAAACTAGGATTCTTTTTTACCACTGCATCTATTTTAACACTTTGATCACCACATTTACTAGTTGCAGCTCTTAAATGTTCAATAGAGTCCACGAATATTTTCATTTAATTTGTTAAGTGTAAACCGACAGTTTCCAGTCTCTTTATTGTGACTGGAAGAGTTTGCAAATGTACTTTTGTAATGACAAATTTTGTGCAACTTGTGTCTGTTACAATTGCAACCAAACCTTTCTTATCAAGATCTTAAACTACCTACTTACAGAAACAAAATTTTGAATGAATGATTTTACTGTTTTCGGATGTTAAGAAAAAAGAATAGTCGAACCTCTTTAATTTTATCAAAATTTTCGGCGTAAAATATTGGAGTCAAACAAATCGCAGCAAAATATAATGAAATTATATAAAAGAAATATGTAATATATATGTGCATATGCACATGGTAGAAAACATATGCAATATGCAAAATAATATTTGCATATCGGAATATGTATTTACATAAACATCCGCAGTCTAGTATATCTTAAACTGTCTGCTTATCAATCATTAGGATTGAATTAAGGGTGATAACAACCCTCAATATTTTGCATCAAAGCTTTTTAAACAAAATCGTTTCTCAACCTAAAATAAATGTTAAATTCACCGTTAAGTACCCAGATAATGACATTTTTAAAAAAAATGGTTCCATTGGTTCAACTTTGCTCCTTCTCTGTGTAAATCGTCGATCAGAGAAGAAACTTAAAAATCGTGTCGACCGTTCTAGTTTCGTCTCAGATCCGAAGCAGCGTTCTTCTAGAGAGACAACCATGTCCGTAGATAATTCTTGTTCGCAGTCATAAGTCCATGCATTTCGCGAGTATATCTCCCCGTTTCCCACATATTCGTCTGTCACTCTCCATTGGACATTCATTTTTATCGTTCACGCTCGAGCAGCGTTATTCAGAGAGCGGGTGCTCGGTCCAGCAACAGATGCGATCACCTCGGCGTCGTTCTCGAAAGTTGCGTCCCTTCCAAATTGTCCGGGCTTATCCCGAATATTTACTGTCCGCCGCTGATTATACGAACGGGTGTCGCGATACGGTGTAACACGGGTGCCTTCGGATATCCCGCGAGACGTGTTACGCTTGCTAACAAATGATCGGGGCCCGTCAGAAAAAGAAGAATAGGGTGCTAGATGGGTCGCTTAACAGCTTGCGAGATAAAAAAGTAATGGCTCGTCAGGGCTATTATTGTGTGTCGTGTGTGGCCACACATCATTAGACGTGGGTGACGGTGAGAAGAGGCTGTTGGGAGTGTGTTGGAGATTCTGTCCGAGGCAGCCTGGCCCCGGTTGGCCATATATTCGTGCGTATCGTGGCTCGAGTCAGGGAATTAGGAGAAAGATTGATCGCACCTATTTGCCGAAACCAAATTACACTTCTCTGTAACATCGACCGTCTCTCCTTCTCTCTCTCTCCCTCTCCATCTCTATCTTAGAAGCCATTTTAGCGAACGATCGCCAGCCTCCGACTTATTTACGAGCGCCGCTATAAATAATTAGCCCTCTTTAATAACGTCCGCGCGATCCATCGATGTATCGACCCGGCCCGATCGGTTATTATTTATTTGCCCCAGGCCCGAGTGAAAGGGATAAACGGATGATGCACGAGCAACCCCCGGCTACGATGCCACACCGACTACCTTGGATAGGAAAGTGGAAAATTGTTTTCGATGATGTACGGTGGCGGTCGGTTCATGAGGCGTAATGAAATTTCCGTGGCGGGATTTCATACGGCGCTCTCTCGAGGAGCAACGGCTAAATGAAACACTTACGCTGAACGGGACCAGCGAGTTCTTCACCGACGGCACCATCCACTGCTGGAACAACGACAGGACCACTTGGCAGCCGACCACCACCTCCAGAATGCGTTTAATCAAGAATCTGCGGAAGCGAAACAAAAATTGTTGTCAGTGCCCGACGGGGATATTAAATTCGGAATTAACCCGCCGACGGAGAATACACCACCCGAGCATTGTACGTCTGCTACAGTGCCAGGAGAATTTATCTTTTCAATTTTAAAAGCTCTGAGATAATACTTTTTCCTATTCCTGAATATTCGAGTTCTCAGTGCTGAAATTCTGTACGGCTAATTTTAGCGATTACAGAATCCGTGAAAATGAAATAAAAATCAGATATATTATATTCTCGGTATTAATTCTATGGTATCGTTTCGTTAACCACGTGAACATTGGAAATCATCAGTCTGTTACAAAGCGAAGATTTTTTACGTTTGATACTATGCCAGGAATTTATCTTCCCAATTTTAAAAACGCTCGGATGATACTTGGAGTCTTCGTATTGCCAGAAATGTATCTTTTTAATCTTAAAAGCTCTGAGATGATACCTTTCCATTTCTGAATATCCAAGTTCTCAGTACAGAAATTTTGTACGATTATAGAATCTGTGAAAATGAAACATCAATGGGATATTAAATTCTATATTAATCCTGTGGTATCGTTTCATTGACCACGAGAACATTGAAAATCACGTCTGTTACAAAGCGAAGAATTTGTACCAGGAATTTAAATTCTCCAATTTTAAAAACTCTCTGATGATACTTGGAGTCTCCGTATTTCTGAATATTTAAATTTCCTTTGCAAAATAAAATTTTATACAGCTAATTAGAAAATATAGAATCCGTGAAATTAAACTCGAAATTAATCCTGTGGTGACTTTCGTCGACCACGTGAAAATTGGAAGTCTGTTACAAAGCGAAGAATTTATTTTTTCAACTGAAAAAGTTCCTAAATCGTAATCGTTGAATATTCAGTTTCGTTAATATGCAATCAAATTTTACATTCTACTGAATCATTGAATGATCATTCAATATCCTGGGGTTTTTAATATGCAATTCATTTTTATATGGATAATAGTCTCGAGCGTTTGATAATGTGTCTACTGTATGAAGAAATGTTATTCTGATAATTATTAAAAAGCAGCAATTTTCGCATGGATTAATCGAAATTGATGATTCAATGCGTATACATTTACAGATCAATATCGAATTACGCTAGTTTACACAACAATAGCGTTGAAACCAATGTAGTAACTAACAATTAGAAGATTTAGGTGAACAAATCCAAATTGATGATGATGTTACACACATACCTGCGGATTCAATAACCGCGGTAATAATCAGTGTCTATTCCAGGCTCACCGCGACGAACAATATTTACGCATAAAGATTCGAGGACAGCAGTGAATTTTAATTTTCTGCATTTCGTCGAACCTTTTTCGAGTGGTTGCTTTTTTTCTGGGATGCAGCGTGTTGCATACGAATTGAAATTCAGGGATTAATACATCTAGATGAAAATTGTGTATCATGGAAGTTGCGTGTTGATTCACAAAGTGCACTCCATACTCTCCACGAACGTATTACATTTTGTTAATAAAATTTACCGGTAGTATGTACTTCGGAGTGAATTGAACTAGGCTGTTCCATTTAAAAAGCTGCATATAAAGTCTACTTCAGAGATCCACATGTCTGACTATACCGCTCGCGAATGAAAATTATGAGCGGTAGTCTGCAGTTGCATACTAAATTAAAGCGCGAGCGAGCAACCGCACGTTTCACTGTTTCGAAGTCCCCCACTTGTCCCGACAATGAAGTTCGCCGAAAGTTGATGGGCAAGTAAATTAAAACAAACAAAGTCTAATCTTCTTAATTGTATCTAATTAAATGCCTCGCGAAGACCGAGCTTTTTTTCATCGAGAATCTCGGGACACTTTTCAGGAGTTCGGGCTCTTACATTAAAAATGCTAATGGCCTTAAGCTCTACTTGCATGAAAACAAAATATATCACGCAAAGTTAATATTACTTTCGCCGAGAACGTTGCTTAGAAATTCCACAACTTTTCTTCATCAAACTCCTCTTATAAATTTTGCAGGGAGGTAGGTTGCATTTCATAAAACAGTTAAAGGTAAATAGTAATTAACTCTGCAACATTTTTTTAGGAAATTGCTTTTGCAAATTTTATAAGAAGGGTAGGTTTTACAAAACAGTTTAAAAAATACTAGACGACGCTTTCGGAAGTTTTACTACAAGGATTACACGTTTAACCCCTTGCCGTATTTTGACGAGTCAGACTCGCGATGAAGATTTTAACAAAGTCTAATAAATATGAATGTTATGCCTTTCTTTTCAGATGAAATAAAATTTGTTTCGCTTGTAATCAATATTTAAGCAATCAAATAGATGTAGCCAAGAAATATAAATTTTCTCTTCCCTTCTATCCTTCCCTCGGGATTAAGACGTTCTAATCACTGTAACTGTAAAAGAAACGGTATGGCAAGGGGTTAACAAATTAGATGATTATTGGCAAAAGAAGAGAGATGGCAATCGAGTCAGAGTTCTCGAAACTGGAAAGCCATATTTCACGAAACTGAACAGCAGAAAATGAAGTCACAATGCGCCGTTGCATCATAATAAAGAAGCAATGCCAAACTTCGCGCGATGCCGGGATAAATCAAAACGAAATTCTTGGTGCCGTAATTTCGCGAATGGAGACTCCAATATATCACGGTTAATGCTCGTGGCTGAAAAATCACAACCGGCTGCGATTTTTTCCGAAAAACTTCGGCCAAGAGGAAAAGTCCGTAAACACGCGTTCGGCGGGATATGACGTTTCTCTTCCAGCGCAATTTGTTCCCGGGGATTTTCGAAGCGAACAACTGCCGGTGGCAAGAAATGTCGGCCAGACAGACACGATGCACTTTCCGACAAACTCAGGGCTGCATGCATCGCGAAAATACGTTCGCGTAGACGGAAGAAAGTGTTCCATGAAAATCTCCGGGATTCCGGATACAATCGGAAGTACCAGCCGGAAGCACAGAAAGGAATACATCACTGTGCCCTCTGCGCCCTCCGTCGCCACCCTAACTCACCCCTGCGCCGACCGAATCCATCCAAACGTACCCTCCTCTATTTTCCCAACAATAGCCCACTTAAATCTAATTTCGCGAACACTCCGGCTCGCCAACTTTGCCTCGCTCCCCCGTTTTCCTTCAAATGGAGCTGCGTGCGACCGAAACCGAGCGAAAAAGGAAAGAACCTTCTAGGAACTGCTCCGATGCGTACGTGCACGCGGAAACCGTTCCAGTAAACGATTTGATTTTTTAGACTGCCTTCAACTCCTTACAATTTAAGTCCAAGGTTTCTGATTGAAACGTTTCGTTTGATCCTCGAAATCTATGAAAAGGGGAATTTCCAAAAGAGATCTACAGAACAATTATTAATTAATGTAAATACAAGCATTATTTTACTTTTTCTAGTTTATAAAGCATCGTGGATGCACAAGAAACCGCGTTCAATTTATTCCTTTCTCTAGAGTTCCCAAGAGCGAGTGGAATAGGCCAACGATAGTCAGACGTATCTTAAGATCTCGTTTAACCTCTATCCTTTTGCGTAACGAACAATTCCGATACAATTTTCTGATGAAAACTAATGTCTCATTTTGTGCAAAATTTTATTCTTTTTTTTAAACTAAGATAAGATGCTCACTAGGGGGTAGTTCTTTTGTTTTTCTGAACAACCACTTACCCTAGATTTTTGAAGTTCGCTGTACATTCGAGGAGTAATACGGTAAAACAAATACGATAGCCACCGATCGGATCAATCGATAAATCGATAAGACAACACTCATTAGAGGGTAGTTCTATCGTCTTATTGGTGTTTACCTTTTCCGAATCCGTTGCGTCCGTGGAAAATTCAGCTCGTAGCACAGTGTGGGCGCCAGTATATAGTAGTAAAGATCACGGAGATTCAAGTTGTCCGGATATTGCACCAAGGCCGTGGGAACTCCGTCGACGTCGTGCTTCGAGTCATCGACCTCGGTGCCGTTTTGTATCATGCTGGAGTCTGCAACCGAGAGGAATCGTATCCGCATTAGAACCAGGAAAAAACAAATTACAGCGATGAATCACACGCGACTGGCATGCAACAGGAATTTCAGGAAACCCTGGCGCCCTGGCCGCACCCCTTCTCCGATCGTCTCTCTACCGTCCGGGGTGGGTGAATAGTGGGGAGGGGAGGGGGAGTGACAGAAAGGAAACAAAAATCGAAAAAGCGAAAGCCGAGACGGAGTTTGATGAAAAGGTACCCGAGAAGTTACTTGGCTCGAGAGTCACTCCTTAACGTCTCCGGGGAGACGTGCCGCGATACAGTTTCATCTTTCCGGGGGCAGAAGGGGTTGGGAAACGAGGGCAAGTATTTAAACTTCGATCCCTCGCGCGATAGAACTTCAGATTGCTCTGTGGTGATAAAAATTATTACTTCCTGGTCGTTCAAACGTCGGCCACAGCCTCTCGATTCGAATCACAGGCTCTGCAGATTCGACACACCCCTTGCTTAGGGGTGCCGTAAATAAATTGAGGTGGGACGTTTCTCGTATTTTTTGACGGTTTTCTAGACACTGCAATTTTCTATGTTCTATATTCTTTATTTTTATTGCTTTAGGATGATGTAAAAGAATGTTTATCAACCCTCTGCACCGGAAGGGTTAAGCAGATCGGAAAATAAATTTTCCTGTAAAGTCGAACAATTCTAGTATACAATAATTCGTCAATCAAAAAGATGTAATAAATGAAATTCATATATTTTTGCTTTTGGGCCACTTTTATGATTTTCGTGCATCACTTAAGGGGTTAATATTGTCTGCGGATTATAAAACCTTGTCCGGGTTTTTCAGAGACGCAATGTCTTTAAGCCTGTCAATAAATTTGCTCGAAGCCGTTCCAGACTAAAATAAGAACAACAATCTACATTATTTTTCACCTATTGAACGAGTCAATCCAATACGCCACCGACGTGCGTTCACGTTCCAATGAACACCGCCCGATCAAATACCGCATATTAAAAAATTCCTGTGCGCATCCGCGTCCCATTACCGGAAACGCGTGGAATCCTCGCGATCCCGCGGTTTCTCGCGCCACCGGATCATCTTCCACCGAAAGTGCATTAAGCAACCCCGCGAATGAACGCGGCGGGTACAAGGAATTCCGTGCTCGGTATTGAGAACTGACAGAAAAACGCACAAAGCGGTTGGCATTATCGACGGGGCATATACTGAGTGGTCTAGTATGAAGTAAATCCTCATTGGCAACGCGAATATTCTTTAATACACTGACGATTGGAGTTTCAGTTAGAGAGGGAAATATACATTTTCTGTCAGCCTCCTCAATCATTTTCAAGAAAATATAATTGAGGGGGTGAAAGTGAAGTGGCATTCCTCATAACGATACCAAGTAAAGTATTGCACGATTTTTTTTCACGAAGTTATAATAGGTTAAAGTTCGACAATTTTTCATCCCCTGTTTCGTGATCTTTTAATTTTCGTCGTCAATGCGTTATTAATGCTAATAATTATACTATTATAATTCGAAGATAGTCTCGACAAAAATTCCTAAAGGGTGCAAAAGCAGAGGTTCTAGCTTCAAAATGAGCCTGAACAGATTCTTGTTCGATTTTTTCCTATGAAGTTGTAATAGGTTAAAGTTCGACAATTTTTCACCCCCTATTTCGTGAGCTTTTAATTTTCGTCGTCAATGCTATTGATTATACTACAACGATCGCTTCCAGCCAGAACTTCCAAAACCGGTGTTTCAAACCTGTAGCTTGCAACAATGAAGTATTTGCCACGTGTAATCGAACACCCTATACAAATGGAGCACCGGAAGTCGAAGAGAGGAGCACAGAGTCGAAGTAGTGGGAGAATGAGAGGTGAAGGGACGCGCAGGCTGACAAACGAAAAAGAGGAAGCAGGAATTTAATTTGAACGAATTCTTCGGCACTTATTACGAGAGGGAAAGGGGAGGGAGGCATGGAACGTCGCCAGACGTCGTTGGAGCGTCCGTCGTCGTCTCGACGACTGGGCTCGAGCCGAAGTGAGCTTTCCTCGATTTCGATTTCTGCCAGTCGCAAACTGTTTCGGCGGGCCTCGGAATCGGCGTCGCGATGACTCAAGCGGATCGGCCTGTTCCAGCGGAGCCCCCGGTAACAGCCGGCGCGCAACGGAGCTTATTTGAATTCCAGATTGGATTATCCGTCGGATTTGGATAAATGAGGGGATTCTATCAGTTACCTGCTCGCTCCGGCGACGGATTAGATGCATAGACGAGAGAATCGGGTCCCGGTGCCGAATAACCGAGAGCGCGGCAAGCCCCGTGCCGATCACTGAAATCCTGAGCACTTCCTCCGGAATGCTCGTTTCGGGGGGCTCCGGCCCGCCATGAAGTATTGCCGGTCCATTGCGAATGCGGTTCGCCGAACTATCTTTTGGTTTCTGAACTCCGGCGCCGGGATGAGTGAAAAGTTCCGGCAGCACGCGCGCGCGCTCGCGCTCGTTCGTTCGTTGCGTGTACCGTGTATTCTGTGGGATTGTTTTGCGAAGTTATTCGCAGCTAATTGATTCTGGTAAATCCCGGAATTAATAGTAATTCCGGACAATTAAATAATTTCCGTCGAGCAGAAATACGTCAATGCACGGCCATCGAGAAGTTGCTTGTCGCCGAGAGTAACTATTGTTAGAATAATTAGTTGAAAATGAGTTCTTACAATACCCCCACCGTGTCCGGAGTTCAATTTGTCGAGAGAGCTGTTGCCCGCCAGAGAGAGTTTTGTGCAGTTTTGATAGGCAGCTGCTATTGTGCAGTTCGTAATTTAACCTTTATTCGCTGACGTAAGAATTCAGAAGCATTAACGGTGCCGGCAGCTGCATTATGGTAATCAGACAGGTTCCGAAATGGTATTAGAATTTGTTAATGAGAATTGACGTATATAAGAGAGTTAAAATAAGAACCACATCAGTACGTTTAAATTTTTGAACACCCGGGAAAGCTTGGCAATTATACAGCGTTTATTTCCGTGGTTCCGTAGGACGTATTGCGGGAGAAGTAAGATCTCGTTTTTAGCAACAGAATTTTCAGTTGGTGAATACGCGTGTAATAAAAAGAACAGAGAGAGATACCTTTACGGTAGTACGTAAGTCAAACTCCTGAAAACCGAGGGACATAAAGAAGGGATAAGCGGACCCGTCGAAAAGCAAAATACCCAGAAGCATTACTTTATTTTTAAAGCATTTAACAATTTCTATAGCGCGGAAAGGAATCGATTGAAAAGTATTCATCTCTGAAGTGAACCAAAAGCAGTAAATTACTCCGCGCGAGCGAATCAATCGTGAAAAAGTATTCAACGCCGACTGTATTCAATATTTTTATTTCAGACCTTTTAAAAAGCGACGCGCGTGAAAAATGGATCTTGGGAAGATTTATTTCATTTTTCCACCTGTTTCGAAAATTTTCTAAATGAATTTTAGGAGTGAATATAATATTTCGAATATTCTTTATGAACACCGTAAAGTATAATTGAAAAAACAATCTCAACCCCTTCTAAATACTCACGACCCTTCGAGACCATTGAAAAATAAAGGAGAAAGTACTCCCTCGCCAGGATCGTAAGTCAAACCTTAGAAAAGCGATGGGCATAAAGAAAGTATAAGCGGTGCCGTCAAAGAGCGGAATCCGTAGAAGTTGGCACCCGTGTCAGAGGGTACAGTGTCTTCAAAAAGTATGAGCACACTGAAACTTATCAATATTTAAACTTTAAGGGTCTAATCAATTTACACTCATTTTAGAGTTTCAACCCCCTACCTTTGCATTCCACCGTTCGTTTTCTTCTAAAATATTTTTACAGGATAAGAAAAGCATGTTTTCTTTTAAAAAAAATATTGCACATTCGAACAGCTCTAAAAATATTGGAAAACTTTTTTCATTTAACATGTGCTTCTTACCTAGAAGAAATATAATTCAATAAAAAGAAGAAATATTATAGAAATTCGTGAAATCAGTAGAAAGGGACAGCCAGAGTCAGACACGCTTTTCCGGTCAGACTAGAACGAACTACATAAATTCTAGTATGGAATTCAGAATAAATGAAATTATAACCATTTGAAAATTGAGAATTTTGGGGGATTCGGCGTGCCAGTACTTTTTGGAGCCACTGTAGTTTCGAGATGGATGAAGCCGGGCGTGGGCGGCAAAGGGCTGTTGCGGGGGCAGGTTCCGCTCACGGAGCAAGTAATTTCTATTTTTTTCAATCTTCGCCCGAGGTGTCTGGGGGATCGACGTAATTTCGCCTTTGTGCCAGAGGCTGGCGGTGGCACGCGGAAGGTTCATATATATTGTAACGAGTCCCTGGCACCGGGAGGAAAGACGATACGAGGTGAAACGGCGCGTGGACGGGTGTCGGGGGCGGTTCGTCGAAGAATAGAGGGCAAAGGCGAAAGGGGAGGATCGCGCGCAGCTCGCTAGCCGAACGAGAAATCTCACAAATTAAGCTTGAGCTGTACAAGAGACGAAGCTTTGCAGGGCGATAGGATTGGCTGCAATCTTCGACAAGGCAATCCGGCGAACTCGTAAATTTCCTGGGAACAGTGCGAACCGAGCCTAACAGACCCCGAACTGTCTCGATACCATTTGGCCACAATTTCCCGACGACATGGAGATCTAATTCTAGCAATTTATTTGCCCGATAAACTGAAGGTGTTTTCATCGGATCCTCGAAACGCTCGTGATTCATTAGCCGACGCCCGGGACGTTTCCAATCCTGGTCGCGTTGTTTGCAGAACACTTTCTGCAGCAAGTCCGCGTACGCGATCCTCCTATCAATTGATTTAAACAATTATTGAAACCAGTGTTGATTGGAAACGCCTTTCTTACTCCGCCGACGACGAACTACGTCCGCCCAGGAATTAGATCTCTCGTTCCTGCTCTATCCTCGGCCCTTCTTCATCCTCACCTGAGCAACTGTGTTTCTCTCCGAGTAATCCTTTATCTTTCAATTAGCGCTGACTTTGCTCCTGGAATTCATTTTCACACCCCCTTTCTTGCATGCACCCTCTTTTCTTCGGTTTTTTACTCTGATTCAATTCGAAGTAGAATTTACACTAATTACTCAATCTTTTCAATATTCTCAAGGTAGTAGTAGTAATCATTGCTCACAATATATTAATTTCAAATTCTTCTTCCTTAAGATTATATTTCTAAAGAAATTTTAAGCTCAAGTCTGCAATAAGGATCTCTAAGAGCGGAAAGGTATCTAATTTATACAATTCTTTTAAAAAAATGTATCATAAATTTTGCAATCTACATTTACACTTTACAGAACGACCCTAGTACAAACCATAAAATAAAGCCTCCTTTCGATAAAAAAATGTATAGAATTCCTCATTGAATAAATGCATATAAAAATAAGAATTACAAAGATGAATCTATAGAATAGAATATGAAGGGAATATTACCATTGATTAAAAAGATGCAATATAAAATGGAGATCTCACTCCTCAAGAATTGGAGGATGCAAAAGAACATCGATGCATGAATAAACAAATCAAGCTTAATTTGTAGAAATACTAAGAATAGATATGCAATGCCTCAAGGAATAAATCCATATACAAGGAAAAAGATTATATTAATATTTTTACCCTTGCTCTACAATATCGTGTCAGACTCGTGATGAAGATTCTGAACAGAGTCTAATAAATACGTACGTTATTAATCTCCTTTAAACCGAGATAAAATTCTATTTTGGTTTTGTTAATGTATAGTTATTGGAGAACATGTATAGGCATACAATATATATATATATATATATATATATATATACATATATGTATATAAATTATAATATAAAATATAATATAAATATAAATATAAATTATAATATAAAAATAAAAAATCTTTATTTTGTATTATGTCTCTTTTAACCCCTTGCCCCAATATATATATATATTGTTTTCCTTTTTTAGGAAATTATTAGAAAATATATACAAGCTGCGGCCGAATAATATGTACAAGCGGGCAGGGGGTGATTCTACATGTGCATATAAATCGGAAGAAAGGGATAACATTTTTTCATTTGACGCCTCGTTTTCGAGAAAATCGAGTTTAAAGTTCTGCCAGGTTCGCGTGCTTTAGTATATACACAAAGTAGAATTGGTCGATCATGGTCAGACGCGTCAGACGATTCCTATGCAATAGCACGTGTATTCGCTGCATTTTTAAACTCGACTTTCTCGAAAACAAAGCCTCAAACGAAAAAATGTTATTCCTTTTGTTTGGTTTATATGCACATGTAGCATCACCCCCTACCCGCTTGTACATGTTATTCGGCCGCATCCTGTATATATATATTGTTTTCCTTTTTTACTATTTAACTACAAAGAAAGTTCTAATCACTGAAACCGTAAAATAAATCGTAGGGCAAGGGGTTAAGAGAGACATAATACAAAATAAAGATTTTCTATTTTTATCAGGAATAGAAACGCATAGAAAGCGAGCATTAATTCGCGGATAAATGAGAATGAAGTTGAATGCAGGGGTAATATATCCGGGGCATCCCAGCGGAAAAAATAAAAGTTGCACGTTCCATGAGAGACACGCTACCCTCTTGATCCCGGTCGCATCCATCTCGAAACTACCCCCGTGCTCGAGGGGAGTGCGAACTTGTCTGGTTCCTGGTCTTTGCCGAGGCTGCGGAGCTCGTGATACCGGCACGTAAGAAGATTTCCGACGCGTAGGTGCTTCCGCGAACTTGGAGTATGAAAGGTTGGACGTCAACGGAGTAATAAATTAGAGGGAAATTCATCCGACAGTGGCATTAGACTCTCTACCCGCCGCTCTCTATCTTGCTCTCTCTCCCCCGCGGCTATGATATATGACATCGCGTTTAACATCGTACTAATATTTGAAACCGTAAATGATGGGGATTTTGAGAAACGTCAGCGAAACTGCGAGACGGACGAGGCGAGCGTGAGCGGACGCGGCGTGGCCGTCGTCGCGGAACAAATTTCCAGAACGTTCGACGATTATTGTGCAATATTCCCAAAGCAATCAATTTTTGCATGCTCTTGATTATTTTCGCGTTAAATCAGAAATAATCCTGTTGAAGATATTTCGAGGCAGTTATCTTGCTTCAGGTGTGTCGACAACGTCTAGTTACCACAACAATCATTGTGCAATATTCCCGAACCAATCAATTTTTGCAAGCTCTCGATTATTTTTATGATAAATCAGAAATAATTCTATTAAAGATATTTCGAGGTAGTTACAGTGAGTGTAAAAAGTATTCGCAGACCCTTTAAAATAGAATAACTTTTTTATAATTGTACCAAACGACCTGATTTTTTATAATCAATTAGAATCATTGGTTTACAAAATGATATGCAAAAAAGATTTTCCAAATAATTATAATTCGCAAAGCTACATGCAAAAATAAAGAAGGAATTTTTTAAAACTTTTTTATTTGGGCCCTTAAAGAAAAGTTAAAATATATGTTTTGTAGATCTGTAGTAGTTACACACATGCTGAAAATTTCATCGAAATCGATTAACATACACACGAGTTACAAGTGGTTAAAAATTGTGAAAATCGTAGTTTTACACGACTTTTGATCAGATTCTGCTTAAAATCCACAGAATCGTATATCTTTCGTGTCTTTCTTCCCTGCGTCAACCGATTTCAATGAAATTTTCAGTATGTGTATAACTAACATAGATCTACAAAACATATATTTTAAATTTTCATTAAGGGCCCAAATAAAAAAGTTTTAAAAAATGCCTTTTTTATTTTTGCATGTAACCTTGTAAATTATAATTATTTGGAAAATCTTTTTTGCATATCATTTCGTAAACCAATGATTCTAGTCGATTATAAAAAATCAGGTCGTTTGGTACAATTATAAAAAAGTTATTCTATTTTAAAGGTCGTACGAATACTTTTTACACTCACTGTAAGTGTTATGAGTAGACTGTGGATTTTTATGCATTTATGGAGAAATTAGCTGGATGAAATATAAAACAATAAACTATTATTGCAGAAAAATCTAACAATGGTGTTACCTTGTTTTCAATGTAAAGACTCCATTAAGGGATGGAATGATTTTTTATTTAACGCCTGCTTCCCGCAAATGATGCAGAACATTCTTATTTTGCATAAAGATCCGCAATCTAGTTATGAGTGTGTTGACAACTTCTAGTCACTACAACAATTGCTGTGCATCATTTCCAAAGCAATCAATTTTCGCAAGCTCTCGATTATATTCGAACGAACATCAGAAATAATTTTGCGAGGTGTCGAACAGCTGGCTCGTTTTAAGCGCCATGGGCGTGTCGACAACGTCCAATTTTACTTTACATACTTTTCCATTAAAATCCGCGGTGCTCCTGAATTATTCACCGCTGTTAGGCCAAAAATTTCCAAAACATCCAGCACGATCATCCCTCGGAGCATAGCACGAAAAAATATTTCCTCCAGGAACGGCAAGACGTTTGCCACGATCCCGGAGAGTCGAATGGCAGCGCGGCACGCGAAACCATAACCGCGAGGCACGTCTGCCGAATAATAGTTGGCCCGTTCCAGTCTTAGGTCATGTCTTCACGTGAGTGCAATTTAAAAGGCAGCTGGGACTGATATTGCTGAATGGGATCGAAAATGGTGCCTCTAATCCCAGAATTTCAGAATGCAGGGTATTATTTTGGAACTGACAAAATTATTCCGAGAAGAAATAAATCTTTTTTGGACTTCGTCTTCTTGTAATTGACATGGAAAATTTTTTAATTTTCATATAACATTCAAGAGAAACTGTCTGTGCGAGTAATAATTTTTAATAAGATTTCTCTGAACGTTTATAGAACACTCTCAAGAATATCTTCAACTTTAAAATAAAAATTCTGCACCTATTTATGTGATCATTTATCTATTATTTCTCCGTGTCAACGAGAGTAAATGTTGACTACAATTTGAGTCGAACGGGAGGGTTAAGTTTCTATATATCCAGGACCAACATTTATAAGTTCTGCTCTTGAGAACGGATGCGACAGCTACCTTGGGATTGCTCTCGGCTAGAGATTTCCTCTAGAGATCTCCAATCGAGATTTCCTCTCTCAACATATATTCTCGTTCTCAAGTCGACACGCGGCATTATTTTCATACGGTGTACATTTTCGTGGAATCGGCAGAAACGTTCGTGACCGGTCCCGGACCGAGAGGACTTTCTCTATTTGCTAAGAGAGACATTAAAGGAAACTGCTTATTGAAAGTAACGCGGCTGAGTTTGAACCCCGATTTACCGTACGGTCGATAACACCGACAGGAAACACCACGAAAATGCTTCGAGGAATGGAGCACAATGCGTGACTAATTTCCGCAACAGAGAAGTCAACGTCGTCGTCGTCGTCATCCTCGTTCGATGCAATAATACGTTGCGCTTTTTCGGAGACCACGGAAATTACATAACAGATCCCACGGATAGGATTATTTCGGTAATGAACCGGAATTAGGAAACCTATTCCCATCAATCAAACTAACCTATCGATCCGATCGATCACAGACTCGCGTACATGTTCCAGATAGTGCAATCCAGAGTCCACAATTGGGCCATGTAAAATATGGTTATCGCTAGACTGCAGATTTTATGCATTCAAGAAAAATGATTAGGGTGTCAAGCTGGAGATGGAAAATGTATCTCAAGAGTTTAAGGGCTCCAGAATTATTACTATTATTATTGTATTTGTATTTGTGCATTTATACATTCTTAAAATAGAAGAAAAAACGAGTAACAAACTGAACAAATTTAATTTGTTCCACGCCCTGGTTTTTATAAAATAATCCATGAAATTGTGATCTTTTCCAAAAATGTTTTTCACGTTATGCAGCAAACCAATTGTTCTAACTTCTCAAACAAAAATTCAGGTCGTACTGTCCAATATTAAAAAAGTGTTTCTAAGAAATATTAATGAGAGTGACAGCAAGTAAAAATGTGTGCGTCGAGGTGCATTATCGTGTTTCGCGGTTGCCGGTGCAATTATTTATGAGAGATGCGGCGCGACAGATTCCGCGCGACAGTTTCGAGTAGTAAATTGTTAATTATTTGGTACGGGCAGATATTAGTCTCCGATCTCTTGTGTTTAGGTACCGTGGAAGCGTTCGCGTATTCAAGAGTTGAAACCAAGCCTCATCTCGGTCAACGGGAACCGGGAGTCTCCGGCCGTTTGAATGACTACATTATCCCGCCTCGCGATACTTACGGTTCGACCATCCCTCAACATCTGTTCCCGGGGACTTCCGGGAAAGGTATCAGCTCCCGCGATGCACCATTCGCATGCATACCCCATTATGTCTTCCTCCCGCATTATCTTGGCATTGATTAACGAGCCCCGACCGTGAACAAGAACTCAGGAAACGAGGGGCCCTCTGATACGACGAAATGGACTCGAACCGAATTTGCAAACAGCCACCGTTGGCGGCTGTGTGTACCCAGCCCAGCAGTCTGTGCACTGTCATCGAGCGCTTAGGATTTCTCCGTCGGTTTTCCAGCCCCGGGAATTAAAGAGGAATGTTGAGGACACCAAGATACATTGTCGCGACCCGCGTTTCTCCGACCGGGAATTAAAGCGGAACAAGAGAAACGCTAAAAATACTAAGACACACCGCCACAATCCACCCGCGAAAATTTCAGCATGAAAGAACAAACAATTTGTTAAATAAACGCGACCGCGGATCCTCTGGAAATGCGACGTGTGCCAGAATTTTCGAAAAATCTATTGGTCTACTTTCTTCCATTCTCTTTAACGCGAGATTATATAGTTTGAAAATCGTAGGCATTAAGCAAAATTAATTTAGAAGTTATGATAAATTAATTTGTGTTCTAGATCCGTCAATTGTGAAGCTAAAAGATCCCCACCAATCTTTTTTAGTTTTGCAGATAGGTCTGTGTGGGTTTCGAAACGTGTGCTCCTGAGGGTGTGTAAATTATGAAAAATTAATTTTTGTGCCTGTACATACAAAATTCTGACACCAAGTATTTTCGAATGTATATTTCTCACGACGGATAAATTATGAAAAATTGATGTACGTGTCTGTGAAGTTTGAATTGTAGAGTCCGAGTGTGCCGCATGATTTTTCTCGGAGTGCTTTCAACACCTCTCGAGGCTCCTTTAAAGCGACTCCAAGGAACCATAGGCGTTGTAACAGATTTCTAGTGCACGAGAGAGGGCCATAACGCGTCAAAATGATACATACAGTCCTCGTACTGCTCGTTCCTCGAGAGACCCCAGAAGGGGGAGCACACAGTTGAAGACGTGGGGTGTAGAGATAGGAAGAGAAAGGGGTTAATATTCAACACGGTGAGTTTATCGGAGAAAAGGTCACCAGTATAATTTGACTTCACCGGGTCTGAATAATCGATATACCAGCAGGCCAGTATCCAATACTCGGAAACAGAGGCGAGGCTGATCGGGAGTTTAAATTGGGTGGAAATTATTCGTCTCTTCCACTGTGGCTACATGTTCATGGGGAACAGAGGGGATGGGGGTGTGTTCACCCGTTGCGGTCACCCCGAACACTGTATATGCACTTTCAGAAGCGGACGAATACCTTCGACTACTGATCGGACCGCATCATTATCTTCTACATAATTAGGACAAATCAAGAATGCGATTCTCTCCAAATTGAGCTGGGTAAAATTTTGGAGGAAAAATATTACAAACAATATTTCAAATAATCGTTCTTCTACAATTCAAATAAAATACTATTTTGAATGAACTCTCCAAGCTATCAAGATTTCCGAAACTCTTCATTTCTCCAGATTTTCTTAGCATTCAAGACTTTATACAGTTTCACTTTTATGCTCTCCCATCAAGTTCTAAAATTGTAAGGGCTTTCCCAATATTTCAATTTTTCGTTCAAAACTATCTAGAATCTTTATTCCTCTCGGTGTTATAAACGTTCGAATATTTTCGATATTTTCTGGAGTTCATAAATCTCTCCTAATTTTTCAAAGGACTCTCGACGTCTACAGTTTCACTTTTATGCTCTCCCATCATGTTCTAAAATTGTAAGGGCTTTCCCAATTTTTCGTTCAAAACGATCTAGAATATTTAACCATGCAACTCCTCTCTTGGTATTATAAACGTTCGAATATTTTCGATATTTTCTGGAGTTCATAAATCTCTCCTAATTTTTCAAAGGACTCTCGACGTCTACAGTTTCACTTTTATGCTCTCCCATCATGTTCTAAAATTGTAAGGGCTTTCCCAATTTTTCGTTCAAAACGATCTAGAATATTTAACCATGCAACTCCTCTCTTGGTATTATAAACGTTCGAATATTTTCGAAATTTTCTGGAGTTCATAAATGTTGAAGATTCTCCTAATTTTTCAAGGGACTCTCGACGTTCAGATCTTCCAAAATTATTAAACGTGCCTCTCGTTTTGTATTATACATAATTAGGACGAATCAAGAATACGATTCTCCAAACAGAGCTGTGTAAAATTTTGCAGGAAAAATATTAGAAACACTACTTTAAATAATCGTTCTTTTACAATTCAAATAAAATACTATTTTCAACGAATTTTCTAAGCTTTCAAGATTTCCCAAACTCTTCATTTTTCCAGACTTTATACAGTTTCGAAACATCAGGATATTTAAAACTTGTGATTTACTTGCTTTCAAGACCTTTATACTCTCCAAATTTCATCAAGTTTTAAAATTGTAAATACTTATTTCTAACTAAACTAAAGTAACTAAAATTTCCCAATACTTCAATTTTCCGTTCAAAACTATCCAGAATATTTAACCGTGCAACTCCTCTCTCGGTGTTATAAACGTTCGAATATTTTCGATATTTTCTGGAGTTCATAAATGTTGAAGATTCTCCTAATTTTTCAAGGGACTCTCGACGTTCAGATCTTCCAAAATGATTAAACACGCCTCTCGTTTTGCATTTTATTCGACACAACCAAGCATCCAAAATTTTCTAGCCTTCCTAAAATAATTGAAACGGTGAATGGCAATTCTGTTGGTATTTTTGAAAAGCTCGCGAGTTCCCGAGTCCAAAGCGATTCTGGTAATTTGAAATCCCATCACTACTTCGATCAGAGGAAAGTGGATTTAGACTACCTGTACATGTATGTACGTGTGCAGAGGTCGGGTATATTCGTGTCAGAGTCCAGGACGCGTGACGAATATTTACGGTCTGCCCTATCGTCCAGCTAGAATAAATTTATTAAACTCCACGGTGTTTCGATGAATCGAGCCCGACTACAAGGAAAATCGGTGCCGGGCTCGTTCTGTTACGCTGTTCGCCTTTCGGATTAATTGGTGGCAGCCTGGAGGAACCGCCGCGACAGTAGATGGAAAATATTTTATGTAGGATCCTCGAGCTTCTTCTAAATATTTATGAGAAAGCTGATCAAACATTTACTGGCAACGGTTTTATTAAGTCATGAAAGTGTGTTCGGCGCGAGACAAGTGCAGAAACTTCGTTTTATGTTGAATCAATTATGCAGTTATGCGCATGTTATAGAACTCTCAGATTGGCGCAAGTTTACCCTGCTCTGGATCAATTATTTACATTACGACGAGTGCATGGAATTAGATTCAATCAGCTGCAGTGATATCATTCTCTCATTTCTCACGTCCCATCGATTCACATTTTTTAATGAAACATTAACATCCATTTTCACTTCACGATTACAGTATAAATCACAGTAATATTCGTACACTTTTAAAAGGACGATAACTTTTTTAATAACAGATCACACGACCTGGATATTTTTTGAGAAATTAGAACAGTTAATTTACTGCAAGACGTGAAAAAAATGTTCGAAAAAATTGCAATTGGTCGGAATTACAGAGAAACAGAAACCAAAAAATTATGCGATTAATAGTAATTTGTAAATACTTGTTTTTATATATTACCTAGTAAATTAATCGTTCTAACATGTCAAAAAATTATTCGTTTTTGAAGGGTGTATTTTTGTACTCACTGTATGCAATTCAACTGGACGGTTTGTGCGGCTAACAGAAAATGTTGCTAAACCTTCCAGAGGCTATCGATGGAGTTCCACAAAAGCCTCCGCGAATCTTTTCCTCTGCGTATTTAACTCGCTATTTCACTTCGAATATTCTTTCAGCGGAACCGCAGATACATCGAAAAAATTCATAAAAATCGTGTCCATGTCACTGAAAACACCGGCGATCTAGTGTGCCGTATCCGCGCGCTTTTCAGAGCTCGCGTGAAATTAGAGAACGATGCGTTCAAGCACGAAACGATGTAAAGGGAACGCGTAATGCGTGTAGATCGAAAATATTCGCTTGGCCGTTACACTCGTTTGGAAAATAACGCGCGTTCGCTTGCGATAAATCGACGTGATCGAAACGGAGCTGAAACGAACCGGCGCGGCCCGAGCGCGAGTAAGTATTCCGACATTTACGCCGTTGCCTAACGAAATCTTCCCAATGAAACAATATTTATCGCCTCTGCCTCGCAGTTCGTGCAGTATAATTTAAATCACTAGTTCGTACGAATTCAGTACATAAACCTTGGTGAAAACTGACTTTCATTCTATGAATTCGATGAGAGTGGTTTCACACTCCTGGGATGATCATTTAATCAAACTCTGTCTCCAAATGTGTATGCATAAAATCGGGTGTGCATAAAAACGTATAATGGTCATAACGAAACTGCGAATCTTTTTATGCAGAATTAAGTGAACACCTAAAATATTGGACCAAACCACTCGAGTTGTAATTTTTTCTTGCAACATCGACCAGTAGTAGCTTTTAAGTAATTTGTTATTGTATATATTACCTAGTAAAATAATCCGCCTAACATATCAGAAGAACACAAAATGAACGGTCCAATTTTTTAAAAATATTTTTGGGTTAGTTAATTTTGTCCCATTTTGACACTGTTACCAGACAATTGAATATTATCACAAAATTAATGATGAACAAATTCCAATCCACTTCCTAAAAATTTTCAAAATTCATCAGCGACAATAATTTCAAGCATAAACGAAACAAAGAAATATAATTTAACTACTTCCATCGGGATTAACCCCTTGTCGTACTTTAACGAGTCTGACTTGTCATGAAGATTTTAACCCTCATTTCGCGAACTGAATCTGTCCCTCGGTGTCAAATTGACACAGTGATAAAAAAAATCGATAAAATAAGTCAAACAGTTACTCTTCGATGTTTTTTTCATTCAAATTGATGAGTTAACATTTATATCTTAGGTTTTTACGGTTATATGTTTCGCATTAAAAAAATAAAAGTCACCAAGTTTCGGACAAATTCACCTACAAATAACAGAACAATATAACTTATTTCGGGAAAACTGTGTCAAATTGACACGAGGGTTAACAAAGTCTAACAAATATAAATGTTACGCGATTCTTCTTAGATGAAATAAAATTTGATTCGTTCGTAATTAATGTTTAAGCATTCAAGTAAATGTAGCCATACAAAAAATATAAATTTTCTTTTCCCTTTTACGACATTTTTGGGAATAAAGACGTTTTAATCACTCTAACTGTAAAGAAAATGTTACGGCATGGGGTTAATATTTAAAATAGAGATTAGGAATAGAAACAGGAAATCTACTTTACCGGCTAAACCAGGCCGATTTGGTGCTTATAACATATAAAGTTTTTTTCTTAAAATGACCCCAAGAACACAAATTTAACCTTCAAAGTAGGGGCCACGGAAATCGTAATCGTGCCCGATCGCGCACCAATTCGCGCGGTAATCACGAGAGGAAGTAAATAGTGGCGTATATCCAGATTGTCCAAATGCATATGGAGGACAATGTATGCTTGCACGAGCGCGCGCAGCAAACATGGCCGAGCGGCATTGTCGTAATGGAACGCGCGTCGTCCTGTCGGTAGAAATGGAGTATTAACGTAGAAACGTTGTCTACTTACACTGCAAATTGTTGTACGACAGGGACTGGCGTCGCATTCTGCCCTGGCTCGTTGCCTTTCTTCGACTGCTCAGCCGACACCACATGTTCACTTGGACGTACGACCAGAGCTTCAGGAACAGGACCGCGTACAGCATACACACGAACATTGCGCCGACTGCAACAACCGGGAATTAGTTCCGTGTGAGTATGGGTATGATGCGTATGTGTATATACCGCGGCAAACTATTGTGGCAGCATGTCCTTCGAGACTAACGTCTGCCTCCTACCTGTCGTGAACCCTATAGAACTCGCGATAATCTCTCGTCAAAGTGTATCTGTTTTGATCACGAATGGCTGATAATGACGTTGGCAACGAGAATGTCGCCTTGATCTCGACCTAATGAGTACCGACCTCCACGAACGATGCCCCCCTCCCATCGGCCTTATCTGCGGAAAATACCCCCACTCTTCCGGGCCATTTTGTTTACATCAGGACCTCCCTCGATCACAAACACGATGTCGCGTTGAGGTGATCCAAGTTCATGATTTTGTAATTTCGTTGCAAGTTGTTTTCACAGTCCCTTCTTTTTGTGGAGGAACCTAGATAACGACTGCGCCTTCTGCTCTCTAATTCAGCCTCAAGCCACCGTAAAGTCGAGCTCTTGCTTAATTGTATTAGGTCTGGACAGAAATAGTAGCAGTAAACACGTTTATTGCATCGCATTAATGTTAACTATCCAGCTGTCATGCTCTCCATTCGGGAGAGAGCGAGCTGTTAATGCCACCGCAATTTTTACTTGCATTTTTTACAATTTTATTACACGTTTGCAGTCTACTGTTTCCTAATAAGGAAATCTATGTATTCAATAACCTGGAAATATTTTATCTTAATTTCTTAAGAATCTATAAAATCCAATATCAAGAACCTCCATTTGTTTTAAAAGTTTATCTGTATTCAATATCCCAAAAAATATGTTATCAAATTATAGAATTACTTGTCTAGATTAAAAATTAATTTCTATGATATGATCTTTGTAGAATCTGTAACACGCGAAATAATCACGCTTTCAAGCCTTGACATTTTCCGATGTAATCTGTGAACGTCCGAGGGGAATCCGCAAGATCACAAATGACGGGGAGCTCGAACTTTCCCGGGCTTGACGAGGCTAACTATATGTTTGGAATTGAAACCATAACTGGATATCTCTAACCAATCACTTAAACTTCGTAAATTTCGTTTCGGTAATGCACGAGCTAGTTAAGCCTCGTTAAACTCGGATTAATCCGTTCCCGGCGAGTATTCGTGTACATTACAGTTTTCTAACTACCGAAGTTCATCTAGTTAGCAAGACAAGTGTATCCCGTAGTTTCCCGACTCTCGCAACATCTCTCAAGGCTACTGATCAGGTGCCTCGAACATCTATCCTGATAATAGCCATCGCGTATACAATGCGTACCGAAGTTTGCCAGAGGATTCTATTCACCAGTGGGAACAAGAGAAGTGTGCTGGTGGGTAGACATGACGATGATGTACGACCACCGTTCTCGCGAATATATGTTTCGAAGAATATGATGAAATATGCCCGTCAGGATGCGTTCGCCAAAGTTGCATTTTAATCTCGCCGGGAATAATTATGGCAGACAGATTCACTCGCAGTAATTTTTACGAAAGTCATACTGAACTTTTCATTTTCAATTTTAGCATGTATTCTGCGGAAGTTGAAGCGCGACTATATCGGGTGAACTGAAAAGATGGAAATGTGGAGACTGGTCTCCATCTTCACTTGCAGACAGCAAGATATTTCCATCAATCAAACTTTTAAGAAACTTTCTAGTTTAATTTTCTTAATTTTGTGATGTATTCTACGAAAGTTGAAGCATGACGGCTTCAACTGATAGCGGGTGAACTGAAGAGATGATGCGGAGACTGGTTTCTTTGAGTACACTGCAAATCTTTTCATTTTTATAAAATTTAAACGTTTGGTAAACTTTCTATTTTAATTCTTAATTTTGTGGTGTATTCTGCGAAAGTTGAAGCATGACTGTAGCGGGTGAACTGAAGAGATGAGGCGGAGACTGGTTTCTTTGAGTACACTGCAAATCTTTTCATTTTTATGAAATTTAAACTTTTGGTAAACTTTCTATTTTATTTCACAATTCTGTAGCTTACTGCAAGCACTACATTAAATATGCGAGTGATTTTTAAAAAATTCTCTGGGAAGCTTTCTGTAGGTACAGTAAAAGCTCCCCGCCATTATACTAAATTAAAATGTCGACAATGTTTAAAATGTATTATTTATATCTCGCTGCCCGAACTGTTTTATTTACTTTAAAAATATTACGAGTGTACAATAGCAATAATATCAAAGCAAACAGCCGGCAACTCTTTATCTGATCCGCGCAAGCTGTTTATAAACACGTTTGGCAGCGACACACGTACCCGCCGGGATTATAAATGCAAATGCAATTACCATGTAATTCCTGTGGCCGTCATCGACAGCGTTTCATCACGGTGCGCCGAAAATCCGTGCACCAGGAGGAAACACACACACACAAAAAAAAAAGAAATCCTTTCAGCCGTAAAATCCGCAGACATATTTTCGCGACAATAACACGAAAGAAATAATTTCCTCACGCACGGCAATAAAACCTCCTTGGTCCACAAAGGCTGTAAAAAGTCTGGCGACCCTACATCCATATCAGTAAAACCCTAACACAGTGGCCCCCGTTAAAAGTTACGATCGCATGCCGAAAAAATCGACAAACAGAGCCGAATGAAGAAAACCGAGGAGAGAGAAAAACAGAGAGAGAGAAAGAGAGATCAGAGAGCAGGCGGAGCTTCGTTAGGGAAGCGTATTTCTCGCGGGTTCAATTAAACAAATTCCGCGGGGCTCGGTGTTCGTTATCCGCGGGCCCGTATTCCTTCCGGGTAAATGAAAAACACCGAAAGAAAAGGGTGGAGAGGCGAGATGGAGAGCGGCATGCTGATGCACGCCGGCCGAGCACATTTTAATCATCGCAATTTCGCACGCCTCCGGGAACGTGACAGCGGATACGTCCGCATAAATGAAAACGGGGGCGGCGTGTTACGCGGTACGTGTCCGAACCCGGCAATTAAAGGGTTTATAAAACACGATACTAAGCATTCGCGCGAGAGAGCAACCTCCGTCCGGCCCGCAGAGGAATTAATTTTTTTCCACGAGACAAGCACCGGCTCGTAATGATTAAGGGACTGCCTTTGAACGGCTGAAAAATTACAGAAATTCAACATATTTTTTATGTGTAAAATTACATTTCCTTGAAAGATCAATATGCACATCTTATCATACTTTATTTAAATAGTATTTGCCGAAAAATTGAACTCAATATCTTAAACCGTTAGAACGTGGCAGCATGGCCTCTAATGATTAAGGAACTGCCTTTAAACGGCTGAAAAATTATAGAAATTCAACATTATTTTCATGTGTAAAATTACATTTCCTTGAAAGATCAATATGCACATCTTATCATACTTTATTTAAATAGTATTTGCCGAAAAATTGAACTCAATATCTTAAACCGTTAGAACGTGGCAGCCTGGCTCGTAATGAATAAGGGATTGCCTTTGAACGGCTGAAAAATTACAGAAATTCAACATATTTTTTATGTGTAAAGTTACATTTCCTTAGAAAATCAATATGCATATCTTATTATATTTATTTAAATAGTATTTGCTGAAAAATTGAGCTAAATATCTTAAAACGTTAGAACCTGGCAGCCATTTTCCTTAACCCTTCAAAGGACCATTCACAGGCTCTTTCATCAATTTTTGGAAACTTTTTCAGAGGAGTTTTCGCATCGAAATTTTGTCTTGAAACAAATCAAAACAAATCTGAATAAATTCAATCCTGTTGTTGTTATACATCAGTCTCGTTTAGGGTTCGATGGTTTTGCCAGGCTTCGTTTTCCTGGCCGGATGATTCGCGCGGCAACACGTTTCTTTCCCAGCCGAGCGTTTCGTCGGACCGAAGCCTGTTTAATTATCCCTGCGGTATTTGCATCGCAATCTTAAGAATGTCAGTTATTATTATGCGCCGCTGGTTACGGCCGCCAGCTAATGGCGCGCCACGGTGACGAACCCAAGCTCAGCATAACCTCCATATTTCTCGATATTTCCATCGAATCCGACCGACTTCTTCCGCCCTGGATTGCTCGTATCTTAATTAAATCGCGACTGCCATCCTGGCGTGCCGAGATTCCGGCGATCGACGGACCTACACACGTCCCTGATTAGCGAAACAAAATTTTGCCTACCGAGCTATTAATAATATCCCAAAATTACAAGGGTCATCACGCGATAGTGGTTGGATGGTATCTGTGGTTCAACTTCAAATATTCATGCGAATCTTTATGCAAAATAAATAAGATCGGCATCGGGGCTGCTCATTATTTATAAAGATCATTTATAACGAAGGAAATATTTTGATATGAAATTACATCTAATAACCAGACTGTGGATTTTATGCATTTATAACAAAAATTGTTACGTACAATTTAAAGCAGTGGCCATATTAAAAAGATTTACAGACACAAGCGCCTCGGTTTCAGCATAATCAGATAATTAAAAGAAGAATGAAAGTTTTATTTCGCTCCTGTGTCTTGCAATCAATGCAAACATTTTTTATTTTGCATAAAGATCCGCAGTCTATTAATAACAGAACATGCTACCAAAAAGACAACTTCAAACTGTTTTAGGAACACAATACTATTTGTGTATGCACGTATGCACGTAATAAAATCCCTACAGAGAATGAAATACCATTTGCAATATCATCACCGCTGTCGCAGGATATTTTCCCAAACTTCCGAGTCTCCTTGTGATTATTAGGCTCGCAGTAATTTCCTCTGTTGCAATATTGAAGCCCAAAGTCAACAAAATGGGAAAAAGCATTTCCCGTTTACGACCGAGAGAAATTATTAGTTCAATTGCGGTTGCCCTAAACACTTTGCCGAGGAGCGGTCCGACGTGGAACTCGCGCGGCAAGCGGCGTTCATAATTTCGACCGACGATTCCAATAAATATTCATCCAAACGACTCTTTTATTTGTATGTAAATAACGCCGGTAAACGTTTCCGGCGAACGAAATAAGATCGCGTCGCGTGGCAGGTAACGTGAACGTCGAGCGAGTGTTTAATTAATTAGGAAAATGCGTGATACGTTCAGGCGGCTTAATTCGTCGGAGCACGTTAAATTCTCTCTCCCTCTGTCGAACGGATAGTCGGGTGCTGTTATGAAAATATCGAATTTGTTAGAACTGCGCCGAGCAAACGGTAAATGTAAAATGATCCGTTTGAATGTACGACACAGGGAAAACATTACAGAAACGCCGACGTCGTTGTAATGATATCGTTTTACCCGGCGAGGCTCGTAACGCGGCAGTTTTGTATTGAAGAACAATAGCAACCGGGGAGAAACGTATTTTTCCCGGAATCAGCGTGTATCAGTGCCAGGTTTTTAAACGGAATGGGAACATAACAGTTTCCGAGTACTTTTTCAATTATCTGCCGTGACGACGACGGTATAAGGAAAAGAGTTTCCAAGAGAAATATTATCGGAGTGACTCCACGGCTCGCCGAAACTTTTCAGTGGAATAAAATTTTAATTGCCGCGAAAAAGTAATGAATCTTCGTGATTTTAGCCGGCTGTGATTCTCCGTGTCTGGGAGTATCTAGAAGTTTGAATTATACTGTTAGTTCGACGGCGATATTGATTTTAGACGCCCGAGGAGATTGTCTGATCACTGGTCGATTATTCCACTTGCATTGGTAGAGATCATGCTTACACGTCATATCTGTTTTACGGTGTGCTGAATTTTTAAGTAGTCGAGGAAGAAGTAGTGGGGTTTTCTTCATTATCGATGTGATTAATTTTAGATAGAAAATTTTATGGATTTTTAAAACATTGTATTACAAAATTCATGGGAAAAGAGTGTATGAAATGGTCCGACACAGAGAGATAAGTAAATATTACAAGGGATACATAATAAAATCTTCAATATATTCAGGTAGCGTACCATTACAAGGAGTAATATCGAGCTACGGTCAGACGTTCCAGAAAAAGTATACTTTCTGCCTGCTACACGTCCAACAAATTCCTTAAACCGGTTTCTTCGCAAATATACGCATGAAATGAGGGTAATGTTTTCGTATCAAACCATCTCAATCCATTTTTATAAATTTTACAGGAGAGACAAAAGACATTTCACGTTTTGACCATTTAATTTTTCCAAAAAAATTCATTTTCGTTTCGACAACCTTTGGTGTACAATTCCAGATCTTTTTTCTTTTTTAAATTAGCAGTACTGTCTAATTATTTATAGATAAAAATAATTTGGATTGAGATGGTTTTGAAAAAATGGGTTTTTTTTCATCCTTCCTTTCAAATTTCAATTAAATTCATGTGGCATCTCAATTTTATGCCACGTATTAGCTTGTAAAATCAAAAGTGTGAGTTGATTAATCAATTTATCATAATAATGTTGATAATTTATTGTTATTCTGAATATTCAGTCATAATAAAGAAAATACCTAAATAAATTGACAAAAACGACAGGAAAAATCTGTAAAAAAATTATTAGTATACTAATAATTGCCTTCAGTGGAAGAGCTCATGGATTGAGCTGGGTTTGAAATAAAACCGGGTTTTGACATCGGTTTTTGACCGGATTGAGCTGGAATCATTCCAAATCGCTTTGTAGCGTGATAGTATCGACCAAGATCTATCAAATTACGAAAAAAAACTTGAAAATTCATGGATTGAAGTGATTTTGATACTAAACGCCTCAAATATTGTAAATAAAAAAAATCATAAAGTCTTTCATTTCTAGTTTAATAGAACTGTGTATCACTTTTCCTACGTTTGGAAATGTGAAAAATAGCACCAAGACCCAAATGAATAGAGTCATCGCGATTATAGAGTCGCCTAGGATCCCTGAAGAATGATCGCAATGTCTCTACTTCGTGTTTACCCTGATTCCGATCTGGAACGATTCCCATGATCTCGACACGATCAGATAAGACGGATACACTTAGGAGCAGAGGATCCCTGTGCTCGGCTGGCGGTATTGTGCAGTCCTTGCGCGGGATAGATTCATTTTCAACGTGCACTGTGGCGACCTATAGCGAGGCGCATACACGCGTCACGGCATTTGGTAATTATCTAGCCTCCCCCCTCCCCCCATACAGGTATACTGCGTACACACATTATGCACAGGGCTTACTCGAACTCTCGTGCGAGCGATAATCTCGAAACAGTATGAGCGACAAACAGGGACGCAGATGTACTTCCTCTCGCTCCAGATAGGCTTCACGCGATCGGGGCCGCTTTGTTCTTTTCCCAGTTTCTTTCGGAATTTCCTTCCAGGCCACATTAACATCGGATTGATCCTACCAGATAAGCCGGAACGAAAATGTTAATCCGAGGTCCGATTTACAACTGGCCTCCTTTCTTCGAGGCGGATCCCTTATGATGAAAGGGATTAATCTTCCTGAGGCGGGACCACTGGAAAACTCATGCCTATTTGCCTGATCGCTTTTTAATGGAATACCGTGGACAGATGTTGGTCAAGGATGCTTTGGCGAGAAGAGATCCCTGCGATAATTACTCTGTTGAAATGAGATTTGACGTGAGATTTTACGGGACAAACGCTGTAGGCCTTGTACGTGCCGTAATTGCCAGCAATCTCCTCACGGCAAGATTTATTACGCTTTCTTAGAAAGAGCAGTTGACTGCTAAGGGTTAATTAGTTGCCTAGGATCTGCCTTATTGTGTTCTATAGATGAACGTGCTTCTAAAAACGTGAACTAACAAGTAAGGTGATATCGGTCAGTAAATTCATCTTGGCAAAGTAAACAGAGTGAGACTACCATAAAATGGACCCCCCGAAACAGAGTAAATTTTATTTGAAAAATAAATAAGGAAATTCGGAAATAATTGCGTGCGAAACTCCGAAAGGGGACACTCTGTGTATAGAATTCTATCTATTTTAACAAGAGTGGAAAACAACCCCCGTTTGCAGGGGTGGATTAATGCGGCCCCAGCCGCGAATTTCAGCAGCCAATAAAATCTTGACCTATCACGTAAAAATGAAACATTAATGATAGTTACCATTCTAGATCGAGGGGTTGGATAAACGCGATTCTAAAGGGATGCCAGATTACGCGGATTCGTGTGTACTTCGGCTACCCTTCCTGGCGGGGTTGTTTTACACGGATGGTCATTAATGAACGATAAAGATCAACCCGGTGATACTTGTTACAAGGTTTCTCGCTTTCCCATTATCGCGGCATCATCTGCGGGTTGGCAAACTGCGTCCAGACCGAATTCGATGCATTAATTATAATTCTTTCGAATAATTTAAAGCCGGGATCGTTATAGCGCCGTTTGGTATATATTTTATGAACGTTCGGCTGGACGCGAGGGGCTGGAACGAAATTTATGTTAGCGCTGATGCCGTGCCGGAGAAAGTTGATTAGCGGTCGGACGCAAATTAAACGTGCCGCGGCTCACGAACGGACCGACACCTTGGAGACTAGTTTATCGTTGGGGTATCGCTCTATAGAATTATTTATACTGGTTTATTTTTCATTTTTTTCGACGTTCGATTAACACCAACTCTTTATGTGAGTTTCCCACAGCCGCGGGATATTATTATGATATTGCGTAATTGAGCAATATGAATTCCAGCGATGTTAAAATTCGAGATTAATATTACCTATTTTTCCTTTTTGCGAGAAACAGGTTAGTAAAAGGTTAGTGACTCGGGTGATAGGCAAGGGACAACCGGATGCCCGAATGAATTTATCAGAGCCATTAATACAAAATGTGTCTCGTTCAGATTGACAGAAATCAGATCGCCGTCGTCGAATTCTGTCACGCGGACGAACGCCGACAGCTTTTTAGGTGCTGTCGGCGATCCGGGTCGCGCCGAGGTAATTAAATTGTCAAAAGCTGTGCTCGCAAGACGTCACAGCAGATTTATGTCGGCAAATAGCACGTCGGCAAGATTTCGACTCGATAGAATTATATGTAGGGTGGTTGGGTTGTGAGACGGGTTGGATTGTGAGACGGATTGGGTTGTGAGACAGTCGTTTTTATCCATCGCGCAATCGCGATAATTCCAATCTGTCAGCTGTCAAATTTTTGTTTTGACGTCTGCTAGTTTTTGTGCTAGCACCGAGGCGTATAGACGTGTTGCTTATATTAGATACGGACATCGTATGTAAAAATCAATTTCCAAAACTTTTACTCATTTTTTTAAAAACATTATTTTGTTGAGTGAATCAATTGAAAAAGGTGAGTGTGATGCATTTTTATTTAGTGTTTTCCTTACATTTTACGATGAAATATTGAGTTTTGCGCATATACGACAAACAGTTTTTTTTCTGTCACATTCGGAATGGCATCATGGTTAGGTTATTTGACACCATAGTGGTTGGGTTGTGAGACACTAGTTTTTTGTACTAGAAACGAATTAGAACTGTCAAATATCGTTGTTTGTGTTAGAATTAAGTGTTTATTTGTCATTTAACGTTTGTTTTGGTTTATTTTTTGAATTTATAGTCATGTCAACTCCAAGAAAATCGCCCGCAAAGAAATTAATTTTAATGCCGTGCTTAGTGCCGTTAAAGATCATTTGCTGGAAAAGAAAGGCATAAGAAAGGCTGCCAAAGAATATGGTGTTGATAAGAGCACGTTAGAGCGTTATGCGAAGAAAGTTGATAGCAATCAATTTTTTGCCATTCTTTTTAACTTTGGCCACTTAATGTCTTTAAAATAAATAAAAATTCATTTTTGCTTAAAGTTACATGGGTTTTACTTTATATTTTAGCACTTTTAGTTGATTTTTTCGAGTGTCTCACAACCCAACCACTTTTTTCAGGAAGCCAAAAAAATGTCCTCGGAAAATTGGCCATAAAATTTTACTTGTTGATCAAATCACTAAACATTTTCCGTATAAAAGTTGCGTATTTCCTTCACCTTTCCAACGGTATATAAAACTCTTTGATATCTTCATCAAGCAAAAAGTTACAGCCCAAAAACAAAACCCGTCTCACAACCCAACCACCTCCCCTACATCCGGCATAAATATACGGTGGACACGTATCGGCTGTCAAACAATGGACAGTTACAAACCAGCCCCGAAGACAGAGGGGTAAGACCATTTATATGCAAACGCGGTCTTTCGCCCGAGCCGAAAGCGTGTCAATGATTTTATTACCCGTTTCCGATTCAGCTGTCCGCGGTAGATAAACCCATCCGAAGATATATTGCCCGTTGGCAAACAATTTTTCCGAAAATTTTTTCGAAGACACCGTCGTATTTCATTGCCAACAGCGGCGACGGCCGCGGTTGGGGTTGGGGTTGTTGTGTGCGGTAATAAAAAAAAAAAGACCTGGTACGAGGGGGAAACGAAACAAAACGCACGTTAACCGTACAGAATTATTCCGCTGATTTCGACGGCACGTTCGCGATGAAACGACCGGGACCGCATTGTGCAACGGGGGTTGCAACAATGGCGGAAGTTCCACCGGTGAAAATAGTTTCTCCATTTTCTTCGGCCGCTCGCCGGGCTGAGGAATTGCCAGTTTTCACCTCGGACCCCATTGTCGCACGGTACACTTCGAGATCCGCAACTCTCGATCTCCGCCATCCCATTTTCCAGCCCCGCCGATTCCCACCCTCGTCCTTTCACCCCCCCCCCCCCCAGCCTCGTACCACGACGATTCTACCCGCGATCCTTCTTCCCCCTACCATTTTCTCTCCCTTCCTTTTACCCTCTCTATTTCTCTCTCCCTTACTCTTCTCCCCATTTGTCTCGCTGTCTCCTTCCCACGGTGTTTCTTCGTATCTGTGTCCTCGTTCCGATCGAGCTGATACCAGAAAAAGCAGACTGATGCATTTTGATCAGGATCCATTTCCGCGTGCCGCCTTCGACAGAAGAGACTCGAGACTCTCTTTCGCCCACCCGTTCAGGAAACGTGTCATCGAGAACCTCTCTTTTGAGACGCTCCCATACCTACGCGACTTAGTTTCTTCATCTTTTATGGGTTCCTATACAAACACAAGCGGCCGCTCTGTCTCCGTGCTTCCTCCAAGGGATCCCGACACCCTACTCCACGCGACGTTCCTTTATTAAATTACCATTCGGGGTGGGGAATTGGTTTCTGGGATATTAGGTGGTCGCCGATGATAATGACTGTTTGACGAGAGGGCGGACGGAACTCCCCGGACAATTGGTGATCCGTCATGTAACGTGATGCAGGAATTTGACAACCGAGAAGATCAATTTAATCACGAATAGCTTCCGGACAACATGGCACGTTAACAAACAGACTGTGGATTTTAGAACCGAATTGGGAAAGTGAAATGCAAAGTAGTGGAAATGGCTGAACAATTTTCAGCGCGACAATCATTTAAAAATCATTATTTTTCCCATTAAGATTCATGGAACATTACAAACATTAGACGAATTTCAAAACACTTTCGTATCGTTTTCAATCTATTGAACATATTAAGAGAGAATATGTATAATCATAAATTGCACGAAGGCTAAGAGAATGTAGAGATTTCATTTTCGTAAAAAATGCTCCTCCGAAAAGAGGGAAGTAAAGTTGTGGAGGAAGCTTTAAAAGAGGGTGACCTCGAGAAGAAATATTCTACTCGAATAGTTTAGAAAGTACATGCTCGGTTTTGCATTTTGGTGAAGTTTCCTGGCTTTGGAAGTAACATGGCAGAGGTCCAAACGAAAATTTAAAGAACCCATCGTTGGGGACACACGTAAAAATCGTTGCTATGAATTTTAAAATACCTGGAAATTGTGTCGAATACTCTAGCCCCGGCAGTATATTTTTAAACAAATATCAATTAAGTCGACGGGAGAGTGATTTGTAGAGGCATTCCATTAGTTAATGAATATTCAAGAAAAATGTAAAAGCAGTACGATGGAGCAATTTGTCTGCCAGTGGTATACGTCTGTCACTGGCCAGACACTCGATTTATGTATATCACGCGGCCGCGTTTCAATATTATAATAGGCGAACGCCGATACTTAACCACGGCAAGCAAAATAACGAATACAATTCCTACGGTATTTTTTAATTATTTCCATCGGGATAATTCGGACGGTCAGATTTACGGCCGATTTTTTCCATTAAACATAAAAGCTCATCCATTCCGAAAGTGCGCCTGGACATGGGCTGCAGCGCTGATACGCAAATACATCGGAGTGCAATTAATTAAAATACAAATTTCGGGCTCAATTTCATATTCTAAATATTGTTTCGCACAGAATATACGCCCCGTATCGACCTGTCCCTTTCCCCAGGAACGTCGTTCGACAAATCACGTCGCTGGCACCGTTCGTCAAATGTGTCGAACCACCTCGGCTCAATTGATAAAAATCGCCTCTGAAACAGTCGTCAACGAAACGAGACAGAATCAGCGGCTGTAGAAGCTATACTTCTTAATAATAAAGACTGCCGTCGCAGATTAAATTAAAAAATTTTGTAATATAAAAAATTTGATATGGTACTCCTACTCCTACAAACTCTTCTTAATGTTGAAGACCTTTCTACAAGAAATACACAATTGCGAACTCAGTCACACGACGAATCATAAATGGAGGTTACAGTAACAAGTAGCGAAGCACTATCGATACAAGAGTACACAAAAATTGTTTTGGAAAATTTCACGCACAACAAAGAATTCATGAGGAAGTGAAAATAGACGGGAAACAAGAAGCAGGAACAAAAACTACCAACGAGGCAGTACAGTGAAAAAATTTGTTCGCAATACCAAACGGGTAAAGTCATAAATGGAGGTTACAGTAACAAGTAACGAAGCACTATCGACATCCGAATACACAAAAATTGTTTTGAAAAGTTTCACGCACAACAAACAATTCATGAGGAAGTGAAAATAGACGGGAAACAAGAAGGAGGAACAAAAACTACTAACGAGGCAGTACTGTGAAAAGATTTGTTCGCAATAGCAAACGGGTAAAGTCTTGTTCGAGACCTGTAATTGCCACGCAATTAACAGTGAAACTACATTTGCAACAGGACAAGTAAAGGGGTAATACCGTAATGTCGACTGTCGTTCCAACGCGAAAACGTTCGGTTACAGCGTCGTGGTCGGCACGCCGGCGACGTAAATTAATCGTTTCATCGAAAACATTAGAACTAGCTGCGACTTCGCGGAACAGTGTAACGCGTCTACGTCGAACATGGGCTACAATCTTGTGTCGCCTCGCGTGCACGTCGCGTTTTGCGTCGACGACGGTACAACGGGGGTGTGTAGGGTGCAGCATGTGGTCAACGCACCTGAGCGACGCCCTCGACGTATAAATCGAGTATGTTCCATAAAATAAAACGAAGAAGAAAAAACGCAGGAGGAATAGAATCGGACCACGGAGGAAACGGGGCGGGGTTAAAAAAGCAACGCGGAACGGAATCTGAAAAGAACCGCGTACGTACGCATCGCGGTAGTATATTCTCGATACGATCGTAATCAGAAACGGCGACTGCATTTCCAATTCCACGTATTCGCCACCACTACACCGACAGAATTCCTAAGTCGGGCGACGGCCCGTCGTTATCGTCGTTAAAATTTCCGCGATACGTATCCGCTGAATTCTGATGAACCCGGCCGAGTGGAACGTGGACGAGCAACTGATCGGAGAAACCGTAATTGAATGATATTAACGAATAAATAGAACATCGATATTCCGTTACGTCACCGCTCTCCGCGTTCCGACGAAACTTTTCCTGACCACATTACCCGATCGTCGCATGACTTCCATTTGTTGTTTCTGGACCGCGAACTTTTTGCTAAATCATTTTCCACACCGATTGCGACAAACTGCAGCGAAGGACTGTATTGTTTTCTCTCGCAGCGCACGTTGCTTACCCCATTTTACAATATTTTAAAAAATCTACGAATCGTAGCCGAGGACTTCTTATTTATCAATTTACTGATTCGATATTAACTTCCGCAGTGTAACAACAATTCATATGCGAATATAATTGAACTATATGATGCTGTAACAAGTCCTGAAACAGAATAAAGAGAACGCTATGGACAGCAAAGGGATTCTGCAGATTACCGATAAAAATTATAATGAGAAAAGAATGTTTCTCATTGACTATTAAAAAATAAAGGAAGCTTGATCAAAAGACACACAAGCATGTATTCCGCTTTTAACTTCTGTTTCCATTGTTACCGGCCGACACACGTTCCCATGAATACGAGCCGTTCATTGTACACGATCGCAAAGGACCTTCCATTAAACAAATAAATGAAAAATCCACAATGCCGGGTAATTATTCGTCGGAGCCGCAAATTCGATAATAATTTACAAAGTCGCGGGGAACGTAATACGCCGTAAGCAGACACTCGTGTTCCAGCGGCGCGGTGGTTTTTATCAAGCTTGTTCTCCGCGTTCATCGGGACTAGAATTTATCCTTTCAAGCTCCGCGACGAACAGTATCCTGAATCGAATAAACCCACGAAATTACGATTTCATAAAAATCCGTAATGTCCGGAATAAAAATGTCAAAGGCGTTTCACGGATGAAAGACGCGCGACACGGCTGTGGCTGGTCGCGAACAGCTTCCCGTGGAATTCTCTGCCTATTTATTCGCGGGGAAAACGGAAAGACAACGCGCGCGGAAAACAATTTTTCTTCCCCGTTTCGCCGTTGAACGTTTTCGGGCACGTCCCGTGTCGCCGTTGCTCTTTCCATTAGCGGGTCGAGTGTGATTCGGTGTCACCGATTTTTCCGTGACCGTCGACCTACACCTGAAACCATGTTCCCACCGCTGCACCCAGCGGCTGCGGTGCCACGGTATAATTTCGCGAGCGATCGTAATTAACAAACTTCCGCGCACTATTTTCGGGGAATTTAATTCGCTCATAGAACCGACGGCTGCCAGCCGAATTAATTCGTACAGAAGATCCGCCGTGTCGCCGAGGAACGTAGAACCAGTTTATGCTGGCAGGTTCTGCTGTGTTGCAAAATATCGAGTCGGCCGGAAGTTGCCGGTAAATGGCGGACGGATAATTATTCCATGAAACGACACCGCATTTCAGCGCGCATTACGCGGTGACGCGAGCCAGCCCCGTCAAAATCACCGGCCAACGTCTCGATATGCAATGCAACCGGCCCGACGCAACGTGACAATGCCACATCCACCTCTCGCTACCAATTTCGCGTTATCGATCACCACGATCACCGATACCCGGCCCTCGACACTATCCCCGTCTCTCTCGGAACGAGGAAATGCAACTTATAAAAGCGCGGTTCTATAGCTGCTGAAAATTGAAGATTACTGGCCTTATTGTTGCCCTCCCTATCGTGACAGCGTCCCACGAAACTGGGCCACTGTCACGCCCAGCTCTTTTGTTCGCCCGCTGCAAAATAAATCGCTGATTTCGAGATGCCCTCTATCAATCAATATCTAATTTGAATTACGACATTGAATTGAAATTTGAATTTTCTTTGAATAACCTTCAGTAATTATAGTTATTGAATCCCTAATGAAAGAAACTATCGTCGTAGGTGTTTAAAGAGGGGTGGTCCCTTTTAAAAAATGGAGGTGACGTTGAGATTTCTAAAAAGATTCTTAAGAGAGTTTTTACCTGACCGTCTAAACAATTACATCTTAATAAATTTGCTGTAACAAAAGGTAAAAGCACAATTTCCCGATACAAATGCTAATAGAATGCAGTGTTTCAATTGTGTTTTGAATGATTATTCCATCAGCATCATCCATTTACGATGCTCCTTTCATTCGAAGAAGCTCTTACCACTCCCGCAGCGAAAGAGTTGAATATGAAATAAAGCTGCGATTAATTCCGAGTACCGCGAATTAATTCGCAGACAGAGAGTTATTTTTTTCAATCTCGGAGCACCGTAGCACGTAACAAGAAATCAATCTTTATTCTTCAAGGATCCTCGAGGATCGATAAATCCGCGGGAACGACACTGCGGCGCGTATTCGGAAACGTTTCGCGGGAAATATATGTATTTCGGGATCGATTGTCGTAATTCACCGAGCACGTGTAATTCCCTACTTATGTCCTGACAATTCCTTCGCTCGTTCCTTCGATTTCCACGGGGTTGGAAGCGGTTTCCACGGGCTCCCCCAGGATATTTCTGATCCTGGCACAGTATCCAGTTGGCACCGGCTTGTAATCACCTCGCGAAGTTACCGTGCGTGAAGCCGGATCTTGGCAGGCTGCGTGCATTCGTTTCACGCACGACTATGCGGCCCGTGTGTGCTCGTTCACGCGCGTATACGTACGAATGCCAATGTCGTCTCCTTTTTTCCCTTTCTTTTTTTTTCACTCGACCAAGTCAATAGGCGGGCCGAAGTCGACGGATTTTCCTTCTCGCGCGTTTCCGCGGGCTTCCACGTTGCAACATCCAAGTTACCGTTTGCAACTTTCAGGCCAACTTCAAGAATTTCTATTACTGGTAATTCTCTCGAAATAAAAATTTCTACAAAAATTATTGTATTTCGTATATAATAAATTTTTCAGCTTCCCGGCCATGGAAAATCTCCTCATTTTCATCTGCATATCATCCCTTTAAACCTAATTTCTAAAGTCGAAATAAAGAAACAATTCCAGCAAAATAAAAGTAAAATATTTCTTAATGTAAAGTCTCCTATATATAATAAACTTTTCGTAATGATTTCGGCACATAGGTTCGATCCAATTTTGACTAACAAGCAATTTTGCAAATTTTTAAATTATTCTCAACGTTTCGATCCGGATATGGCTCCTTTTCAAGAGAAATTGCGTCTGTAAAAAATCGTATATTTTAATGTATGTTAACTGAATAGGGTATTAGCTATTATATCACGAGAAATTCCGTACTTGCTGTGTGAGAACAATTTCTTTACATAACTTATTGAAATTTGGAAATAAACGTGGTGAGCTGCACGTTGGTTGGCACAAAACTGAAGCCATGTGAACGTTAAGGCTGAACCACACAATACAAAGGCACGACGTATATCAACGACAACGAATCGAAAGAAATGATCGGCGATTTAGTCAATCAATATTTGGCGGTAAATTTAAACCAAGGCTTGTCCTTATAATCTTATCGCACTTGCTTATATACCATTTAGATATTTGAACCAAACTTCATACTTTTATGTATGTATATGGGAACATCTAGTTGTTTGTTCAACTGGTAAAACAAATTGCAAACAAGTTATGTGATCGGAAATTCTCCTATATATATTGTACAATACTTATCTCTACTGTTCCCTAGTCATGTAAAATAAATTGAAATAGATGTGACAGCTAATGAAGGAGAAAAGTTTACCTCCAGTCAAATTCTCCTTTGACATTACTATTTCTCATAAAGTCATTTATAGACTCCCTTCGACTCATGATCATTCCAGCGTAAAATGCGCATTTCCAAGAAAAGTATCATTTAAAAGATGAGTACCGTTCAGGATTAAATTCGCAGATGCAAGGGTCGGAAGTGCACAAGACAATAAACAGTCCGCGTAGAATTTCCACAGACGGAGAGCAACTTTTCTTTAGAGGATCTCGCGGTTTCTACGGACTCACGTGCCGGCGGCTCCCGACAAGAATGTAGAATACCTCGTAAAGACATATATAAAATCAAATAGTCGGTTTCTTCTTTAAAGGAGGATAGTTCTCGGCAGTTTCTTAGCCGGCGGACCACGTGCAAACGTACCGTAACAGCAACGATCGCAAGATCAACCGGGGGTCGTAACGTCTCGAGTGCTCTTCGCGTGGGAAGCTTTTATTAATCGGAAAGAGTTTGATCGGTGCGCTTACTTCTTTTTCCCCGAGTATCTTCAGCGATCCGCCGTCGGTAGCCCCGTGCTACCAAGTGCACATTGCTCGGTGCGATGGTTCTCTTAAGAATTTCTAGTTTTCATCGAATTCGAAACTTTTAAACGCCCCTCGCTTTTGATTTCTGCAACCGATACTCCGGCCCGCGAGATTTCACGATCTCCATCGTGTTCTTTCCGACGCTCGATCGGATCCGAATTAAATTTCAAGCATTCCCCGGGAGAGGGGCGGAAAGAACTTGTTCGGGAATCTCGGCTGAAGGGCTCCAAAGTAAACCTTCAGATCTTTTTCAAAGCTATCTGCTATACTAAGTTTATTACTGTTTTCACTACCGGGATCGGAATAAGCTCGGCTGGAAAGGGGCTAATATTATTAATATGCCTCCCCCTCCCAGTTTTATATTTCTTCTTAAAATTTGATTGACAGTTTAAATTTTTGCGTTATTGAACGTATTTAAACCACTAAATACAGTCGAAATTATATCGTATTTGGTCTTATTTTAATCAGAAAAATAACACAAATATATTGGTGAAAGTTTCATAAAAAGATAAGTGATAATAAAAGAGATTTTATTTTGCTATTACATCGTGATGGCGCACAGGCCTTTGAACTGTGCCGACTCTCCGCGTCGCATTAGCAGTGGTTCACACCGATATATCCGAGCAAAGATCAGATTACTAGGTGGAGGGGATATTTTTGTTGCGCTTATATGGACTAGCCCTGTTGCGTTTATATGGACATTACTGTACTACGTTCCATGAAATCTGCGATCGGTACTTAAGTACAACGACATCTGCAAAAGGGCGGAAACTTATTCCCATACCCAATATTTTGCGAGTATGGGCAACTATGTCGCTGTCGCTTGTTTTTCAGTGGAGGAACAACGATATTAAAATGTCCGCGGTTACCCGTGCGATCCCTATTTCTTCGGAGGTCTAGACAACGGTTAAAAATGGATCAGATTAAATCGCCGTGGAGAATGACGATCAAAGGGCGACGTGCATTCGGCGCGGTCTTAAACGTGACCACATTAGCGTGCGGCTCGCTTTGTAGATCTCCCTACGGTTTAACCTCGATCCCGGATCCGTGGACGACAATCCCCGGGCAATGCAGTTTCAGCACCGCGTTCTTGGCTAGCCGAATCCCTTTGGAAATTCAGGATGTCCTCCTGCGAAACACTTGCACTGTCATCTCTATGCGACTAGCCCGAACGTTTGTGGGAAGAAAGCATTCTGCGGAGATTCCGGCTGTGTGTGCCCGAGTTTCGAGGTGCTCAACTCTGACATTCTGCATCAACGACCACCACCCAGACCCACTCTCTCTCTCTATATATATATATACATACACCCATCCACCGCGTAGTCTGCCGCGGGTGTCCCCAGTAATGTCGATTGTATCGCGCTGATGGTAATGTTGATTAAGTTTCCAGTTTTATTACCCACCTCCAGCCCCGCGGTTACCCGCTCGGCGACTGCAGCTTCGATTAAGATTTTTATGGCTGTCTCGTATTTTATGGCGTTCCGGGCTACGGCCTGGATCAGGTACGTACGATCGAAATATATAAATTGCCTTCCAGCTTCTAGAATTGATCAATCTCGACTAAATGTTATTTGAAGGTGTACAGTGTTTTAATTGTGTCCACAGAGTGTTCCAATTCATTTTTGAAGTTGTACAGTGTTTGGTTCAATTAATTGTTGAAGGACGTTCGGAGCCAACTTGGAATCAATTTTTATTTCAAGGTATAAATTGTCGTTTTTTCTAGAGGATGGTCCAAGAAATGGAAACATTAGGGTTGAAAGTGCAAGATGTTCGCACTGGATAAGAATTAGTGTCTACTAGATACTTTGTATAAATTTTACAGATCGTTTTCCGTTTATAAATGTCTCGAATTATACTGTATACTTAGTTTCTAAGATGATTGACTTTTGGAGTTTAGGTTCTGTAAAGTGGAAGCGGTGGGTTATGATCAGACACGTTAGCTCCTATTTAACTTGTCTGCCACGCTGGAATATTGGACCGTGAATTTTCAAAGTACACGCGCCTTCATCAGCATATGCATTAATATATGTATATGTCAAAGAATATTCAAACTCGGCTTGCCGGCAAGAAAATTTGATCCTTCATGTTACGAAATTGGGTACTCAAACTTTGTCTTGAATTTTATGAAATTCACGAGTCTGAGGATACGGCGTTTATCTTGGCTTTTGCGAAATCAACATAGTACCTTCATGAACCGCGAAGACCAGGCCTGGCCAACACGCGGCCCGCCGGGAGATTTTATATTTGTATTGAAACTTTTGTTTCTCGTTGCATGTATACAAAAACTATTAAATAAATGAGAATTTGCATGTAACATTGTTATAACGCACAACTACGAATTCCAGTTCTATATTTGATATCCACGAATGCCAAATGTTACTGAAAGACTCGGTTTCGTTAAGCAGCCATCGGTAACGTTCAATGTTACCGATGGCGAAGACGAAATTTACAAAGAGTTCATCACGTGCTTCATTAACCGATGCCAATTTAGAGAACCAGCTAAGATGTGCAACGTCGAACATAAATATAGATTTACAAAAATTAAGTGAAAGAAAGGATAAGGGGGAGAGTTAATTATATTGAATCATAGTATAACAATAAAGTTTCATTCATTTTGTATTTGCATTACATTTTTTAAAAGCGGCCCGCTGTAACGTTATGCATCATCAAAGTGGCCCGTGAAACCATTTGGGTTGGCCAGGCCTGGATAGACTAACGCAAAGACTCGAAGAAGATGATTTCCAGCAACTAGTTAAGAGTTGCAAATAGAGAGCAACTAGTTAAAATCTTTTCCGAGAATTGTTTCAGCTGTGAACGTTCTCCCTAAACAGGGCCCACTATTTCCGGTGGTTATGAGGAAACGCATCCACCGTCATCGTTGAAGCTAGCACGCGATGCCGTTAATATTTCAGCCGGTGTTCGTTGTCCTCGGCCATTGCCGAGCAACGCGTATCGTTGTTACATCTTCCCGGGCAAACTCTCCAGCCTCCGCCGTATCCACAAAGCCGGGCATCCGGTATCAAGTCAGCCGTTTCCGATATGTTAACCGCGGCGTCCCACCAGCGATGCTCAGTGCCCGTGACTTCGTTCTCATTACTCGCGCGGAAACCAATTTACCATCCTAATTTCGCGCGGATTATCCGGTGTAAACGGCAGGCCGGCCCTCCTTTGTGCATTCGGCTGCCACGAGCTAGTTAGCCTAACGCCGTCTGGCGAGGGTCCAGTCGTTTTCCCTTCCGTCCAGGGCTCTCCGCCGCCGCTATGCACGGAATTCTTGCGCCACTCCTCCCGGAATCGCCGTTACGGCCCACGGAAACGGCTCCGCAGCCGTACGCACATCCGGAGCTACGCGGACGCCGATCCAGCTCGCTTTATGGCCAAAATAAAACCAGAACGAGACACGCTCGCGAATAATGTCCGAGGAATCGTTATTTTTCTAGTGGAACGCTCGGCTTTTACTGTTTCGGGCGCCAATAAGATGTGCATTATTATACACATTTCAGAAGTCAGAGTTCGCAGCTATACAACGAGCCACATAAAACGGATGACCTGAATAACCCGGCTGCTGTCGGTGACAGAAAAAATATTTCACCCTCAAAACCACGCAAGTTTCGTCTGATAGAATTCCATGTTAATAGTTTCTTTGTAGAGGACATATAAAGTTCAACTCCGTTCTTTAAATTAGAATTACACATTTTAAGAATTATGCATTTTAAGACGGGTACAGTGACCTACGACTCAAGGTCATTGAAAGTCGTTGACGGTCTATGGAAATTGTTCATCTGCGGCCATTGATAAATAAATCAAGTAACATCACTTTGGGGTAAACTGTACTTTACCGGACTCAAAAGTACCTTTCCCTATAAATTATAGTGTATTTGGTATGTAATCCAGTAGATTTGTATCCGGGGCGGCTGCAGATCGAAGTTTCGATCCTGTAGGATCAATGGTTCAGGAATTATGCTACCAAATACGTCATAATTGATAGGAGAAAGGCACAAATTTTGAGTCCGGTAAGGTAAAGAGCAACCTCACTTTGTATTCCTCAATTTACGATACGATAGACAACTTAAAAATTGATCGAAAATAAAATTCTCGCGCCAAACAAGGCGCACGCCATCCTCGGCTAGCAGGTTAATATTCTCGGACAAAACTTTCTCCTTCCGGCGGCGGCTCTCGCGTCGCATCGTGTACGTTCGTCGATGCGCGTCTCTTCCGGCCGGCACCGTTTCACGCTACGTCGAGCCTCGTGCTCGTTTCGAGTCAACGAAATTGGCTGCGTACCCCTCTTATAAGTCCTGACGCGTGTGTCGATGGTGTGAGAGCTTGAATTCATCGGACCCCACCTCCGAATGATCCTTTCTGTCTCCGGTTGTTCGGCAAACTCTCTTCGCTTTCGTTCTTCGACGGTGCAGCAGCCGCCGCCACCTCCATTCTCGTTCGGCTCCTTTAAGTCCCGTTTTCTTCTTGGTTCCAGTCAGCGTTCTATCCGCGTTGAAGGCGCCTCGCCCCGACACGGCAGATCCTATCGGCCACTTCGTATTCCTGGTATTCTTTGGAATTACAAATTATGCAGCGCGAGTCGTTCGACCGACGACGGCCCCCGAGGATGAGTTCCTTCAGGAATTACAAATCACACGTCCAGACAGCCCTAGGTAGCTGTGTCTACAGAGAGAGGAAGAGAGAGCGAGAGCGGATCTAAGAGGAGAGAAGGAAGCGCGAGAACCGGCCGAGAGGCCACTGTTGGTTTAGGCGAGAACGAGTAGGGTAGGTCGGAACAAAGGAGTGCCAGATCAGATTTAGGATCCGTACGAGTGACTGCTCCGGTCGGCAAGGAGAGAAGTTCAAGCTTAGAACATCGGAGAACGTAAAAGGCAATCAGAGTGTTTGGACGGCCGCGTGGCAGAGGCGGGATTTGTTGATAAATAGCCACAGCGGATGGCAGCTTTGCATAATTCCTGGAAAATAACAGATACCGCTGTTTTCCAGACTCCCGATCGAAATATTCAAACTCTCCAGCACCTTGGCTCCCAGAGAAATGTAAATTCACTGTTGGCTTCTCCATTGCACGAGGGAATGATTTTTATTAATCCTCCTGGTTGAACGTTGGTAGACACAGGTGGAAGAACGAAGAACTTTGAACAAGAACATCAAGCCGTACAGATTAACTTCGGACTTTGAAGAGCGAAGATCAACTTCACGGGAAGTCAAAGAACCCGGAATATCAGAAAATTATGAAAGTTGGTTGTAGAGCGTCCAACTGTATTTGAAAACACCTTTTCGACCTAACCCTAACACTGTCTTTGAAGATAAACTGATAATTAGACTGCGAATCTTTATGCATTTATGAAGAAATTGATTGGGTGAAATATAAACCAGTAAAAAGTTTTAAAAATTCAAGAATGTTCTAATGTTGCTTTCAATGTAAGAAAGTCGTTAAGGGATGAAATCAATTTTTATTTTATTTCTGCTGCCCACAATCAATGAAGAACATTTTTATTTTGAAGATCCGCAGTCTAGTGATAATAAATGCATCAATATATAATATATATAATATATATAATATACAGGGTGGTCCAACTTGCAACTTGCACACCTATAATAACTTCCAAAGTATGCGTTGCACGAAAAAGTTTTGTATACAGAAGTTGCATGATCTGAAGGGGTACATTATGTAGTGTATGTATTGTTTTACAGGTGGAGGCATAGAGGAGATTTCAAGGTCACCTTGTTTTTTTTAAATGGAAAGATCTACTTTCTGTATCATGAATCGATAGACTACCGAATTCTGAGTAAAAATGTATTGACCTCCATATGTTCTAAATCGAATAGTTAACAGGAATTAATAGGAATTCATTCTCTTTCTTCTTTGGATAATATCTCGTTAACTATTAGGTTTAGGACATATGAAGGTCAACACTTTTATACTCAGAATTCGACATTCTTCCATATTTTAAAATAAAAAATAAAAAATATAGTATTCCATTTAAAAAAACCAAGTCGACCTTCAAATCTCCGAAACGCTTCCACCTGTAAAAAAAATATACACTACATAATGTACCCCTTCAGACCATGCAACTTCTGTATACAAAACTTTTTCGTGCAACGCATACTTTGGAAGTTATTATAGGTGTGCAAGTTGCGTGGACCACCCTGTATAATATAATGATCAATATTGTACGGAAAGTCCCTTTCATTAGAATTTCCTGTTCACTGTTCAACACTTCGAGCTTCCTCGACGTTGCAATCAGACTTTGCCATATTTCTCATTACCGAAACAGCGCAGTTCGATCAGTTCGACTTGTTTACCGTGGAATCATTTGCGTAGAGATCGAGCGGCGTAGGTGATCAACGCGATCCGGTCGCGTCGACGGCTTTCTGATCCTGATTCTCCTGCGAGTATTTGCCAGCGCTGAATTATGAATGTTACAGCATAGCGCGAAAGTTAGGCCAGGAGCTTGCAGAGGCCTGGATCGTGGCGGAATGCAGGCACACGGAGCAGCGGCCCGGTTCAACCGGAAATTACGTTCGAACGAAGCCGGATGTGCGGCCAGACGGGCCGCCTTTCCGTGAATTTTGAATAACAAATCATGGACCGCCGACTAATTCGCTGAGCCCCGTTTCCGCTCCTTCGAGAGGATGGAACACCCGGAATAACTACTTCGTTATCATGCCGTAATCCACTTGGATCCAGTTGAGCAAACGAGGACACCTATCGTAAACCGGGACACCGGAGGAACCGTTTAGGACGCGGAATCTACCCGGAACCGGGTGTCACGGCCACGGGTTATTGACGCTTACACCCCCGTGGAACCCAGTTCCTACAGGAACCTCATTGAACAACCCCTACCCGTACCCCCGAAGATCGCGAGATTTCATTTAAATTTCATCGCGTTCTGCGATCCGACCTGTTCATCGCGTCATGCATTTTTAATTCCAATTCTCCTGATCCCAGCCACCCCGCCATCTTGCCACGGATGCTTCCAACTGTTCTCGCTGCGCAGACTTCTCCTCGGTTGCTTTTGATCAAATTATCCCTGACACTAACATTACTAACTTCTTCGAACTCCTCGACAACAGGTGGCAATTCGCTTTGTTAGACACTTGTACGAAGGGAACTCTTGCCCGCTCTTTCTTCCACTTTAGTGGATTTAGTAGTCGAAATACGAAATAGAAGAAGCATCAGATGAATTTCATATCGCTGGTACATTATTTCCAACCTCTTAAAATTATTAACTAAGGAAATCAATTTGGTAATTATTTAGAAAAGGGTCCTCCTCCTGACGTGGAAGTATGTGTGGTCGAGGTCATCATTTTGAACAACTTTCCCCTATACATATCACCCTATACATTCTTGTAATATTTAATCCACTACATTACTTCGAACCCACTCATAATTTTTAAAGAACGAGATTATGGTTCCCGTGTTTCTCGCGAGAGGTGCATTTTTCCGTTGCATAAAAATTCGCGGTCCGTTTACCATTTACAAGGGACACCAACAGGAGCGCCGTGCACGACAACAGTTCGCGCTACAAGTTGCGATTTATTTGTAAACGAAGCACTATCTCGCGAGGAGCGGTATCGATTTTCTACGCGGCCGGTATTAATAATTCAGATTCAATAAAAATGCAGCGCGATGCATAAATCCGACAATCGATGCGCAACAATCTAACGTATTTCCATCTGGCAGTGTCGGGATTTTGCGAGGGGCGGGTGCGCGCGCAGGGAGGGGGGCGAGAGGGGTGGTCGTTACAACTTTATGTCAGCGACGGTGGCAGCATATCGAAGCGGTTGCGTGCGAAGTGCATACTTCGGGGCGAATTTATGGGTCGGGGGCGAAATTGAAAGGGCGTAGGTGGAGAATTATTAGAACGCGGCCGTACACATCGTTCGAGTGGCGCTCGTTCGTCGGCGTGACAGCGGCCCGTGCGAACTTGGCGCGGCAAGAATTCGCAAACAACCGGCGGGCACCGTGTAATTTCAAGTGGCACGATTGTTGCCGGGACCGACGAGTTACCGCGACACGTCGAATAATTACGCGGGCCCCCGTAATATTGATTCCACGGAGAAAACGTCATAGTCGTGGAAACGACGATTAGCTTTGGCGCGACGCAACGACACGCAGTGCGTTCAATATGAACAAAAAAGATCAATCTTCGTGTTGGTGTTTAATACTTCCGTAGAACTGTTCCTGGATATCTATTACAAAGGTCAGTAATTGTATTAAGATCAATAAACAAGTAGTAACTATGTTTATCCAGAATTATCTACGTGTTGGTGTCACCTTCAAGAATACGTAATCAAAAATAAAGGTTTCCACTAAAAATTTCAATTGTAATCACTATAGAGCTTCAAGGTCACTTCAATGTCAAACAAATACAAACATCATTTACTCTCTTGTCTATTCTACAATTTTGAAATAATGGAATTTTGTCCCGAAAACAGGTTTTACAACACTCTGTGCGACACAGAGAAAAACATAGAAACAATCGAGAGAGAGGGAGAGAGAGAGAGAGAAGAGTAACGAAAAATGCTCGCCAGATCGTCGAATAGAAACAGCAATGATAACCTGGACAATACCTGCCGGCAAACTGAAACGAGGATCTCTTAAAAGACTATGGCAATTGTTATTTCTGGCATGATTACCATACCCGTTTTCCAACCGCACCAGAAATAATTTCAATGGAAATGAGGGAATTTTTACACCGTTACATTTCCCGACATTATTTCCGCGCGGCGAACGGTTTTCCTTCCTTGGGGAGTTTTGTAAATCAGTTTCTGTAACGGACTTATATTCTTGAGCACCGGTAAAAATGGAGAAATGATGAGATGATGTTAGATGATTGCGATACTGCCGAGAGGGAAACGATTTGCTAGCTCTGCTTCAAACAAGTTGGCCTCTGATTTTAAAAAATGATTGCAGCAAGTGTAGAACAGGTGTAGGAAGATTATTAAAGTATGCACAGTATCTCGTTTGTTTTTATTAACACGATTTTTAAGAGACAATATCGTAGTACCCGGACTCGTTCATTTTTATTAGTAGGACTTTAAAAAGACAATGTTATCTTCATTGCTGCCATAAGAACATGCGTAGCTGTTACAACAGCAGTGTCGGTTGCACAACATAATAGTTTAAAAATTGCTACTTACTGTTTCTCTTTAACTTCTCTTTACTAGAAATAATGATTTATAAAAGTGTTCATCCATGAGGGTGAGATTTATTTGAATTATTGTAGCTCGTTGTAACCTGGTCAATAAAGAATATTTGTGAACACGTTAGCACGAAATATTCAGAATGTTTCTTCCATTTATGACCTTGCGTGACCTTGAAGAACATTGTGCCCCTCCCGTTGTGCCCTCAAAAAAAAATATATGTCATCCATTTAAAAAGTTGAAAGTTGCCTTCATTTCGACCTGAAATATTTTCATTGTACATGATTTTTATTGTTCTATGTGTCATGTCCGGTGGGCCAGCCATTAGCGATAATTGACCAAATCAACCATGAATACGAATATTTCTGAATCTCGATTAATACTTACTCTAATAATGTTTGCGCGGGGAAATAAAATATCAAATATTATAATTAATAATAAATTATCGTATATTATATCATATTGCGAGCGATAGAATTAAGAAGCACTCACAAGAGATAATCCGAAATACAATAAGCGAGCGATTGAAGAAACAAAGGATCCGTAGACCATATTCAGCACAAAATTGTAAAAGATAATCCAGCAGAAACAAAACAAAAGAAGGATAGACAAAGAGAACTAGTTCTCCGCTTATTGCATTTCGGATTATCTCTTGTGAGTTCTCCTTAATTCCATCGCTCGCAATATGATATAATTAGACAGCGGATTTTATGCATTTATGACAAAAATGAGTAGGTATAATTTGAAACATTAAAAACATTAGACGAATTTAAAAATACTTTCATATTATTTTCAACCTATTGAACATATTAAGAGAGAAAATAAATTTCTGTCACTCCGGTTTGTTGCAATTCAGGTGGACAATTTTTATTTTGCATAAAGATCCGCTATCTAGATATAATATACGATAATTTATTATTAATTATAATATTTGATATTTTATTTCCCCGCGCAACATTATTAGAGGATAAACTTTTTAATGATTTCGGCGCATAGGTTCGATCTATTTTGACTAACAAGCAATTTTGCAAATTTTTAAATTATTCTCAACGTTTCGATCCGGATATGGATCCTTTGCAAGAGAAATTGCGTCTGTAAAAAATCGTATATTTTAATGTACGTTAACTGAATAGTTCAGTAATTTACGATCGACAAAGAAGAATTTCTATTATTAGAGTAAGTATTAATCGAGATTCAGAAATATTCGTATTCACGGTTGATTCGGTCAATTGTCGCTAATGGCTGGACCACCGGACGTGACATATGCATATGCAAAGATTTTTAGCAATTCAGAATAAGTAAATCCCAACAAAAACATCCTGTAAACAGGAGCCAAGTTCTCTATGGCCGTAAAAAGTTGTGAGATCAAACAAAATACGGCCAAGTTCGTTAGCTTAGAAATACCTCTTGCAATACTGAAAAAAGCGTTTGTAAAAATTAGTTTAAAAGAACGCTATTTAATTTTTAAAGAGTTACATGGAGGGCTAAATTATTCAAACTTGGCCGCTACCTAACACCTTCTAGGGCCATTGGTTTAAAAAGTAACGGCCAAGTTTGAATAATTTAGCCCATGTAACTCTTTAAAAATTAAATAGCGTTCTTTTAAACTAATTT
>CM052250.1:6835818-6864326 GCA_028455795.1 Lasioglossum marginatum
TACATGGAGGGCTAAATTATTCAAACTTGGCCGCTACCTAACACCTTCTAGGGCCATTGGTTTAAAAAGTAACGGCCAAGTTTGAATAATTTAGCCCATGTAACTCTTTAAAAATTAAATAGCGTTCTTTTAAACTAATTTTTACAAACTTTTTTCAGTATTGCAAGAGGTATTTCTAAGCTAACGAACTTGGCCGTATTTTGTTTGATCTCACAACTTTTTACGGCCATAGAGAACTTGGCTCCTGTTTACAGGATGTTTTGTTGGGATTTCATCAATTTTTGTCGATATATTATTTCGATTGATCCTTATTTTTTCTTTTTTTTGAAAAATTCAGAAGACTACATACGTCATGTGGTTGGGCATACCCTATGTGCGTTGGGTTGAGCCTTTTGAAAATTTCGTTATTTTTGCGGTAGGACGCAACGTTCCCGAGATACAGCCATTTTTTAAGACTAGCTCGGCTGACCATCCCCACCACTTCCGTTACGCTTTTTTTAAGGTATAAAATTTCAAACTTTGATCATTATTCCTTTGAGTGTTTGTTATGGTGGACCTATGTACCAAATTTCAAGCTTGTGGGTCAATGGGAAGTACCCAAAAGGTTTTGATGATCTGTCAGTCAGTCAGCCAGTGACAAATTTAGCGATTTTGAGGTCCTATATCTCGGAACCTATTAATGTTGGAAGATTAATGTTTTGTCAATATTGAGACATGATAGCATTTAACAAGTGTACGAAATTACATCTCTCCATCTGCCTCCAGTGTCGATTTATAAGCCTCTAAAAAACGGCTAAGTTGATTCGTGTAAAAGAAGGTAGTGCGAGAACTTGGCTGGTGCACTACCGTGCATCTAGATTCAGCAACGTAAACATTGTGTTGAATTATTGACTTGGAAACACTGTTGAAAAGCCCGGAACAGTGGACGCAAGATCAAACGTCTGGAGGAAAGCGTCTCGCACGCAGCAACCTAATAACAACTCGGATGAAAACAATGAGATCCAAACGTGCCGGAAGCAGCCACTTCCCCGAATCAAGGGTGTCATCCCGTATCGTTGGCTGGCGCGTCTGCCTGGAAAATTTAATCATCGTCCCCTCCTAACGTGTCACGTTAACACGCGCAATGTTCCAAGCAAAGACAGCGGAAAAAGGAGCCTTGCTGTTGTCGCCCTGTCCCTCTCTCCGCCCTTTTCCCGCGACATATTTCAGGATCGTGCCGTGAATAAAGCGTCGCGGTCTCTTTTCCTTGTTATCCAACGCGTTTCCGACGTCGCTGTCACGCCACGCCATGCCACGCTATGACCCCCGTAGTTTTCATATGTTTGAGGAATGTGTGCGGGAAGGGAGAGGATGGATATTGGGTATGAATAAGATAGGGTGTAGTTCGCGAAGGTAGCGATAGGGAAATTGAGAGGAAGCCAGTCCTTCCGCTTGTTCTGGAAAACAATCTCTCGCGGGAAGGGGCGAACGGCCCCAGCTTAATCTATGCAAACAACCGAGGGAAAACCTTGTAAATTTGTGGAGCCGGGGAATGAAGAAATGGAAGAGCCCCGGCTACCCGAGCCAGTATTTCAATGTTCCCGGTGTTTCTATTATTTTATTGGGTCGGGGGAGAACGTAATGTCGCGGTTTCCGCCGGAACTAACGCGCTGGCCATCGTTGTAGATTCTACCCACTGATTTTAATGAAACTTTCTATGTGTGTAGATTTTATCCCGCCAATGTGATAGACACCGAGCCGGGTATTACGTTTTAATCAACGCGACCCCGGAATATTGCCGGCTCTGCTGCCAGCGCGAACAAATATTTCGAAAAAAATGGAAGCGTTTAGGCCGCGTCGCTCGGATTTTCGTTTAATCTTCTGGAGGAATGTAAAAACAACAGTTCACTTCGAATCGAATTACATAATTTTCCGAAGATTATTGTCCTCCAATGAGATGATATACGCGCAGAAAAACTTCTGGTTTTAAGGTCCGCGAGATGGATGCCGCGCCGCGGCGGAAAGAAAACGCATTAAAGAAATTGCATCTTCTTAGAAAGTGAATATAACGCGGAAGTCTACAGTCGCGAATAGGCACTTCGAAGTTTAAAACGCGACACTTCGATCGTAAAAACGCGGCGAATTGTTTATGCTCTTTCTACGAGGTGGGAGGAACAATGCTACGAGGAAGTCCGTCATACTCCTTTTTATTGTGATGATCTAAATCCAGGGACCAAAAATGACAGTTATTCTAAAATTTTCTACGATAAAAATCATTGATAAAAAGTTGATTATTATTAAAATTTAAGATAATCTATACAAAATATAAAGAACAAAATGATTAAAAAATATTTTTGTACTGTTTGGCTACAAATAACAGTTATTAGTGTTCAAAAAATTGGATCCTCCTTGATAACTATTATAATAATATTATATATATATAACAGTTTTTATAATATTATATATAACATATTATTATATATATATAATATTATAAAAACTGTTTCGATTGCCCAAAGCAGTTATCTATGAGATGAGTTCATTTCGATCATTCATAACAGTTATCAATGAGAGTTTATTTCGATCGCTCATAGCAGTTATCGATGAGAGTTTAACTGGATCGCTCATAACAGTTATCGATGATCGAATTTCTTTTCACTTGTTTATAATAATTATTGATGAGAAAATTCATTTCGGTTGCTTATTTAATTATTGAGTTCACTCTTTTTCGGATGGAACAAGCCTGCGAAATTTATTGAGAAGGTTTCGTACAACAAGACGAATCAACAGACCATAAGAACAACACAAAATCTGTTTGTTTGCCACATTAAATTTTGATTGTAGCAATTAATTTTATGAATAAAAAATTTATCAAATTAATTGATTGTCTACCATTTGAAAGTTGTACTATTTAATAATAACTATTACAAATTCCCTTCATGAATAACTGTTATGAGGGATCGAAATAAATTTATCTCATCGAATAACTCTTATGAGCGATCGAAATAAATTTTTCTTATCGACAACTGTTATGAGCGATCGAAATAAATTTCTCTCGTTGATAACTCTTACAAGTAATCGGAATGAATTTCTCTCAACGATAACATTTACCAACAAGAGAAAAAATTTTCGGTTACTTATAATCCTTATTTGTAACCAATACGATTTTAGTCGATGAAATACTTGTTATTCCATGACCTTTTTTCTTTTTGGTTATAACAGTTATGGTCCCTGACTAAATCCATAACTAAAATCTTGTTGAACAAGATTGGCCGCCTGAACCAGAGTGTGTGGGTCCGGGAGGACCCTCTAATTATCTTAAGGTTAAAATTTACACTGGAAATAATGTTGTCTCGGGGCCGACGAACCGATGAATCATTAACGGCGATTGCGAAACTACTGCGAAATTGAACAACGCGTACGTATCGGCGCGACATCGTTACCTTTTTAACAATGAGATTGGGGAAAAGTGAGCATCGGTGGTGAATTGTGAACAATAAACTTGTAATATCCGGTAATATTCTATTTATCCTGTTACGAAATCATTGATTTCTCGGCGAGGAAGCGAACGGGACTGGCCGTCCGGCATCGGGATTCGTTAACATTCAGTCCCCAGGCGGCGGCGGCCCAATATCCCCGCAACAATTCATCACAATTAAATCGCGTACCCGCTGTCGCATTAAAAACACGGGAGCCGATGCACGCCGGACAAATGCGATTACCCGCGCGAAGATCGTTTTTGCCCGGCCCGATAATGAAACATTGAAAACGTCGCGTTGCGTCTCGTCACGTCGACGTGGTCGTGTGCACGACCGACGCTACCCGTCACCCTAATTAAACCCGATGAAATCGCGTATCGATCGTTTCAGTCCCGCAATTCCCGTGATCATCTTTGCCACGATTTTTGTTGTCCCCGATCGTTGTCGAACGCTTCCGACAAAAAAAAATTTCGACGGGACTTGGAGCGAACGCGCACCGGCGCTGCAATCGGGAACCCGAGAACGAGAATGCTTGTCCTGCGACAATATGATACCGAGTGCCACTTAACGGCGCGAGTAAACACTCGATGCCTTTTATTGCGTTTGCGGGTGCCGGCTATGCGAATGCCGCAGGGAGACCGAAAGAAACAAAGACGAGAGGAACGCCGATGCTGCGAGACCAGCCGAGAGTGAAAGTGAGAGGGCGTGCAGAGTCGATAGCGCCGTGTCACGGTTCTAACGGGTGTCGCGTTCCGAACGTCGTCGACGCAATGGAATTTGTCTAATGTTAACCGACGCCAGGGATTACAAGCTCGTGGCTCCTGGAGCTGCCACATGCAATTTGAATACTTCACTGTATGGATGGAACTTTAGGAATTCGTAAAAAAATGTGCCGGATCCAAAAGAATACAAGTTTTGTATTGGAAACACACAGATTAAAAAGAAATTGTTGTCCTAGAACCTCTAGTTCCCGAGATATTTGCAAAAATATTCATCGCCAACTTTGAGGTCTGTTTTCACCCCCTAGATAGTCTAATGTTAACTGATGCCAGGAATTACAAGCTCGTGGCTCTTGAAGCTGCCATATGCAATTTGAATACTTCACTTTATGGATGGAACTTTAGGAATTCGTAAAAAAATGTGCCGGATCCAAAAGAATACAAATTTTGTATTGAAAACACATAGATGAAAAAGAAATTGTTGTCCTAGAACTTCTAGATCCTGAGATATTTGCAAAAATATTCATCGCCAACTTTGAGGGCTGTTTTCACCCCCTAGATATGGATCGTGGCAGATAAAAGGAAATACGAACAATCCAACAAACTGTATCCTCTATAACTTTCATTAAAATATTTTACATTATAACTTAACCCTCCTACACTCCTCAGACATAATTGCATAAAAGATCCTAGAATAATATTTCACCACTTCTCACTTCACATTTCAAATCTACGAATCATGCTTCAATTATAGTGCGACATTTCAAAGAAATAGATTTTGCAACACAGACAAAAAGAAATCAATCGTTTAACAATATGTGAGAAAAGTAAATGGGTGAATTTTCATCCTGAGGAACGTATGAGGGTTAAATCAACTTACTAAAATGATTAATCAACTGTTACAACTGCTATAGAGATCTAATCATTAGACTGCGGATCTTTATGCAAGATGAAAACGTTTGCATTGATTGAAAGACACAGAAGTGAAATAAAAATTTCTTTCTTCTTTTAATTATCTGAAAATCTGAAATCCGTACGCTGATGTTTTTAAATCTTTTTAACATGTCCACTGCTTTAAATTGTATTTGCCAATTGCTAATTGCACTAATCAAACCAAATCGAAACCGAGCGATTAGAGCGGATACCAGTTGGAGAGCAACCGAAGAGTCTACTATTCCTCGTCCAGGTCCAAGATCGAGATCGTCGTTGATCGCCTCGGTGACTTACAAATTGGTAACAATTAGGGCCGCGGGGATCACGAGGAAAAATTCGCTTTACGCTATCCCGAGGCGAGATCTTAGTGGGTGGGAAAAGGTTTCATTAAATTTCCAGCGTCTTGAAAGCGGGCGCTCGCGGTCGTAAGTGGCAGAAGGCATCGGCGTCTTTAATTCCGGCTCAAAGGGAACGCCAATGAGACTCGTCGATAATTAGAGGGAGACGTTCCGCATCCTCGCGTAGTAATCTCGGCGGGAGCGAGTTTCGCAGACTTACATAGCTCGTGAAAAAAAAAGCACGAGAGAAAAAGAATGGGAGAGAGAGACGTCGACGTCGGGGCGAGTGGCTACGCTTTCGAGTGCACACTCTCGCGTACACGCGAGTCGTTCCTCGTGTTGTAGCGTCGAGGATCTCGCTCAGAACAGACGGGGAGAGAGAGAGAAAGAGGGAAAAAGGAGGAGGAGAGAGCGAAGAAAGAGTCAGGAAAAACCGAAGAAAAGAAGGAAAGGAGGGCGTGCCTTTGCACTCGCGGTGCAGCCACTTCACGGACTACTTTTAGGCTGCAGGCATACTCGCGCGAAACTTCAGAACTTTTAAGAGGCGTACACGAGGCCAGATATACGGACTAGTTGCCGTACGAATCGTCGTGTAACTCGAGAGAACCGGTCCGTTGACATATCTCTGAACTTCGGTGATTTGTCCGACGACGTCCTACACGGCGGACACGATCCAATAGCGAGAAACCCGGACGAGAGACCGGGCCACGCTGAATGTTGACACGCTGTCGATCGATCGGAGGCATCTTCGCATTCCGTTCTTACATTTTTGGGGACGTTCCGTACCAGAGGTGGACAATACTAGGGGTGAGCGAAATACAGGGTGGTCCGCTTAAATAAGGCCATCTAAATATCTCTTCAGGTTATTGTGTTGCAAAAAATATTTGTTACGTAATGTGCATGGTGTCGATGGACCAAATATCTGGCAGGAATATTTTTTTCCGGAGGTCATTTTTTTCGGGGTTATCAAGGTCATCAATGTTTTTTGATAAATAACTACATTTTTTTTGTATTGTGTCGTGTAATTGATCGAAAAATACATTCAGATATGTATAATAACATGACCTTGAAATGACCTTAATCTTCGAAAATTGGCGTTCCTTTGTGTGGTTCGTTTAAGTAAGGCTATCTAAATATATCTTCAGGTTATTGTGATGCAAAAAATATTTGTTACGTAATGTGCATGGTGTCAATGGACCAAATATCTGGCAAGAATATTTGTTTCCGAAGGTCATTTTTTCGGAGTTATCAAGGTCGTCGATGTTTTTTGATACATAACTACATTTTTTTTGTATTGCATCGTGTAACCGATCGAAAAATACATTTAGATATGTATAATAACTTGACCTTGAAATGACCTTGAGATGAAGCATCTGACCTAAAAGATCGTTCTTTCCCGCCTGAGAACCGGTCATTGTAAGATAATACAAATGAATATCTCATAAAGAAAACAGATCCCCCCCTCTGCTGTAATGCCCCACTGACAGTGCACCACCTTTTGTATGACTGCCAAGCGACTCAAATTTGGAATCAACCCGAACACGGCCCTCACATCCGAAAAGCATACAGCAAACACTATTGAATTCCTTAAAGAGATCAACCACCTCCACAAGATCTAGAAACACTACAGAAGTTCGTCGCTAATGACCTAGATGTTGATGCGATGTTAAACCTTAATATAAAAAAAAGACAATATTTGAGGTGCAAACGTTAAGTGACTCACCCTGTACATTTAATATTTATATTGTGTACATGTGTTCACGCAATTTTTTAATTGAATCACATTTTCTGCTGAACAATGTTCCGAGAGTCAGCGTCGCGTCGATAATTGAATGGACGTCAGCGAAAGTTGAGAACTCGCATTTTGTCTACGAGCATAAGGAACCGCGGAGAATAGAAATGGAGAAATAATCAACCCTCATACGCTCCTCAAGAATAGCTGCATAAAAGAGACTAGAATAATAATTCATCCATGTTTGCTCTACACGTGAAATCAACAAATTTTGTTTCACTTATAACGTCACATTTTAAAGAAATACATCTCACAACGTAGACATAAAGGGATCAATCGTTTTACAGTATGTGAAAATAGTAAATGGGTGAATTTTTACACTGAGGAGCGTGTAAGGGTTAATGGAATCAGCAGCATAATAAGACGGGAGAGAGGGGACGAAAATTAAGAAAACATTTTGAAAAGCTGCTTCCGTAGAAAGACTAATGAGACTCTATTTCATTCGGTGGATTTCGTGCGTCAACCATTTCCTCCGTGGAAGCTAGTGACCACCGAGCTGTTTAATTATCGGAAGCCTGGCACGATGCCGTTTATTTAATTCTCTGCGGCAAGGAATGCCATTAGAGCGGGGCTAATACTAGCTTTTTCAATTTTTTAATTAACCCGCCGCCGCGCCAGCGAAGATCGCAGTTGGAACGGGCTGCATGGCCTACGCGTCGTTCGCGCTGTTTCGCCGCAGGTTTTACCCGCGCGCAGCAACGGCCGCTGTTTGCACGGACGAATTGCCAATATGCGCTGATTAACGAGATACCGCTGATTCACACTCATTAGCGAAAATTATCAATTTTCAGGTGATTCTGATTAGTCGTTTCTCCGCGTGGCTGTCACGCGACGCCGGTTTAATTCGCGTTACCGGCTGCCGATTGGTGTAGCACCGTATCAAAAATTCTATTTAAATGCAACATGCACGGTGACCCGCGAGATTCAATGCTGGCACACCGGCATGCATCGGGATAGCATGCAACTGCATGATTCATCGGTCGATCTGCGACCGGCGCATCCCCATTGTGTCTCTAGTCTGCAAAATTGATAACCAACAAAGGCCAGAACACTCTTTTTTTTTTAATCCGATCGTTATCTTTCAATCATTACCGTTGTCCCTGCAAATGCATCGCAACCTTACCTGTAACGTGTTCAGGTTTATGCGATAAGTGCACGTCAGTTTTAATATCCGTTTTATCGCCACCAAATCTAGATCTATGTGCGTTCCTGATATACGAATCATTTTTAGAAAATAGGGAGACGTCCAAATCGATATTAAAAGCTACGTTTCTTTCGCTGGGAAATTGGTGGAACAAATTTTTGTCTTATTATCATTTTTATAAAGCGATCGATAAAAATGGGAATTCGAAAGATTATGACAAAATTGTTCAGAGAATTTACAGATATCGTTGTACTAGTTTCAACTCTCTGAAATTATTCGAAAGAGAAATGAACGTCTTTGCAATTTTTACTTCGTATAAAAATCCACAGTCTATTCATGACTGAGTTCGGGAAAGAAGATCGAGAGGAGAAACATTGTTTCGGGGTATAAAAATACATTGTCGCCTGTTTACGTTTCAATGGATAAATACGCGGACTCCACCTGTAGCTGGAGCGACCGAAACAACCAATTAAACTGCGCGAGAACGGAAAAAAGTTTCTCGCGGATTCAGTTCATCGCGAGCAGCACGCGAATCCCAATTAAGAGTGATTTTATTGGAGCGTCTTTCGGGATCGGCGCGGGCCGCGCGGGCCGCGCGAGCCGCGCCGAGAACGATCGGAGAAAAGCAATTAAAGAGTAAGCACATCCGAGAATCCCGAGGACCGACGTCTTCCTAATTAAAGGATTTCGAATTAAAACATCTCCGGCGATGCGCGTGTCCTACAATTCCCGGGTCGCAGACCAAAAACAATGGGCAAAAAGGTGTAGAAGCACTCCCGAGGGATTAAACTCTTTTTAGGGAACTGTTCTGTGTACATTGTACATCACCATTACATCACTGTAGCATTCTATATTTCTCATTCGGAAAAAAATGTAACTTGGTGCAGAACTGTTCTGCATATATCACCATTGCATTCTGTATTACTGATTGGAAATAATAGTAACAAGATACAGAATTGTTCCGCATATTCTATTAGGTCGTTCGGATAATCATTTCGTTGTAGAAGAAGTTTGATGACATTTCGTTCTATGACCTCTTGCGATTTTTCAAGCAAATTAAACCACGATTTTGCGATCGAAAATACAGTTAAGTAATAACCAGACTGCGGATGTTAGTGCAATGTGCAATTTTCGTAAACGAATTATAAGAAAGTGAAATCAAATAAAATAGCATTTTCAGTAGTAGTAGCCAGAGTTGGAAAAAAATTTTATATAAATAAAAATTTCGAATAAAGTGGGCTTTTTCCAAGTGGGTTTGAAACCCACTTTATTCGAAATTTTTATTTATATAAAATTTTTGCCCAACTCTGGTAGTAGCCTTTGTAGATCCCAAATAGATAAAAATCGTATTAAATTCTGTCGAATTTTATATTTCAGCAGTTCTTGAAAATTTTCAGAAGCCATAAATGCATAAAGATCCGCAGTCTAGTAATAACAAATGGAAGCAATGCCACCTCTATAAGAAAAACTAAATTACTTTCCGAGTGACCTGATACATTATTGATTCGGAATAACAGTAAGAAGATACTTGTTCTCTGCCACCATTATGTCTATATTGCATAATTTTAATTTAAAAAAATAGAAACAAGATATCTGTTCTATGCATACTATCGTCTATACTATAATGTACATTTTCGATTTGAGAAAACTAGCAACAAGATACATAATCGATCAGCTTTCGTCTGTAAAATATTCCAAGCTATCCAGATCCTTCGAGATTCCTCAGGATCCTCCGAGGACCCTTAGCATCTTTTACAGTCCCCCTAATGTCCTTCTGATCCCTTGTCTACCTAAGGAGGTCTCACGTAGAAAACTTTCGCAGAAAGTTCTGCGCAAATGTCTTTTATATCCTGTTCCACGGTAATTAAGATCGATGGCCCTTTAACGCATTGCCTTCCACGCAAATTGTGCTTGGCTATATACTACCCTCTATACCTCTTCTCGGTAACCCTATTCTTTTCACAACTCAGAAATTAGTTTCCCGAAGACACCTTATTTTTAGTCTTATTAATATTCTTCTTATTACACTAAATTGAGTGGTCTTTACTTTAACTCAATCACCAGTAATCAAGTACCTAGGCGGTGTCTATAAAATACTGAATCAAATGGAAGCATTTTTAACAGACCCATAAAAACAATTGCCTCTCAAAACAGGAATAGACTGCGAATCTTAATGCAAAATAAAAATTTTTAAATTGTAACAAGCCGGAGCCTAGTAGAAAGCTCTTTAATACTAACTCTGGTTACTACTACTTTTTCTTTTTTCTTTAAGAATGCACCTTAAAAGTAACCTTAAAAACCTACCTTAAAAGTAACCTTGAAGTTACCTTAAAGTAACTGGTACATGTTCCCTTATAAAAATGACAAGATTGATTTTATTTAGACTTTGTGCGGCCCCTATTGTAATACGTGCTCTACCAAAGATATCTATACAACGATACCTTATGAAATCATTTTTATTATTTCAATAATAGTAAAATAAAAAATCTGGAACCGGTCATTTTGACCGGTGGTGGTAGGTTTAGTGTCAATGATTTTCATAGGTTAAAAATATTACGACGATGTTTCTAAATAAATAAATAAAATCGATAGTCTAGTAATAACCGATACAAACCGGTATGGAACTTTGGAACAAGATGGACAGCTGTTGGGCCAGCAGTGTCTTAAATAAGCATCGGTTTCCAGAGGCATCTAAGCAGATCGAATTTATAATAGAATCGACTCCCCCGCGAGAAAACCTCGGATCTGATCGGCGAAACGAACCGATCGCGGCAGAGTAAAGTAAAGACTTGGACCCTGAAGAGCGATTCGTGGTCCGAAGTGCAAGCTGTGCTCCACGGGAGAGACATTACGCGGGCATTGTTTGCCATTCTCGATATTTCATTCGGTGGTATGGTCCGCCTCCTCCTTGGTGGCTGTGTATCGCGCGGCCCGAACCGCGGGGGATGAAATGATACGTAAAATGGCGCTTACTCAGGCTGAATCCGGAATCCTTCACGTGGATGACCACCATCGGCATCAGTACCGTCACGATGAGGTTTACGACGTGGAACACCATTCCTGGCCCGTGAGCTATGATATCCTGCGGCACAAAATAGAGAGGTACAAGTTACGAGCGGAAGTTGCTTGCAGAGACCAGGGGTGGAAGCTCGGGAACGGGACGGGGCCAGAGGGATGATGCGTTTTCATCCCCCTCGCATGATTCGAAGCCAGGGAACGGGGGAAGAGAACCTGACCGAGCTTCTCAAAATACGAAGGCTGAAATCCAGCCGGTGGAACTACCGAAACTCGTTTATTATCCATGCGAAGGCCCCGTGTATCCGGCTGCGTCTGCTGCGAAATTCAATACAAAACGAGGCGTTCTTGCCGCCTCGACTCGCTATTTAAATATCGCGCCAGCGGACGAATTAACTAATGATTTATGTACGCGCCACGCGATCGGTTTTTGTTTTGGCACGGCTGGCTTCCGCGACTTCCGTTTTCGTCCGGCTGCGAAACTAGCGTTAGGCGCGCGAGAAGTCAACTAATAGGTCGAGATTCCAGGGACCATAACTGTTATAATCAAAAAGAAAGAAAGTCATGGAATAACAAGTATTTCATCGACTAAAATCGTATTAGTTACAAATAAGGATTATAAGTAACCGAACATTTTTTCTCTTGTTGGTAAATGTTATCGTTGAGAGAAATTCATTTCGGTCACTTATAACAGTTATCAATGAGACAAATTTATTTCGATCGTTTATAACAGTTATCGATAAGAGAAATTTATTTCGAACACTCATAACAGTTGTTTGATGAGATAAATTTTTTTCTATCGCTCATAACAGTTATTGATGAAGGAAATTTGTAATAGTTATTATTAAATAGCACAACTTTCAAATGGTAGACAATCGATTATTTGATAAATTTGTTATTCATAAAATTAATTGGTACAATCAAAATCTAATGTGACAAACAACCAGACTTTGTGTTGTTCTGATGATCTGTTGATTCGTCTTGTTGTACGAAACCTTCTCAATCAATTTCACAGGATGGCTCCATCCGAAAAAGAGTAGACAATTCAATAATTAAATAAGCAATCGAAATGAATTTTCTCATCAATAATTATTAGGAACAAGTGAAAAGAAATTCGATCATTGATAACTGTTATGAGTGATCGAAATGAATTTCTCTCATAGATAACTGCTTTGAGCAATCGAAACAGTTTTTCTTCATCGATAACAGTTATCGAGGAGGATCCAATTTTTCGGACACTAATAACTGTTATTTGTAACCAAAAAGTATAAAAATCGATATTGTTTAATCATTTTGTTTTCCGAATTTGTTTCTTTATATTTTGTGTAGATTATCTTAAATTTTAATAATAATCAAACTTTTATCAATGATTTTAATCGTAGAAAATTTTAGAATAACTGTTATTTATGGTACCTGCGAGATTCATAAAAAAAATGATTAAAGGAGAAAAAGAATTTCATTTCGTTCCAGCAATCTAGCAATTGCTATCCCATTTTTCTCAAGTGCTTCTATAAAAAAATTGTAAAAAAATTTGTTTACGTGGCAGCCATCGAGACAAGTATTAGAGAATTTTATGAAATTTTTTGCTGGAAAATTGCGCTCGTATGTAGTCACAGAGTTTGATTCGGAAAATCTGGAACGAACAAATTTCATCGGGCATTTCCGGCTTGTTTTTCCGCGCGGAAACGCTCGGTTCCGATCGTATCAGAGCTGGGCGACTATGAGCAGACTGTGTACATTATTTTATCATTATGAATCACAGTCGGCGCGCGGGATAAAACGGACACAGGCTGGCGATACCGCGTATCCGGCGTGCGAAATTCGATAAAAATATAATACGCGCCGCGCGCGATGTTAATTATTTAAACACGGCGTTCAGCGGGTTTAATAAAGCGTCGCGTGTCCCGGCGCGATTCCGCGATGGAAACACGCGATACAACGAGGAAACAAACCCGTAGAAACATTTTCATTTGATATAAAATATGCTACGGCACGCCGCGGAGCGGCGACGCGTTATATTTTCCGCCGCCGCGACGGTCTTAGCGCTTGCTTTGTTTAACGCGTGTCCGCGGTCGGAATGTTGAACAGTAGAAAAAAGGAGGCGGCGGGGGAACGGGGAGGGGAGGTGTAGGAGGAGCAGCTGTTCATTACACATTCAGTATTTACGCGATCACGAAATTCTCAAAGCAGACGGGGACGGTGGAAATTCCGCGTCGAGGATCGAGCAAAGCCGTGCTCGGCGCTCTCGCATGTGTGTCAACTGCGACGAACTTGACTTTTGATGGACGGAGTTTCGCTGCGTTGTCCTTTCGCATCCCATCAAAACATCAGGATCCCTGGCTATCATATTTTCGCGCAATTCCGGCCGGATGATCCTTTTTTAATTCTGTTGCGCCGCGATTGTCTGTCTTCAGCCTTTGTGCGCGTCGTTCAAGAAATTGTGAGTTTTAAATTTTACTAACAATATTATTATGATTTCAGCGCACTGGTTCGATCAATTGCTATTTAAAACACTATTTGCAAATTACCACAATAATTACCACAATACCGACCTGGCATCAACACGTGTTTCTATAAACATAAAATTTTCTTTTGCACTAAGCAAGTAGCAATTTTCTCCTTTTCTTTAAATTTACGCAAAACAAAACATAATAACGGTTATTAAATTACAGACGCAATTCTTTTATTTTTCTTGAAAATGATCTAAAGTAGGATCGAAACATCGGAAAAAATTATTGTGGTAATTTGCGAATAGTGTTTTAAATAGCAATTGATCGAACCAGTGCGCTGAAATCATAATAATATTGTTAGCAACAATCTACGATCGATATAAGGAAACATTTAAATTTTACATTTCGAACTGGACCACATGCAGCCTGAAAGCTTCTCTGTACCTTGTATAACAAAATTTGTCATTTATTGTATGCCTCAAAGAGCTTGCAAATGCTACACGAATTTGTCTACTATTTATTTCGTGTTCAGTAGCTTGATCAAATTGAGAAATAAATTGCTATCACTGAAATAAGTCCAAATTTACCGAGGAGCAATTAAAATGCACGAAATGAATATACAAACTAGCGGAAAGAAGTTGCCAGTTTATCGCTCAATGCAGCCAGTTCCTATCCTTCGCGAGAGAAGCGTCTTCAACTACTTGCCTTACACTTGGGGGATTTCGAGACAAATTTACTAAACGTCAATATTATCGTTCCACGTACCCATCAGGTATAATATTGTTTTATTAAGATCAATATTTATCCTTCATAATACACAGTCAGCGGTAAGAAGCGAGTGGAGTTATTGTTCTTCCTGGAAATTAGTATGATAATGTAAACCTCTGGAACGCGCTCGTGAGAAAAGTAATAACACGGGAAAACGGGTTGATAAAGTTCTACAAACGCGTAAATCTGAACATGTAAAATCCATTACAGGCTCTTTTTGTCGGTGGCCCGACGATGGCTAGTAACCATTTTGTTGGATACTGAAGATGCTTTTATGGCGGTTAAAAATGGTGGCTATTCTGTCGAGATAAAAAGCACGAGCCTTCAAGGCGTTAATAAATAAAATATCTCAAGAGATCTTCGAGACATAAATTCATTTTATGGAATAAATAATTAGATGAACAAAATAATGTAGTGAACTATTTCCATTTCCTGCTCAAGATTCGTTAAGCTTATTTTCATGTAAAGCTGAAAATAACCGTGAAAATTTATGCATTTTATCCCGTTAAAGTAGCACTCGGTATCTAATTCAGAATCCATGTACACATGTCGGCCAGTGCTCACGGTAGATCATGCGATGGACATGTAAACACGTCCATAGCTAATATACGCCCATAGTTAAAGTGCACTCTCTGCGACTGAATTCATATTAGCCCATAAGCTGCAACAACGTTCGCTGAAACTACGGTGTGTCCATTGTACCGTATACAGCTCGTTACTGACATACAACGTCGTACAATTCGACAGACGCCGCTCGTGTGACCGGTTACATTAAACTCAAAGTTACGTTGCAACGAACGTGCACTTGCTTCATTTGATCGTTGCCATTTACTCGTGCCTATGACTAGCAAATTCTATATAAGAGAACTCCGCCTGCACTCTGATTGCTAATCGATCGAATATTCATGCGCGCCAATGACCACTTCACTTATCTACAGGATCCATCTGTCTGCAACGTACAGTTCCCCTATTCGTTATTCGAACTGCATATATTCGACAGTTTATTCAAATAGTTAACACTCTTTTTGGGTAAGTACAGGCAATATTAATAGAATAGACGTTTACAAAATAAAGCATTTTTGTGAATTCACTTGTAGTTAAGGATTGCAATACCGGTACACCTGTTTAACGAATACCGGTATTTAGTGCTATTTTGCAATTTCGTGAAACCGGTATTTGCTAAGGTAAAATACCGGTATTTTCGGTATTAGCTATAAATAATAAATATTTTTTTTGGGCATCTACTCTTATTTGAAATACGTATTTACGATAGATAGTTCAATAGATGCATTATGTTTTTTACAATAACATTTCAAAAATATGCAGTTAATAAATTAGTTAATGTTTTTTTCTATTAATAGATTTTATATAATAGACCACACAACAAGATTTTTATATGATATTTACTCTTAGTATCTGTACTATCTCTTTACTCTTAGTTATGAGTATCTTCTTAATGATAATACTATATGTTTTGTTCCTTTATTGGACTATATGTAATGGTTTATTTTATATATTATATTTTTTGTTTCTAACGTTAAAAATTATTATTTTACTGCTCTTATTAATAATATTTGATATAACATTTGTTCCTTTACTTTATATTTGTACATAACAAAATTGTTTATATTTTTACGTATTAATACCGGTATTCCGATACAACGTTTAAAAAAATACCGAATACCGGTATTGTATTTTTGGTCCGGTATTGCAAACCCTACTTGTAGTCCAAACCAGAGTTCATTCATTAATGTTACAGAGATTCTAAATGATAAGGGTGTTGACTACATTAACCCTCTATTGCATGCATTTTTATGACGAGTTGAAAAAAATATATATGGCTGTTAGTCTACTTAAAAATGAATCAGTCATGAAATGAATAATAAAATTTTATTAGAAAATGTTATTTATCGCATTTTATGACTGTTCCTGTATGGGAACTTTATACATATGCGGTTTTATTCATAAGCGCAATGTTCCCACTTGGAACCAACATGCTCAGAGTCTTCAGTATTATCTACTTAATTTACTATAGAACATTCGAAATTTAAGTCTCCAATTGTGAACGGAATGCAATAGAGGGTTGATAGGGTAAGCACTGGCTTCAATATTTTTTTAAATCCTGTATTTCCTCGTTTATTGTATTTCCTTCTATATAACATCGTAGAAAGGCTCAAGTCGTCTGAGCCAATTTTAAATAATATTTCCAAGGTGTTCACTTACGTTTGCACCAGACGGTATTCAATTTTTTAATGAAATTGAACCAACACCGCCCATCGAAGGTAAAGCTATCTCGCTTTCGGATTCGCAACTTTCGCACGCAAAACCACCCTCTGTCCGGACGCGTCACCCTCCCCGAGCCGCCCCCTGTCTGTCGAACAGCAAGTCGAACAGAAACGATAGCGAATGCACGGACCATTCATTTCGTGCCTGTATTTCGATCCCGTTATACACGTTTCATTAAGCTGTAATCGACGTCACATGAGAGCTCGCCTGATCGCGGCCCTTGGATTGTGGATCTTTCCACGGGACGAGCGGACGATCGACCAGTCAGTCAGCCGCCCCCCGTGTGTCAGCGTGACGGAGCTGAAAGGACGTTCGTCCAGTCCGCAACTAAACCGACGTCGGCCGGTACACCGGAGCAAATATTTACGAAGCGCTTGACCCAATTACGCGGGACAAAAGAATACCATGAATTTCAAGCGAGGTCCGGCAAATTGCACAACTGAAACATTCAGGCTCTCGCTGGCTGGCTTGACCGCTCGCACGCACGCCATCCACCCGGCGCAGGACCGCGTCATTATATCCGTAGGCCCTAGCTAAACTTATCACTGACCCAACAGCCCGTATCTCTCCCCTAATCCTGCTTTTAACGTCCTACACGCCCTCTCTCCTCTCAGCCACTCTTTTTACGAGCCTCGCCATTTTTTCCCTGTTCCTAAACATCGTGCCCGACTCGCCACCCACTGTTTCACTCTTCGTCGCAGCTACGCTGTCCTCGCTGCATTTTTTCGAGCTTGATTCTATTTTTGCAAGCTCCACAATTTTTCCTTAAACCTCACACATATACTAAACTCCCTATCTATGTAGTAGCTCAGCCTTTGTTAAAACTGAACCGTTACAGCTATTTTCTGGAGCTTATTTAATTTTTGCTACAATTTTTCTTAGGTTCTTAGGTAAATTTTGTGCTTTATTACGGTTGATCTAGGTATTTCATTGGAGCCATTGAGCCAAGGACATGAGTGGACAGCGCCCGTGATAAACACGCAGTCGGGAGAAATACGAACAGTCTTTCTGCTGTGTGGGCTGAAAGTTCGAGGAAGAATAGGGCCCCTGTCCTTAGACGTGTGGTTTTTTTAGTGGGTATTGGGGACACCGACCATCTGTGTCCCTCGAGTTCCACACTACCCCTTCTGGGTGTACATAAAAATATATTTTTTCGACACGTCTTTGATTAAAAGAAAAAAGAAAAGGTATTTCATTGGAGCTTAATTGTACTTTTGCAAGCCCTAGAATTTTTACCAGCCTATTTTGGGAATCCAAGGTTGGCCTAGCTATTTCATTGGAGGTTAATTGTATTTTTGAATTTTTGCCAGCGTATAGTCTGACCTTTTGGGAATCGACGGACTAAAAGGGGCCTGATGGAGCGAGCCTGGAGCGAATTGGGCATAAGTATTATCTCCATAGCGAGAACAGGAGGGCATCGAAACGAGGCAAGCATTATAATTCCGTCCCGAAGCGCTTTGATCGAACACGGGCCGGAAAGGTATCGAGAGGAAATGGAATTCCGACTGATCGAATTAACAGGACACGTTAATCGAGACAAATGGATCTATCGGGGTAATCAGGGGAGGGTAAAAGCCGTGCCAACACTCGACCGTAAAACCATGACATTACTTAGGACGCGTCCGGCCGCCACTCTCGTCGTTAATAAAATGCGGCCATTTGCATTTTAATTAATAGGACGCTTCAATCTCCTTTCGTTTGAGCCGTTTTTTTTCCCGGACTCTCGTCCATTTTCTTCCACCACCCTGTCCATCTACGAGCAAGTTCGCTATACCGTAGAAATCGCGCGCGCACACCTCGCGATCTCATATTTCAACGTGATACGCTCGCGTTCATAGGCGAACCCTGGAAATTGATACGAGATGTACGGCGGCCCGCGACGCGACGGTCTCACTCGTGTTAGTTTTCAGGATTAATTTACGATGTATTATTCATACACCGATGATTATTCCTGTCTCCGGGATTATTCATAGAACGTTGTTATTATGCGATCGTGATTAGCCGAATTATTACACGATTAGGGGCCAGTAGGAGTGGGGGAGGAGAGATCGGCGATTAATCAGGCTTGGTAATTATCAAGTTCACCAGGCCGCGGTCTGGCCTGTTTGCAGTCAGGACCAGGCAAATTGGCTGCCAGAAGAATGTAATTTCGACCGCTGATTCTACAGCGACATACTAATTACATGCTAAAATATATCGCCCGTCGCTGCTCGTACGTATGTCCACGTCGATTTTATACGGGGAAATTTAATTAAACCACCCCCGCCACCGTTTCAACCACAAATTCGGCCGGAGACTTTTAACTGGTGTTATTTACAGACCTGTGTGCCGCTGCCCTTCGACTGCGAAGCAATGCCGGTTTGTCGACAAGATGTGCGGGGTAGATGAGGTCGCTAAATATCCAGGAAGTGTTATTTAACGGTCTTCGTTTCAAATAACGCTAATGGTATTCATGATCACAAGCCGGAGTGACATCTCGTTTGGGAGGACGTGGATCTTGCAAAAATATTAGACGCGTCTTTCAAGGGGTGAAAACATCCCCCAAAGAATATCTCGGGATGTATTACAGCTTGTTTAAAATTCCACGATCGAATTATTGCCCGGCGGCGCACACTGGTCCACTCGCCGAATCTAGCTGTTCATTAAGCTAATTAGAACTAATAATAATAAACTAATTAGAACTTTTTTTATCGTTCGTAATTTCCTAAAAAAGGAGAAAATTGATGCCTGTTGTATGCCTATATATGTTCTCTAATAACTACACATTAACAAAACCAAAATAGAATTTAATCTCAATTTAAAGGAAATTAACCCTTTGCACTTGGTTGTCCCCTCTGAGGCACCACTAAAAATTGCGGTACCATTATTCAAAATATTGTTTACATTATTAAATAGATCAATCGAATATTGATCGATATCTAATCAATTACTAGACATTTAGGTATTGTATGAGGTATTATACCAATTTCATATGCATAAAATTTCAAAAATCATAGGGAATGGAAATATTCTAGATCGGAAGAAATGTTTAATTTTCCAGTTAAAATAGTTCCGAGTGCAAAGGGTTAATAACATACAGTGACTTCCACTAATATTCGGACACTTTTAAAAAAGACAACAACATTTTTAATATTAGACCATACGATTTGAAATTTTTTGGGAAGTTAGAACAATTGGTTTGCTGCATAACGTGACTAAAATTTTTGAAAAAAATTGCAAGTTGTCGAAGAAATAATTTAGGTGTTTGAGTTAAAATTAACACCCTGTATAATATTTATCTCTGTTCTGAATCTTCATCACGAGTCTGACACGATATTGTAGGGCAAGGGGTTAACACTAAACCTACCGAGCCTTAAAATTAACTGGTACAATCATTACTTACAATAATTATACAATCATTTCTTATGAAATTATTTTTATTATATCAATAATCGTAAAATAAAAAGTCATTTTGACCGGTGATGGTAGGCTTAGTGTTAATATTTTAGCACTATTTGAAAGTTTAAAGGTACAGTAATTTAGATCGTTGGATTCGTTTTGATATCAGCTATAATATTATGAAATCAAAAATACATATTGACTTTTAAAATCTCAAGGTGACTTTAATTATTTATGCATTAAAAATTGTTTTTCATTTTTTTGATTGAAATTGGTAGACTGCTGAATGTTAATTAAATTTTGTTTAAAACATTTTCTTCTCAGATCATCAGAAGAGTGTCTGATAAATCAGGTTTCTCTAAATCTGGCGTCCGATAAATAGACAGCGGATCTTTATGCAAAATAAAAATTTTCTATCTGAATTGCAACAAACTGAAGTGCAACAGAAATTCATTTTCTCTCCTAATATGGTTAATAGGTTGAAAATAATATAACAGTATTTTTCGATTCTTCTAATATTTTTACTGTTTTAAATCACAGCTACGCATTTTTGTTATAAATGCATAAAATCTGTCTACTGGTAAATCACAATTTTCCAAATGTTAATTTCTCTCCATAGAATCCTGGTAGAAAAAAATCCTGAAACTTGAAAATAAAGACAGATCAATGGCGACAGTCTCGCGGAGCGACCGGGTCGCTCTGATTTTTCGGAATTTGATTTCCGAGGCCGCTGACTGGGTGCGTGGACCATCGCGGGGAGAAAGAAGGTGGCTCGGTCTATTTTCCATAGAATCGCGGAAGTAAAGTCACAGAGAGATCGTTGCGGTGCAAATCGATGCTTGCCGGCGTGGCGGGTCCCCCCGGTATGGAGTCAGCGCGGGCAATGTTTACGCTGACACGATACCGTACGGCAGACGTGTATTTGCGTCGCTGCCGGGGGAATAGACGATATAACATATATAGACGTTAGCCAGAGCGTCGCTAATTCGCGTCGACGTAGAAACGAGCCGGGCTTTGCGACGTGATCGTCACGCTACGTCGATCATCAAACCCTGCCGCGCGTTTCATCGGCCGGCTAGACCAGCTTTATGGCGTCGCGATAAGCGAAGAACGCTAGATTCGACGTTGAACTCATCATTATCGGGTCAGATAATGTCCGTGGCCGATATGACTGCGACCCTGTATCGTCAACACAGTCAAACACATCGCTCACTTTATCACTCTCTTTCTCTCGGGTTTTCTCTACTGCCTACGTGACCCGAATTGACTAATTACCCCGGCTTTGTAAACTCCGCACGTTCCTACAAATTGATATTTTTATACGCTGCAGGCGTTAAGGTGCGGTCTACAAAATTTCATTCGTTCTACCCGTTGCGACAGCCAGCAATTCTCCGCATTTCCCTCGCAGAACCTTCTGCTATTTCAACGCGTTAACGGGGAAAGACGAATTAACCGGTCCTTGGATAACCTCTCCATTCCATATTTACTTTGCAAATGAATCCGCCATTTCATTCTACCATGCTCGAGTCAACAGCACCAATCGCCAATATGTCCGATCAATTGTATTAGCAAATTTATTTATGCTGTGCTCGTGTGATTAATGTAATTATTGCAATTGACTTTATTCGTTATACTCGCTGCTACGCTGCCGCAACACGCGGGGGTACTCGGCTAGGATATTGTCCGGATTCGGAGAAAGTCAAAGTAGTTTAATTTTCTTAATAATCGTTATTGTGCAGTGTTTAGAGCAGGGGTGGCCAACCTGTGGCGCATTCGCCAATCGTGGCGCATTGGATTATTACAATTGGCGCATTACAACTTTGCGGCTACTTATTCTTTTGAAGTAGGCGCCATAACTGAATGCATCTTCATATTTTCAACACCTGAGTGCTCTCAGTTCAATTCATACAGTCTTCTTATTCATCAGTTCGTCGCAAGTTTTTGACAGTTTACAATTGTAGAATGTGAATTGCGGAACTCAGAGATCGCCCTCTCTCCCAAGAGATCGTTTATCACCATTGTAGATCGATGCTCCAATGAACGTCGATCTTGGACTAGCGTAAATTAATTATTAGGCAAAGTAGATTCACGATTCCTATTTTCCAACCCCAGCAATAAACGTAAGAAGGTAGAAAAAATATATAAAAAAAACCACGCTTATATTAAAATGCACTAAAAAGGAGAAAATAATTTTTTTCCTGATTCTCCATGAAATACCGAATCCAGTTAAATGGTTAATAAGATTTTTCCCCAAAATTTTAAGCAATTAGTTCAAAATTTCTTCAGTTATAAAATTAATGTCGGAAAAGATAGAAAAATTCAATATAAATTTAAATAAAATCATGACATTAGTGACTATAAATAAAAGCGTGGAGTGCTAAGCTATATTGACGTAATCTTCGTGGGCGTTCCACGATTTTATTTATAGTCACGAATGTCACGATTTTATATTGAATTTTTCTATCTATTCCGACACTAATTTTATAACAGAAGAAATTTTGAACTAATTGCTTAAAATTTTGGGAAAAATCTTATTAACCATTTAACTGAATCCGGTATTTTATAGAGAACCAGGCAAAAAAGGTTTTTGTATATATTTTAGTCTACTTTTTAATCTTTACATATCTTGTAATCGATTTTAATTACCACTTCAACCAAGATCTTTTGTAAAAGGAGTTCCGTTGCGCGGAACCGTTTTCCTCACGAAAGAACCGTTGCACCGAGGTTCTACGTTGAACCTTTATTTTAGGACTAGCTTGCGACAAAGGGAGCTTTCGACCAGCTCGTGACAAGGAACCTTCTCGAAATTTCAGCAAACTTGCCATCTGGTGACCACTCCAGATGTGGCCCAAACAGTTAATTTATTTTCTTATATTACCTCATAAAGGTTACAACGCATAAAGTCAATCCCTCCGAGGGACCACGGCGACCGTTTGAGTATGGTCCCAAGGACCGAGTTAGGTATCGCCCTACTCCTCCTTCCCAAGCCTCATTCAGAGCTACGGGAAGAAGGCCTAAATAATCAAGAATGTGCTGATTGATAAATGCAACTTTCAGCAGGAACCAATCAGTGCATTTTCTTCCTCATCGCGTTCAGACGAGAAGTCAAGTTCAATCAGTTCGTTCTTATCTTTCGACTAAGCAACACTATTCAGTTCTCGGGTAGACAAGTACAACGCACCGGCCGTTGTCTTGTCAATCATTCATACAAGTTACAAGATTTCATATTCCGGTATTTTATTGTTTGGCGGACAACCGATGAAAACGCGATCATATTACTCGAGATCCCTCGCGTGCGCTAGCGTCTAAGGCAGGACCTGCTAGATCAGCCTTACTGATGAGTCCCTTAGCAGGTCCGGGACGAAACGCTTTCTTTAACGTTATCTATTAGTTTTAATCAATCATTGTCTTTGCGATCACTCGACCATTGAAACGGCTGCCCAATATTAATTTCGCGGGCAGTGCATACAACGAACGACATTCGCGAGTCGACGCGTCCGCGGTCTAATCGTAAGACAGGGCTCAAGCCTTACAACCTTGAGTGGAAATTCATCCGCGCGCCACTTGCGAGTGTCTACGCGTAAACAAAAGGGAAAATATTGTGCCATGATTAGATAATATATTATCCCGTTTTTAGAAATATTATCCCGTCTTGCCTTTTCCAGTCGTTTTTTCCGTTGCGTAGCAGTTTCAGTCTTTGTCTTTCGTCCGTCAGTAAGTTTGTTTGTTTACTTTCATTTTTGATCGCACGAATAAAAATCGATTACAAGATTTGACGCATACAACAACAACACGGCAAGTTAATATAAGCGTGGTAAAAAGAGCTCGAGTTGAAAGGCGCATCTGAACTCGTATAACAAAAAAATTGACGCATAGTATGTAAAAGGTTGGCCACCTCTGGTTTAGAGGATGGAGGATGTACCAGAGTTCCAAGCTACTTCAACTTTCCGTCGTCTGACTGGCGAGGAAGATACAGCAGACTAGCTATTAACGCATTCGAAGCAGCGATCCGGAACATCATTCTAATTTTCGTCGCTCGTTCTCGTTACAAACGCGTCTCCGGGTTCCGAACTGGAACGCGACGATTCTCCGCGACGAGTAGCTATTGCATTAGGGATGTAACAACGGTTAATACGCAGAAAGAGACTTCAGGAACCGAGTATTTCCGGCTGCAAGTGCAATAATGTACCTCAGCAACAGCGGAGAAAATCTAATCCCGGAGACGTGACAGGGCACGTGTGCTGATTCTGCCTGCCGCCGCGCCGGTTCATTTTCACGCTGTTACGTTCGAGCGAACGCTCACCGGAACCGGCGAAGTCAGATATTGAATTTCTGCAAACGGGGAATTCCATCGCGACAATTATCGCTCGTCTGGCTCCATCGGAATCGCTCGAGCAGCTTTTCGATTGTTTTTTTTATCGCAAGGCAGAGGGAAATAAAGGAGAGCGCGAACGTTTCTCGTTAGATCGGTTCGAGTGGTGACGTGGAATCGACAGTTGCGCGATACACGGTGTAAAAGTCGCTTCCGTTTCGGCGCGGTAGAGCCCCGTGCTCGTCGCTCTCGGGAAATCCGACGAGTCCTCTCCCACGCCCCGACATTTCGTCCCTCTGATCCCCCGTCCCCGGCCGCCATCCTCGTTTACCATTTTTGCCCGCGGTCGTGTAAAGTTTCCGCCGGCAACGCCATATGCTCGGGATATTATTATTAGTTTAGTTTACCCGAGGCTCTTCTTGCAAGGAACAACGGGGCGGACAACAACGGGAAGCAACAACAGCAACAAAATCACGGGACACGAAAGAGTGAAAAATATTTTTCCAACTTCCCTCGGCTTTCCCTTAACACTTCCAACGGATGCGACGCGGGAACCAGAGGCGCGCCGTATCTTTTTGCGCTGCGGGTACGGCCTCCGCCGCCGCTGCTTTGCTTGATTTACTTTTTGCGCGTCCCTGTGTCACGCGGACGTCCGACCAGCACGAATAAAAAATGTATATACATCCAAACATAACGACCGTGACGCAAGGAAGTTTTTTAATATCCGTCGCCGAGCCGAGCCGCGCGTAGAGCCGCGCCGCGTCGTCGCCTCCACTAATAACATTCCGTTTGAACGTGATATCGGAACGCGGAGGCCGTTATTGAAAGGATTACTCACCACGGACAGCCCCTTTTCGATCAGCAGACAAAGGCCCACCGGCACCGTGGAATCTGGAACAGAGAAATATCGAAACAAGTAATTCACTGATATTCTGCTACGCGACCAGCCTGAATTTTCGAACGACCGCTGCCGCTATTGTACTCCCCCACGGTTGCACCCCGGATTTTTGGAAATCAGGCAGCTTCAGAATGTCTATCGACCAGTTAAGTTCCGTTTAGTTTAGCCAGAACGTCACAGTTCAGAATTTCGAATGCCTGTGGCTGTCCGGCCAGAAATTGAGGCCAGAATTGCCTAAGGAGTTGTGGAGCCCATAAAAACCTTTTTTTTGTGCCATGCACAGCAGGGTTCCGGCAACCGAGATGTCCGGGCCGACACGAAACGAAATTTCGTTGAGATGTCGGGCCGAACTACCGATGCCGAACTACCGATGCCGAACTACCGATGCCGGACTCCCTATCCTTAAGCATTGGTGCACTGGCCGGACCTGGCTAAACTAAACGGACCTTTATGCACCACACATTTGGGCCGATCTGTCCTAGATCCAGCCTGGAATTTACCTGGATCTGCTTTGAACTGCGGCTACTCAAGCAGCCTGGATCCAACTTTTTAAGCAAAGAACAGGAGTAGATGAGGAAAGAAATGGAGGCCTGGAAATGAGCCCTGGAAAAAGAGGCAGTCAGGAAAAATGCAAAGAGCGGGGCCCTAACTGCTCTCAAGGGCATTAGAGAGAGAGAGAGAGAAAGGGGCTCTCAGTCCTAGACGTTCGGGTTTTTTAGTAGGCATTGGGAACACCGAACACCTATGTCCCCAGAGTCCCACACTATCCCCTTCTAGGGTGTACGTAAAAGTATTTTTTCCGCACGTCTTTAAATTAAAAAAAAAGCCTGGATCCAACTTGGACTCAACCGGAGCTTCAACTGGTTTAATTTGGACTCAAGCTGAACTCAATTGAGATCCGCACTCAACACTAAAGTTGAATCATGTCTAGCTTCAATTCAACACGTTCCCAAACTTTTGACTTTCTTTTACCTTAATTGGACTTAGCATGGACCCAATTTGACTGGAACACTTTATTTGACCTGGAGCTAGATCTGACTTGACAGTATCTTGGATTGCATTTGGAGCTGAAGTGAACCTTTGAGTCCGGAAGTGAATTGGACCCAGTAAAGACCTTGTACGGAAAAAGGATCGATTAATGATTTGATCGTAATCCCGCTGCGATCGACGGGAAATTAATCTCGTGAGGGCTGGTTGAATTTTGTTGGTGGTGGTGATGTGATCGTAAGTAAAACACTTTAGGTTAAAGTTTACTTAATAAGAGAACTCTTCTTTAATGTATCACTTCTATTGTATATACAAGTCTGGTATATAAACGTAAAATGATGTTCGTTCGGTGGTTGAGAAGGATCTGATCTGCCTGAGACGTTTTGAAGGTTGGCTAGAGGTCTTTTGGGTTAAAAGAGATGAGTGGTGAAAAACAGTATTTATGGAAAGGGAAAATTACAGAAGAGAGGGAAGGCTGAAAGTGATGAGAAGGAAAGGAAATTGCAAGGACAAGGATAAACTGAGAGCTGGTGAGTTGGAGGAAGAACAGATGTGAAGGACTAGGGCTATAGCCTGAAGTTATTTATGACAGAGAAAGTCCTTGAAACTATGATGATGCGTGACAAATTGTAAATATCTGAGTTTAAGCACGGTTTAGAAATTAAAGCGAAACGGGTTAAAGAAAAATAAACTAAACGGGACAAATGATTTGGTCGGGTGTGCTAAACCCGGACAGGCCTAACCTGAGGTTGAAAGAAATTCTTCTTTGTCAATCGTAAATTATTGAATAAACTTTTTAATGATTTCGACACATAGGTTCGATCTAATTTTGACTAACAAGCAATTTCGCAAATTTTTTAATTATTCTCAACATTTCGATCCGGATATGGATCCTTTACCTAACCTAATCTGAGATCCTCATGCCACGTATGATTCAAATGAGCCTCATCTATTTCAGGAGGAGGATCACGATCAAAGCCAACCGACGGCTAGCTAATTACCTCCCAATTATATCCTCAGAGGACCAACTTCCCAAGTCAAAGTTTCCGAGTTCTTTGCAACTATCATCTTGACCCGGACTTGACTTGGATCCAACTTGAACCCTGATTTGCCATGCCCCCGGCTAGGAGGAAATGACGAGGGTCTGTCACGCGTCATCATGTTTCCGAGGCAATCGAAAGACAAGGGAAAGCAGATGAAACGGCGGGAGCTGCGAGAGCGCGAAGCAAGGCTGCGCGGCGAGGATAAACGTTGCCGGTGATCGAGAGCCTCGGCCGAATGGTCGAGAGGGATAACAGAGAGGAAAAAAGAGGGAAGAGGGAAAAACCGATATCGTGCTACCGGCGACGAAAGCAACTCGCCGATAAATCAGCCAAAATAGCGCTCGCTACAAAACGGAAGTTCGATTGGACCTCGTGTGCCTGCGAGTTAACGCGGGGAGCCGGTTTCGTGGGAACGATAACGGCTCTTGCCTCGTCTTCAGCGATTTAGAGGAAAAAATAAAATGATCGATCTCGCTTACGCGTATCCTCCCGTTCGAGTTTTATGATCGCCGCGGGTTTACCAAGCGACTTGATGAAATTGTTTGAAATATAACGCATCCGACGGTTAAACTTTACTTTATCGGACTCAAAATTTGTACAAAATTTCTCCTATAAATTATGATGTATTTGGTATGTAATCCGGTTGATTTGTACCCGGGGCGACTGCAGATCAAAGTTTCGATCCTGTAGGATCAATGGTTCAGAAGTTATGCTTGATTAAAGTTGAGCAATCTGCAGTATTTTTGACAGGTAAGGGCGCCGCCATATTGGTTTGTACAGACGATCGCGAGCCGCTTACCGAACAGAACCGCTAGATGGCAGCACGGACACACAGTAATATCGCTAACATAGAGAAAATATCTCAGCAAATGTTTGAGAAGAAATATCGTAGAAAATATTTACAAAAACCTAACCCAGACCAGTTAGGGTGCGCTTATACTGGGCTCATGGCTCGGCAAGCCAGAGCCAAAACCCATAAATTTCGAG
>CM052250.1:6864426-6916597 GCA_028455795.1 Lasioglossum marginatum
GGGGGGCGCGGGAAAGTGGAAGGAGAGAAGGAGGGTACACACAGCGTGTTGGGAGGGTGCAGAGACGAGTAATATTCCGGTTAAACTTCCGTCAACTTCCGATTAGTCATCTGCATAGTGATCGAAATAGTTCTCCGCCAATAAACTTATTCGTTTTATTTCGCCAGGACGGAGCTGAACGAAACGGGCGTACCATATTATCCGCAAAATATTCGATGCTCGGAGAAGTCTCCATTTTTCTCGGATTTTATGTACCCCGGGACAAATGTATAATTCAACGCGAACTCCATTACTTAATATACGTTATCGGAGCCGCCGCTTTGATGGATCAATAATAAATTAATACGCGATCCGAGAAATTAACGCACCCGACCAGTAGGTATTGAAAGTTCAAAATTCAGTGGGAAATATAATTCTCTCGATATCCACTTAGAAAATGAAAATGATTGTGTTCGAATATTTAAAGCAAGCTGCTGGCTACCAATATTTTAACGGCGCAATCATTCTATATTCAATAATACAGTAAACCATTTTATAACGGGGTAATTATTTCATTTAGTTCTGAGTTTCTTATAAAGCGATACAAATTAATCGCGTTTCAGGGGGGTCGACTTCGCAATAAAAGAACAATTTGGAGCAAAACGGTGCGAAAGGTGGAACGGGATTTTCGTTCCAATTTTTGGCGAGTTCATTCGCCAGAGAATAGAAGGGTAGCAGAGACGTGACAATCGAACTGTAGCTATATTTATTATAGCTTACATTGACTTCCAAATCCCGAATGGCTGGGGAAACAAAGTTGGGAAACGGCGAGTGCTAAAAAATGGCCGCGTGTACCGGTAGCGGCAACGAGGATAGATTCGCTCATCGAATGGGCCACAATGCGTATTCTTTCGTTGTCGGGCCGCTGTTCCACGCAATGTGATTCGACGTCACTGGCGTAGCAAGGTTCCATTGGCTCACCACAGACGAATTTTTCGGCAGCGGCGCGTAACCAGACAGTTGAAGTCAAAAGAAATTCGAGCGTGGTTCATTCAACGATCGCGGAACGCCGAGGCGCGGACGACCAGGCCGGGGAAAAGGCCACGATTGTTTCATCATGGGCCACGCGTGTTCACGTCGACTAATTACCGAGCCCTTTGAATCCGAACGCGTTTCACCGGACCGCTTTTTTTTTCGAGCGAGCGTTTTTCCTGAATTGCGACGAGAGAACACGATTCGGACGGCCACGCTTCCATTGCGCGGAATTACACGCACGTGCGCCCCCGCACGACGAAAGACAAATAGACTTGATCGACGAAGCAAACGCGTCGCGATTACCGGGACCGGAGGCAAAAAATTCGGTCATTACACTGTCATCGATTCACGCGATAAATAACTCTCTACGCCCCATGCCTTGCTCGCAAATGCCCCGAGTTACGCAACAATGTTCTTTCAGGCGGCTGTGCTCCCACTAAATTCCCGGTTCCACTTCCATTGAAATATTCCGGAACATGTTACACAGCACCGTGAAAATTGTACTTGTCCTTTATTCGAGAACACACCAACTGCAGATTGAATTTACAGAATTTTACTTTTCTGACAGTGAACCGTTTCTAGTCTTTGTAGTCGGACAATCCTATTCTACTTCGCCTCACAAACGGTCTTCCGAAGTAGAATTAGAATGTTACTGTCGATCCTTTACATCCTCTAGCTCGTCTCATCAAAGGTCTATTTCAGGAAACCCAAGACTGTCGGAGTGAACTGATCAGAATCCCTCTCTTTCTACTTGACCGAACAACAAACTCGTTCTCCTTTCCTTTATCATAGATTGTCCTACTTGATCTGACGAAATACTATTTTATTTGACTCAATTAAAAAGTATATTCTACTTTGTCTGACCAAACGCAGGGCTGTTCTACTTGGTCTCATATGAAATGCTTACTTCGGTATTTGGTCCGACTATTTTGTATTTCATGGAACTGAAGACTGTCCTAGTCTAGCCATCATTAGTCTGCGAATTTTATGCATTTATAGTAAAAATGTTATCTCTGACGTATTAAGATTATTAAAGATAGAAAAATATTCACAAGTGACAATTTTTATTTAGTTATGACTAGACTGCGGATGTTCCTACACGTAAAATATGCAAAAAGCATACGCAGATATTCACATAAAATATGCAAATATGCACGAAAAATATGATCAGAACTAATACAAAAATATTTATAGGGAAACAATATAATTTTTGTTACAATAAGTTACTAGTAATTTTTCCATGTTTGTAGCAGTTGTTGCCGTTTGTCAGTTAATATTGACATATGCTGAAAAGGTACATTCTACATCACAGGATGTAATGGGTGCATATTTATATTTGCTCCAATAGCATTGTGGTACATTAGTTGACATATTTTCATTGCTTAATATCCTCACAAGTTTTGATACTTCGCATAAACCAGGATTCTCTTTTACCACTGCATCTATTTTAACACGAATTTGATCACCACATTTACTGCTCATATATGTTCAATACAGTCCATGAATATTTTCATTGAATTTGTTAAGGTAAACCGACAGTTTCCAGTCTCTTTATTGTGGCTGGAAGAGTTTGTACATGTACTTTTATAAACGTCAAATTTTATGCAACTTGTGTCTGTTGCAACACATTCTGAGCTGTTGGAATTGCAACTGTATCATCTTCATCAAAATCTTCAACTACCTACTTACAGAAACAAAATAAAGATTGTGAATTAATGATTTTACTGTTTTCAGATGTTAAGGAAAGGGAATAGTCGAATACTTTAATTTTATCCAAATTCTCGGCATAAAATATTGGAGTCAAACAAATCGCACCAAAATATAGTGAAATTATATAAAAGAAATATGTAATATACAGGGTGTTCAAAACCACCCGTCCAGGGATGTTAACTTCCCAGATAAGCATATTCGGTAAAAATAAAAGTTGCAGGGATTAATGGAGGACAATTCTGGGGAGTAAGGTGCATTGTATCTCTATAAAAAATTTTCACAGGTATAGCTTAGAAGCACCCTAATGTGCATATGCACAAGGTAGAAAACATATGCAATATGCAAAATAATATTTGCATATCGAAATATGTATTTGCATAAACATCCGCAGTCTAGTTACGACAATCATTTTTAAATCACTGGTGACCACCACTGCAGTGAACGTGTTAAACAATTTGCTGGCATCCAGAACAATAGATTATTGGAACGTATGCATCGCAAAAACAAGCCCAGACTAATTTATTCGCGGTGAACAATCGATCAAGCGTTTCTTTTCCGCTTAAACGTCAGACGTTCGCGGGGATCTTGCGGCACGGGCCCCCGGGATGTATCGATAACTCAGTTAAATGTATCGGCTGGTCGGATGGCATTGACGCATCGCTATTTCAATCCCCGCGGCTTAATGAAAACGAATGATTGCTCATAATTCAGCCTGCGTCTCCTAATCCGGGGGGAAGGGGGTTCCACGGGGAACGAATCGGTTTCGCCTAACGCGACCCTCCGCGATTTCCAGCGACGCTTCGAGGGAAGAAAGAAGAAAGAACGAAATCCAACTGACGCGCCCGAGCACTAATAGATATTAATGGAACCCCCTTTCGCCCCGTGGAAATACGGCCGTTTTTTCTCACGAACGAAGTGCCGTCTTCGTCGCGGGATTGAATAAAAGGAGGAAGCGGATGCAGAACGGGAAGAGAGAGAGACAGAGGCTGCAAGGTGACAAAGGGGTGCACGGTCGACGGGAGAACGTGTTATCGAGGCTCGCTCCGGCAAAATGAATTAAATGTAAAAAATATCCTTTGATGAGTCGGCCGTCCCATAGATAAAAAGAAAGAGAAACGCCTATAGGAAATCGACGAGCCAGTTCCTCGAATATTTGCGTAACGCTCGCGCGTCCCGTTCCACACCATCAGACTGCAGTATTTCTTTGATCGTACGCCGGTTCGTTTAAACCGCCCTTTTTTCTTAAGCTCCATTTTGCTACGTCGTCGTCGGGCACGCTCATTTTTTTAAGTCCGGTTTATTTGTACAAGCCGTACGTTGTAATGCTAAACGAAACACAGCTGAGCCCACTTAAGGCTGCTACACAGGCTTATTCCTGCCGACCGCTTTGTTTCTGCACTCGCAAGTTGCAATGCAACACGGAACAGGGTTCAGCACGCGCTTACATGCGTTCTCCAGTCAGCTTTTAAAGGAATATGGCGTGTCTACTGCTCTCACCATGCTTCAGAAAGCTGTAAGAAAGTTTAAACACGCTCCGGAAAATTGATCGTCTTCTTTATTATGTTTGTTTATTCCTATTTCGGCAATATTTTAGACGCTAGCCATAGAAAATTATGTTTGTGGGTGAAGCGTCCTGGTAAAGCTATCATAGCCTTTAATAAAACTATTATGTCTGAATGAAAACATTATTTTCGTATTCTGTTTTGGTACATATTGTATTGGTACATATTGTATTGTTACATATTCCCACGGTCGTCTGTTACATGCTTTATGATAAAGTGCTGTAATTAAGTCATCAAGGTTTTCTATCGAATGGTTCTCCATTCTTTGCTGCAAAAATTTGTACACGTTCCCTAATGGTTGACAAATATTTCCGCGAAATTTTAAAACAATTTGTTCATCTGGTTACGTTAGATCGTTCCGCGAGCACGTTGCCAATGACCCGATTAAGTGTTGTGACGGTAACGCGGAATTGGTTACAATATCGGCGGACCCGCCCCGTTTACGCCAGCAATTTGCACGTGCCCCTCGCGGAACACGCTTTTATTGTCGCGTTGTTGCCGTCCGCGATAAAATCAAATTTCCAGTCCGGGCCCCGCCGCCACGCCAAAAATCCGCGAACGTCCCGCCTCGCCGCGGAGTACGCGAGGATGAATATGTTTTAATGAATAATCGCGTTTGTCGGTAAACACCCGGAATTTGCATGGCAACGAAATAAAATTATTCGACGGAACCGGTGATCCGACTGTGCGCGATTATTTCCGCGCGACATGAAACGAGCACTTAATTACCAGATCCAATAGATACACAAAATATTTGGTCGTGAACTGCGCCGCGGCACGGCGGACCGCCCACCTGAGTCTTGTTATGAGAACGCATGTTGCCTTTTTTCACGGGCACATGGCGTGAAAAAATAAACCTCTGGATACCAAGGACATCACGTTGGATTTGCATTTTGCGTCACTCGACTGTTCAATATGGATTCGTCTAGTTGCGCTAATCGATGCACTCGTGATAGTTTTATCTAATTGCTTTGTTTTCCATGTTTTTATCGTTGTCGGTAGCAAGTTCTTTTTTACAATATGCACGCCGTTGCAACGCCCGACTATCATCCTTCAAGACTGTCGCGTGGAGAAGCAAATTAGGATCGACGCGTGAACTGGAAAAGCATGTAACAAGAGAGGAAATATTTATCTATTAATATTTTCATATTTGTACACGCTACCAGAAGAAACATACTGAAGCTATCGTGCATACAGGATATTCCTATAACACACGACCCGCCACTAAACTTTTCATTGTCACACGCATATTTGTTTTAATAAACCATACCATATAACATTCACACCGTTACTGCCCTCTGTTTTCCTCGTAAATGGTAAATGCGTGGAAAAAATGGACGAGTAGAATGTTTTACTGTTTTTTGTTACCAACACACTAGGGCACGTCAAAATTTTATGTTCGTAATGTTTGTCGGGAATAAACGAATCCAGCCTTTCATTTTCGAAATGTACCGTATAGCTGAAGCTGCTGGGCCTAAAAAAACGGCAACGAAATATTTATGCATTTTATGCCCTGGTTATATTGTCCCGGTAGAAAATTACAAAGACTCGAAATGAACGAAAATTTATTTTAATTTAATTGTACTGCATATTCTACCGCGCTTCACCCAATCGTGCTTCGCATAAATGTCTAGTAATATGTAATTACAAAAATATTATACACCTCAAAGCATCAGAATAATTAAATTGACAATGCCGATGTAATATGCATGTTTGCACCGTAGAATAAAGCGGTGCATTATACCAATTTGTAAATTGTGCCATTATGAATTAAATTCAGCACGCTATTGTTACAATTTTCAAGTTTTCACGAATATCGACGTCCTAAATACACGACATTTCAGTAACAGTGGCGGCCTAACCTGCTAATTCGATAAATTTCTGTCAACCGCGCAAGCGTAATTAACCGCCTGCGATTTCATTCGGGTCCGGCCTTCCAATATTTATTTTCGTTGCTAATGAATAAACTGCGGATCTTTATGCAAAATAAAAATGTTTCGTATTGATTGTGAGAAGCATAACATAAAAATTGATTTCATCCCTTAACGACTTTGTTAGATTAGAAGCAACATTACAATATTCTTGAATTTTTTAAATCTTTTACTGTTTTATATTTTGCATAAAACAATATAAATACATAAAGATCCGCAGTCTACTAATCAATATGTTCCACAAAAGAGGAGAGTCCTAATTCATTCTAAATTCCGAGCAGCAGCAATTTCAAAAAAATAATTTTTAACATTACCTAGTGAGCTAATCCTTCGAACACCTTAGGTAAACTAAATTTTAAAAATAGTTGTTAGTTTTGAAAGGACGTCCCTGCAATTTTTGTATCCGACTGCAACAATCAATATGTTAAATTCCCAAGATTGTCCCAACTATATCAACATGTTGTATATCAACTACACACAATGTGAATGCGGACACGAAATTGAAGACATCGACCACATCATACGAAATTGTCCATTATACGAAGAGAAAAGAGGAAAACTGTTAAGACTTTTTGCCAGGAAAGATATAGATCTGGAGGAGGAAGTTACCAAAATATTGGATAAAGCAGACGACACCATCTTGAGGTCAATAACCTTTCAGATACAAATTGACAAAGCAATATAACCATATCTCTACTAAAAGGGAAGGTGAATCACGAAGCATAAAGTACAAACTAAAACTAAGACTAAAGGCTAAACTATATAAGATATATTGTTTTATTTTCTATTCTTTATTCTTTATTCTTCCAATTTTGTTTTTTATTGCTTAGCTTTAATTTTACTCCTGTTATCATTGCACGGTTTCATTATTACACCGTTTATGCTAAAGATACAAAAATTGAATGCGAGGACGTTAACTAGATACTATATAAGATATATTGTTTTATTTACTATTTTTTATTCTTTATTCACCCAATTTTTGTTTTTTATTGCTTAGCTTCAATTTTACTCCTGTTATCATTGCACGGTTTCATTATTACACCGTTTATACTAAAGATACAAAAATTGAATGCGAGGACGTTAACTAGATTGAGAGGCATATATATTGTGATATGTTTAATAATAAAAGTAAAAGAAATAGAATAAGAAGAAGTAGGATAAGAGACATAAAGGGTACAAACTGGAAACTGGAAATTAGTACATAAGAACAAATTTATATGTATATATACAATAGTATGTAAGGAAAATTTCGTATAATTTAAATTATAAGGACAAGTTTGCTTTGGGCAAATAGAGCTGCGATTCTCTAACGCCATCTCTATATAATGTGGAGTAAAGAATAAACCAACCAACCTACCAAGATTGTCCCAGGCCGCTATAATGGCCAGGCGCTCTGAGGATTAAAGATCGAAGTTGGTCGACGATTTGCAGAGATTACGAGATCGCAAGTGCGAGAGGACAGGAAGTATCAGCGTTATAAGGACGAAATGAAGCCGGCCGGGGTCCTGGGTGTTCCTGGGGCAGAGCTCGTAATGAGTCATGGCGGTTTGCTCCCTAACGAGCCGACCGTCATATTAACGAGATCAAATTTTTCAGGGAATTCATCGGGAAGAGGACTGTGCGCTACGGACGAGTGAGATTTTTCTCTCTGGCGCGAGAGACAGAGATGAGATGAGCAGTGGTATCCGGAGCCTCGAGGGTAATCGACCTCCACTCTTGAGCACCTCTCGGATCTCAGCCGCTAATTAAGACTTTTACTTTTTCCTTGGTAAGTCTCTTCTATCTTCTCGAGTGTCTCCAGCCGTGGAACGTTCGCGTGGGAGCCGGGGTGGCAACAACGACAACCACCGCCGCGACGCTCGGTTACGGACGCAGCACCTCTCCTCTCTCTTCCTCTCTCTCTCTCTCTCTCTCTCTCTCTCTCTCTTCCGGGTGAAAAACCGCCGGTAGAGATCGAGACCGAGTACACAGCTGTCGAGAACGGTAGCAAAGAAGAAAATCTCCGAGGGATAAGATCAAATCCGAGCAGGTGAATTTTAATTATATTCAGACATCGAGTTGGCAACATTCCTCCGCGTCTTGAATAAAACTTTAATGAAAAAAAGCCAGCTCCTCCCGCGGTATGCCGGGAAGCAACAGAATCCCGTACCACCGGCCAGACGATAGCATCCTCCCGGTTAGCTTTCGGCTCCTGTGGATTTCATGATCCGGAAAGTAGAATTTCTCATAACCCCTTGATCCCGGATTTATCTTTGAATTTTCTTTTCCTAATTATACGAACGTCTACTTCGTCAAGATCTTATCCGGCCAGATGTGTTTACGATTGCCGGAGTACGGTAATTGTGGCGGTGTTATCTGTCCGGGAAATTAACCACCCCGTCCTAAGCTCTTCCCCTTTTTATTCTACGAATTAGGCTGCGGCTTCGTAAAATATTAATTACGGAAAATAGCATCGCGCACCGAGAGGAATTTTAAAAACTTGCTCGGCCGTTTGCTGCAATTGTCTTGCGAGACTAATGCGTCTCGTACTTAATTTAAAAAGTAGAGCGAATACTTGATTGCGGTGATTAGGATATACTAAAAATTATGTCTGTGCGTTTTTTTAAAAAGAAAATGGCTCAAGCAGAGGAAAACGAGGCTTGCGTTTGTATGAAAGAAACGTTCTGCATGTTTTGTTAAGAAGAAAATTTCTCTCGAGTGGGATACGCGAGGGAAAATAAGGCTTGCATTTTTATTAAATTCGAAATATTCTGCACGTTCTGTTGGAAAGAAAATTTCTCTGGGACAGGCGAAGGGAAATACGTTTTTATTAAATTTGAGACGTTCGCCGCATAAACATAAAAATCAAGACAGGGAGTAAATTACCACCGTAATTAGTTTAATCCACGAATTATCTAGTGATACAAATTTTTCGAGATTCCTCCTAATGGCCGCGTGAAATATTACCGACCTTCAGAACCGACTATCTGCGTGAATTAATTTCAAGCTCGTTGCGAGAGTGCCGGGTTTCTGATCACAACCCTTAAGACATTTTCGCATTTTCGCGTTGAACAATGGCGCGGACGCTTGGTCCCTCGGCGAGCATTCGTTCGTAGCGTTTCACAATTCGTAAATTACAATTCTCGACGATATCGTTAATAACATCGCGCGTGTTTGAATAATTACAACTCACGGGAATATGAATCATTTCGCAGTCACATTGGCAACTATTTCAATTCGGAGCTGGGCGCGCGATTTATCGGGTCGAGCCGCGGCCCGCGCGGTAAATTTACAAGGGTAGCGAATTTTGAAATTCTCGTTTCAATCGTCCGATGATTTCGCCGCTCGCAGAATCGATCGGATTCGAGGAGGGTGGTGTGGGGTGGAGATTCGAGCGTCTCCGTGGATGTGATCGTCGCCATCAGGGGCCGATATCGGAGTCGGGAGATACTAAATTGCGAGGTATAAATCTCTCCAGCGCGGTCCGCGAGCCCGAGGGCCGGGAAAAGCGGGAGCGTTAAAGTCGCGTGAGCTCGCGAGAGCCTTTCGTTCGAATGGAGCTAGCTCAGTTCGGGATCAAGGATATATGAAGAAGAATGGAGTGGGAAAAGGACCGGGAGCTTGAAGAAACGAAATACTATTACGGGCGGGGAGAGAATAGAGATCTCCAAGGTATGAAGTCGCTCATAAATGCATTTCGACCGGGATAAAAGAAAGAGTATCCCCGGAGCAGATGACGATAAGAATGTTCATCACCGCTCTGATTATATTCGTTCACTTTTTGTACCTGGATCCATGGGCAAACTGTGCCTCAGATCTGCTCTTCAATAAATATTTACAATATATTCGTCCACACATCGAGATGAACTGTAAATCTTTTTAACATGCTTCAACAATTTTCCTCACATTCCAGAAAGACCGATAAACATTTTCACAAAGGTTAACATTTGTCTGTCTACTCGTTTTGTTTAAAAAAATTCTCAAAATCGTATAATTTCTCTGCATGTTTTCTTGTAAAGTGCTGTAATTATACCATCCTAGTTCCCAACAAACTGATTATTCGTGCATACAAAACTTTTCCTCAGATTCTACACAGACTGTTAAACATTTCCAGAAAGTTTAATATTTGTCTGTTCACCCGCTTTGTTTCAAAAAATTTCAAAGCGTTAATCATTTCACAGAAGCTGAGAGATATGCTTCATGTACTTCAATGCATGAATATTAATTACAAAAGAACAGAGTTTTATTTTGTTATGAAAGAAAAGCATAATGTTTAATAGATAGAAGGAGTTAATGTAGGAATTATATAATTTAGTCAGTTCCACTATTCCCAACGTAGAAGTTAATAGTATTAATTAAGAGTAGAAACCAGCAGGACGGAATTGAAAGTAAATAGGATGTGAGTATCCTTTCATTTCGGCACGGAAGTCCATTTAATCCCAGTTTCATTCGTCTACAAAAATGTGAATTTGAACACTAGGAATCCGTGAATTTTAGTACTGGGTACCTATATAAAATCGGAGGTATTAATGGGATAGCAGAGTAGAACAGTCAGCCTTCATTTATTTCGAAGCAGAAGTTCATTTAATCGAAATTTCGTTAAACTTGCAAAGAAGCACGTCAATTTCGTCACTAGAGATCGAAGAATTTTATTGACGGATGCTTCCTGTATAAAAACGATGATATAATTCGGAGATCGAAGTCACTGAAGTAAAATTGCAATTGACTAGTATGTCGCGTTCCTTTCATTTCTAAATAGAAGTGCAGCGTTAATTGAGGATAGCAGTCGGCAAAATAAAATCGAAATGGAACAGGATGTCAGTTCCCTTTTTTCTCAAAATAGAAATGCAATTTCTCTAACCTCGTCCACAACAATGCAAATGTAGACATTAAAAATGAGTGAGCTTCAGTGTCAGTTGCTTCCTGTCGAAAAACGAAATGTTATTCAGGGATGGAGGTCACCGAAGTAAAATTGCAATTGAAATTGAACAGGACGAGAGTTTCCTTTTCCCTCAAAACAGAAATGCAATTTTTCAAACTACAAAAATGCAAATGTGGGCTCTACGAATACGCGAGTGTTAGTGTCGGGTGGTTTCGGTGCTCAGCGAGCGCTGTCAATCGTGGGAATCAGCGGGGTAGAAATGATGAACCCGGGTCGCTTGATGGTAGATCGTGGTGCGGCAAAGGCACCTTGAAGTTTCCGTCCATGCCCAAATACTTTCGCAAGTAACTGTAAGTGCTCGACAGAACTCGAGATGCGAGTGGAGAGGCGAGGGGAAACGATTTCCTCCCTTCTGCTTCTGCTCGTCGCCGCTTTCGTTTTTCCCATTGCGGATGACGGCGTCACCGTCAACCGGAAGAGCTTCACGAGCACCCGTAAACCGCGCGGGGACCCCGGCCGAGTGCTAATTACGAATAATTATGAGTACTAATTAAGGCTTTCCTTTGCCGCATAGCTACAAGCAAAGACGTACATGTAATACAGAGCCGTGCTTTACCGGCGCTATTAAACGCATGCTAACACCATAGAAACGATCGGGCTTTGAAGACACGCAACGCACCCGTAGACATGAAACTTTCGATGGGCTCTCGTGCGGCAGAAACTACGAGCCGACTTCTCCTTTACGTGGAATTATGGAAATTGAGCGCAATGTAATCATTACATTACACGCGGCTACCTTGCTCCATCTTTCTCGCTCTCTCTCTCTCGTGGCTTGCAATTCTTCCGCCATTCTTCTTTTTTCTTCGCAAGATGCTCTCCCCGAGTCACTTGTACCTCGCAACCAACTCGTGAGAATCGCGAACTATCCTGTTCCCGGAATATCAAACACTCCTCAATTTCTTTTAACCCTCGCACGCGCTTCTCGGGGTGAACATTCACCCATTTACTATTGAATAAACTTGAGACGAATGAGACGAGATGAGTCTCGAAGGATGTTCGAAAGTTCGAGAGAGGAAAGATGAAGAGACGAAGAAAGGTGGAAGAATAGAAATTAAAGTGCAACAAGATATATAAAGGACAAAAAGAGCAAGAGCTAAACAAGAGAGTAATGTCGGTATTTCAAAGTGAAATAAAGCCCAATTTTGAGAAAATTTTGAAGTTTTATGAGCGCGAAATTATGAAGCTACCAGAAAGATAGCAAAAGATCATCGAACAAAATGGAAAATATTTTACTGATTAAAGTTCACTGCCTGAATAGAAAAATTGAGTTTTATTGCACCTTAGAATACCGAAATATTTTTGCGAAGAGTACGACCTCAATTATCCAAAATATTCTCAATTATCTAAAATATCGCAACATGCTTCAAATTTAAATAGCTCGATCTAAAGCGACCCATAAGCAAACACCATTTATTGCACAAATTGGGTCTACACACAAATCTACATCATCAAAAAAATGTTATTCCTTTTTGTCGACTTGTGTCTGCCAGCACCAACCGTATAAAAAGATACGATCATAAAAGTTACGAAGGGGACCCACCCTTTGTGCAACAATTTCTAAGGGTCGGAATATTTCACGAGCGACGTCCGCCGGACGTTAATTTGTTCGGAAGATGAAAAGTAGTGGGGCGACACACGAAATTAAAGCTCATTTAAGTTTAAAGGGTGCCTGACCCTTTTTTTGGCAACGCTGAACAGGCTCCGCGGCACTTTCACCAAAGGTTGAGCCCCTGGGGCGGGTTTTTACGTGGCTCGAGAACGTATACGAATGGATGGAGGGGTATGAAGGTATACCGCGAATTCGAGTATGAATTACTTAATCCACCGCGTATGCGTGAGGCGGGCTATAATAATCGAATTAAATGCGAGATTGCGCTAGCGGAAAGCCTTTCACGCATCCGCCATCTGCCGGGCCGGTTTAATGCCTATCGTGCTCGATGCATTCAACTAAATGCCACGCTTATCAGGAACACTTGTTAATTTCGTGTCGGATAGTCAGCTATATCCGATTGCGTCGAAACGCGAGCTATCGCTGCTGCTGTATGTTCTTGCTAGAAGTATTAGAGGATTAACGTTCGAGGACTGTACTGTCCCGTTCTCCGATCTTTTATCCCGTTCGGCCGACGTTTCCGTTATTGAAAACGGTCGACAACGGAGCGCATGTTGTTTAAAAAAGTTATTACCGAACGCGATTACGTATTCAATTAACATCGCGGAACAATTCAGCTTTTGATCTGTAACTGACTGGCCGGCGAAAGACGGGGTAAAACGATTTCCTGGAAGCCACAAATCATGTTTGGAAAGCATGGTAAATTGCTCTCTTTATACGTTAAACGCGAGTGTTTTGAACTTTTCATTCACACATTTTCGTTAACCCGCCCACACTACTTCTACTTAATTTCTTAGGAAACTGAAAATTAGAGTGCGTCTGATCATGACCGACCGCTTCTACTTACTGGAAACACTAGCCCCTGTGAAGCGGGTCCTCCAATTCACTTTTCTTGAAACCGAGGGCTCCAACAAAAACATGTTACTACTTCTTTTCGATCTGTACTTTTTCAGAAATACTATGTATAAATATATAAAAAAGAACTTTTTAAAAACCATGCTTATATTAAAATGCACTAAAAAAGAGAAAATAATTTTTTTCCTAGTTCTCCATAAAATACCGAATCCAGTTAAATGATTAATGATATTTTTCCCCAAAATTTTAAGCAATTAGTTCAAAATTTCTTCTGTTATAAAATTAGTGTCGGAATGGATAGAGAAATTTAATATAAATTTAAATAAAATCATGACATTAGTGACTATATAAATAAAAGCGTGGAGCGCTAAACTATATTGACGTAATCTTCGTGGGCGTTAATAAATGGAGATTTACAAATGGAATGCTATGGTGATCATTTAAAATGTAAATAAAATTTCAAAAAATTGCAGCCTCTCTTATTAAATGTTCCAGACCCTAAAGTACCCTCGGAAATAAGTCTAAATGCCGCCACACACGATTTTGTAATTTCAGGATGGATTTAGAGAGTCATCTAGAGGACCCATATTTTTGATCAGCCTGTACGTGTGAAATACGCTGACCACCGAGCGCGGAGGCCATTCATCGCCCGGCGGGAAGTAAAATCAGCTGCAGAAACGGCGGGTTCGGTCCGCCAATATTGGCCTTGCGGTTTTTTCGCTGTCCCTTTTCATCAAGGCTTCATTATGACCTTTTGTTCCGACCACTTCGCGCGAGGCTCGAAAATTTTAATATCCGCATCAATTACGAACGCCGTTCGGGGGATAGAAAAGTTGGCATCACTGGTCCGTGCGGGATAACGCCCAGATAGCCGACCGTTTTTTTATCATTTTTTCCCCGACTTCTATCGAGAAAGAGAGAGAGCAGATCCTCGCGAGTTGCGATTAATTCGCGATTCGATTGAAAACAATTCCTCCGGTTTCGAATCGAGTTCGCGCATCGCTGGGGGGCAAAAGGGTTCAACTTGGAAAGTCAGAGGGGGATGGAAAAAGGGTCGAAAATTTCCGTTGAATGGCCGTAACTTTTGCCGGGGTAATAGAGCTTTCCGCGGTTGCAGCGGCGGGGATTCGCCTCCGCATCGACGAAAATAAATTTCAATGACCCGGATTCGGTGCCGCGGGAGCATCGAGCATTAATTTTTTCTTGTTACCGTAAAAATCTGCTCGAAGTGGCCCGATATCGGTGATAATTACTTGGATTTCTCACGCGCGCGTACCAGCTCACCCACGCCGACTGCACTCGATAACGCCATCGCGAATGTAGGTTAACCGTGCAGCCGCCGAATGAGTCCGAACACTGGCGAGAATTATTGATTTCAAACATCAATTTGTCTTTTGTTCGTTTACCGTGTCTTCCGGTTTAATTTAAGCCGCCGCACCGCACGGTTTTCTTTCGCTTCGCAAAATTCCATCAAATTCAAAATCATTTTTCACTGTCTAGAAAAATTTATATTTAAATAACCCTGATAGTTAATAACTAGACTGCGGATTTTATGTATTAATCACAGAACTGTAAGGACAAGAATTGAATGATGTTATTATATGATTTTTGGGTTACTCAAATTATTAAAATAGGAAATGCATTTTTGGTTAACTTCTGTTTCGTGCAGCTGACTTGGACAATTTTTATTTCGGTTTTGGAAACGTCATTTTCGAGAAGATCAGCTTCGAAACTTCGCCTTTGTGTATGTACAGTGAACCACGAAAGTATTTGAATGCACTTTAAAACAGTATAACTTTTTTATGTTCGGACCAAACTACCTGACTTTTTTTTAGCAATTAGAAGAATCGATTTACCAAATGACAGGCAGAAAAGATTTTGAAAAAATTGCAATTGCTAAGAATTACATGAGAAAGTAAAAGAGACAACATTTGTAACTTTTTTATTAAAGCCCATAATGAAAATTTAAAATATGCATTTTGTAAATGTATGTTAGTTATACACATGCTAAAAATTTCATTGAAATCGGTTGACGCAGAAAAAAACGATTTCGATGAAATTTTCAGCATGTGTATAACTAACATAGATTTTACATATATTTTAAAACATATATTTTAAATTTTCATGAAGGGCCCAAATAAAAAGGTTTTAAAAAATGCTTTTTTTATTTTTGCATGCAACCTTGTAAATTGTAATTTTTGGAAAATCTTTTTTGCAGTGTATTTGGTAAACCAATGGTTCTAATTGCTTACAAAACATCAGGTCGTTTGGCACAATTATAAAAATGTTATTCTGTTTTAAAGGGCGTTCGAATACTTTCGTGGCAATACTGTATGTAAATACCAGAAGTAGAATATGCAGGTTATGATCAGACACGTCAATGCAATACAAATTCATTTTTACCACGAAATTTACTTCTTTCCCAATTGTATAATCATCCTGTATACAGGGTGTCCCACGTAACACTTTTCACAATTTTTTAAGTATGTATTTGCGATAATCTGACAAAAATATTTTATTACAAAAGTTGATGAGTTTTCAATTGGCTATATATTGCAATAAAAAAAGGTTCGAAAATTTCTTTTTTATTATTGTCAAGGCCACTTTCATTTTTTAAAAATGCACTTCAAGGTCATCCGAAGGTCATGGTATACTAGATCGTTGAATTTGTCTTGATACGGGCTATAATACTGTTAAGTCAGAAATACAAAGTGCCATTTAAAAAAATAAAGGTGGCATGACAATAAAAAAAAAAGATTTCGAACATTTTTTTAAAACTCATTCAACTTTTGTTTAAAATATTTTTGTCAGATTATCGCAGGTACTTGAAAAAACGTGAAAAGTGTTACGTGGGACACCCTGTATACCCATTGCAGATAGAATTTTCTACGACACAGCCCTGAAGAGGTGTCATGGCAGTTCATAAGCAGACAGCTTGTTGCACGCTTTCTCATTTACTCTTGACTCGTTGCGTCACTGCAAAACTGTCGGCATTGAGTTACAGTTTACTTTAAGTTCCGCGGAACTTGCCGCACCGAAACTTCCACAAAACCACGAAACGGACGCGTCAGTATAGATGCCGTAGAGGAGTAGCGTTTCCGGCGGGAGAAAGGCAAGGGTGAAAGTCTGTTTTGTTTCCCTTTGGCTTTTTCGCCAAGAAGTTTCACAGTCTCGTCCGTCGAAATGTGGACCCCAATGCTGTTCTTATTTACAAATTAATGGCGAAAGATAACAATGTTTTCACATTAATAGCATCTTCTTATCTACCTTCTCGCCTGCATCTTCGTGTATTTCAGAAATTTGTTAAACAGAAGGACAATTTTAGAATAACAATTTTTATAAATCACTGGCAAGCTCCACTTTGAAAAACTGAACTACCTTACATCCCCAAATTACTAATTAAGGAGGTAGACTCCTTTTCCCAGGATTGCAAGGATGCGGAATTCGCCTTCTCATTTCTCGATAATACAAAAATGGGATTTTTCAGTAGTCAGAAACGCTGGATAAAAGATCGATCTGGGCGTAATTTGCATTATTCGGAAGCATACAACTGCTTTAATAGCTATTTACCTATTTTCATAGCTACATGCTGCCGAATAATGCAAATTACGCCTCGTAAACGAAAAAATAGGACTTTTGATGGAGATAGCGCCCTAGATCAATCTTTTATTTAGCGTTTTTGACTACTGAAAAACCTCGTGTTTGTATTATCGAGAAATGAGAACGCGAATCCCGCACCCTTGCAATCCTGGAAACGAGTCTACCGCCTTAATGCTATCAAAAGTTAGGGTCTAAAAATATCAACTTGCACAAAGATCCAGTCAGCTGATAAAAGGACATAAAAAAGTATTTAAAAAACACGAATGTCGAGTACAATCCTCAAATTGCTAAGTAACGCTAATTATCAAAAGTTGGGGTGTAAAAATTTTAATTTGCACAAATCCAGTCTGCTGATAAAAATACATAGCAATAAATGCAACACCGAATAAAAAGTTATTAAAAACGCAAACCCGTTATAATGTGTAAGCACTTCCCTGGTCTGAACAGAAACTGAACGACGAGGGAACAATGTGTTCTGAAGTGTTCTCCACGAAACAATCGAGACAGTATCAAAACAGCGATTTGTTCTCCGAGGTGTAACGTTGAAAGACGGAGCTAACAAAGTCGCCGTAGAAGCTAATTTATGATTTCAAAGGCACGCGAAACGCGAAGTATAAAGCCCGGGCGAAATAAATATAAAAAAAGTACGGAGGCGGGCTCGGTGAGGCGAAGCGGTCGAGCCGCGGGATGAAACTTCAACAATGGTGTCATAACGCATCCCTAACTCGATGAGACTCTCGACATCAATTCGCGTGCGGCGGGTACAGCGAAATTGCATCGGCCGGCGGTTGCGAAAAAGTGCAATTAACGTTTCGCCGGGTCCTCGTGAAAAATAGATACCTGCGAGGCTATGAACCAAAGGGTGGGGGAAGGTATGGCCGCGTCATTATGTCAAATCAACGAAACATTTTCGGGACATTAAATCGGAACGGGTGACAATGACAATTCGTCGATGGGCCGGACGAATTTCCACTCGAGAGTTAATTAAATGATAAATGAAGAGGGAAAATCACACACCAAAATAACAAAGTGCTCAGTTAAAAATTATACGTCGCGACTATCATACCGTAATTTCACTCGGTTTGGTGAAATTGATGTAATAAAGGTGCCGCAAAATTAACCTCCGCCTTGAATCTCAAGGTCAAAAGGTTAACGACTTTTTAATTGTATTGTATTCGTATTTGTATTTGTATTATTGTTAAAATATAATGTAAATAAAACCAGTTTGATGATGAAAAAGTTGGGTTACCCTGTGTTCGTCGACAACTCATTTCACCGAGACTGTTTTCATCGACACGATTTGACCGACGCGACATTAAGTTTCGTCGACACTACGTTTTCATCGATATGGTCAAATCGTCGACAAATGTCTTCATCGACATGATTTGACCGACACTATGTTTTCATCGACAGTCCACTGACACCAAATTCGTATTTGCTAATGTTGATTAATCGTTATCATTGTTATGTTCTCGACGCATTTGGTTGCTTGTATAATAAATAACAAAGAGGATTACAAACCATTGTTATTTAGATCAAAGTTTTTATTGCTCGCTTGTTTTTATTGCTATTACTCAGAATTTCTTCAAATAAACAAACTTAATAAACACACAAATGAACAAAAATCATAATATTTCGATGTAATGTAATAATGTGTAATAATGTGTCGATGAAAACACAGTGTCGGTCAAATCATGTCGATGAAAACATTTGTCGACGATTTGACCATGTCGATGAAAACATAATGTCGATAAAAGTTAATGTCGGTCAAACCGAGTCGATGAAAACAGTGTCGGTGAAATGAGTTGTCGACGGACACAGGGTAACCCGAAAAAGTTTACCATAATTTTTTAAGGTGATGATTGATTTTTATCCTTATGACGAGTAGAATCACACGGTATTATACTTGCGACATATAAATTTCATTACATCTATACTATGATAATCTCATTGAGACCCAACTTTTGCGCTAATGGCTTCACCGAGACGTAAAATGCAGAAGAAGAAGAAGGAAAAGGAGTGGAACGGCGTCCGAGTGGTAGTGTTAGGCTAATCAACGGGGTCGGGGGTCGGATAAATCGCGGGGCAGCCGTTAAACGGGCTGATTCGCCCTTCATGGCGTCCACGAAATAATTAATCCCCTAATCGCGGAACAGCGAGCCGCGAAGGCCGTGAGATCCTGCAGGAGAGCCGTTTAAAAAGCAATCTCGGCGCGGCGGCCGGGCCGTAGCAGTCGCCATGAAAATTATTACGGGAGAGCCACCGGCATGAGGCACATTGGCTAGAGGGTTGCATTCTCGCTCCAGCCAGTGAGGGTGTTAAAAAGAGAGCGTGGGTCCGAGGGCGGTGGAAGTTAAGGCCATGCAGTAAGGAAAGAAGGGCCGCCACGGCGAAGATTCTAAAATATGAGAGCTATTAACCGTACTTCCCTATGAGCATTACCTTCCCTCATGTGTAAATAATGCAACCTGCCCACCCCCCGACACCACCCCCACCTAGCAGGCCCGTCTAGCACTTCGCAACCAGTGAGAGCCCCTACCTGTGAGAGCCTGCACAGGCTGCAGCAAAAGTGATGGTCTCTGATTTCAACGGAGGTGTCTCATGATGGTGATAAATCTTCTCTGGGTGCACGTGCTGCCGCCTAGCCAAGTTAAATTTTGAACTGGATGACCTTGAATATCTTTGGAAGACGAAACTATTACTGGTGTACCCCGAAACAGCTTTATTTGAAATATTTCTTGCAACGAGCTAGAGTCTGGGAAACTTCAGAACAACCCTTTTAAATTTCTGCACCCCTCATCCAATAAAGCACGTGCACGGAAAGAGAAATGGATTTGCAATGCTACGAAAAATTCCAAGCAATGTTCCCCAACAAATCTCCGCCAATGCAGCCGTGTAAATTGACCCGTGACAGCAGAGACCAATTTTGTCGCACACTGTATGCGCACTGCACACGTCCGCGCGTGCAAGTTGACTGCGCAGCTGCGCAACGAGAGTTTAAACGGCGTTCACAGTGTGTAGCCGAGGCATCGAGCCACAGAATCGGGGGCAGAGGTTCTTTGCGAGCGCGCACAGGGAGAAAGTTGCCGCGGAGAAATTAATTTCGGTACCTAATCGCTGTGATAATTAGCTACCAGAGTTGACGAGCATCGGGAAATTCGAGGCGCAACTTGCCAGGGACAGTTTCCACTGGGTCACCTTGCAGAGCTACTTGTTGTGTCAGTTATGCCAGAGTTTCGGCGAGAGTCTCATCCTCCCCCCCTCTTCTCTCTCTTTCTCTTCTCCCTGCCACCTTCGTTCGTTTTACGGTGTGTTTGGAACCGTTGCACCCCTAATCGAGTGAATCGACCGACAGGAGCGAATTCCGCGCTCGATTGTTGTGCAAATTAATGACGATCTACGGGGGCGCTAATAAATTATTGCCGGAAACTTTGTTGGTTCATTGGCTACGGTTAGATGGCTGGGGTGGTTACTTTGCGCCAGATATTTCACCGCCCCGGTGAAGCAGAAGCTTCAAATCTCTGTGGAGAAACAATTAATAGAACATCTGCGGGAAACAAATCTCCAGTTTGTTGATAATTAGTAGACTGCGGATCTTTATGCATCTGTAGCAAAATTGAGTCGATGAAATTGAAAATTGTAGGAAAATTTTAAAAATTGGAGATGTCAATACATGATTTCTCATCTATTAAAATTATTGAGAGAAGAAATAACATTCTGTTTGGTTTCTATTCCTTGCAATCGATATTGATAATTTTTATTTTGCATAAAGATCCGCAATCTAATAATTAGAGTTCATGCTCTTCCAAGGATTTATTCGCTGCTCCAGAATTATGTCAGTCAGCATCTTTTAATCATGCAACAATAATCTACGTGAACCATTTTTAATACAGAATTTTTATTTTGTCCCATATTTTCGATTATTCTCTTCTTATTTAATATAAATTATTAAACGAACTTTTAGCAGTTGCCTACTTTCTGGATAGCGTTAACACAATAATTTAACTCAGTGATAAGATAAGGACCCTAGCAACGTTGCACAATTTAATTTAGGCACACTGTTGCATTATACCCTACAAGCCGTGTGCTAATAAAAAGGCATTAGGTAAATAACTTTTCTACTTCATACGTTGCCTACTTTCTGAATAGCGTTGACATAATAATTTCATTAAGTGCTGATAAGATAAGCAGCCTAGCAAGGTTGTATAATATGGTTTCCAGTAACTAAATTTTCTGTTTCATATGTAATCCAATTTAAAATCTCTCGCCGTAATATTTTCTTTACAGTTACAGTTAAATGTAACCCCAACATTTTCTTTACATATTTTCTATGGCTACATTTATTTTAATGCTTAAATATTCATTACAAACGAATCAAATTTTATTTCATCTAAAAAGAGAGGCATAACATTCGTTATTAAATTTTGTTGAAATCTTCATCACGAGTCTGACTAGTTAAAATACGGCTGGGGGTGAATCGAGCAACATTCTACAATTTAATTCAGCTGCATTATTGAAAATGCTATCGGAAACTGCTCGTGTATTGGCTTACGATTATTTATAATTTGTATTGTTATATAAAATATCATAATCGATACGATCGATATAAGGAAATATTTGGATGGTGAAACACTCGCAACAAATGAGTTTTTATGCGTCAATGTCAAGACAATTTGGAATGGAAACTATGAGGGTTCTCAAGGACTGGTCCAACACAAATTTATCAATTGCGAAGATAAGTAACAGAAAATTATTCTTATTAAAATGTAGATCAAACAGTATAATTCCAAATTTCATCAGAAATAATGTTATTAATAAAGTCAACATACTTCTACATTCACTTGTAATAAATTGTTAAATTTACAGAACAGATACATGAAAAAATTTAAAAAAAGAGAACAATTGATCGACCCAGTGCGCCGATAGCATTAATATAATTTTTATTAAAATATCATAATGTACTGAAAAATAATGTACGGCAAAATAATCTCTACCTTGAGATTCACAAATTGCATTAAATAAAAGAAAGAAAATGCGTCGGGTAAGTAACTATTCTGAATGATTTAATTCAGTGCGAATAAGATGATTCAAGAAGAAGAAAGTGAATGAAGTGTAGGGGAAATACCATGGACACGTGATCCTAGATGAAACCACGGATAGTCGAATGCATCGTGCAGCAGTAAAAGGACAATACTGGGAGAGTAGTTCCCGTCTAGCCGAAAGGATAGATAGACCGTTGAAATTTACGCGGGGCGCAACTCCGGCGTGCTAAATTTCGAGCCTTTAAAGTCGAGCTTAAACGACGCTTTGGAGGGTTCGCGCTTAGTGATAAATTTGAATTCAGCCGGACGTCCCCCGGGTCAGGCTCGGTTATCTACGAGCACCGCGGTGTCTTTGAACTTTCATGTTACAATAGACGCGACCCGCATTAAATACGCCTTGGAAAATTATGAGTATCTTTGAAATTTAACACGTAACAGAGCGCGGTGGTCGTTGCGACGCCCTCGCAGTCGCGGAAGGGTCAACCCTTTCGTCGCCCGGTTATTGCGAAGCGCCCCGTCATGCAGCTAATTACTTTTACATATAAATTAGTAACTTTTTGCCCCCTCCCTTCTCCACGCATCGTTCTTCGCGTATATTAGCTTTTTACAACGCGTAACTTTCCCGTTATATTTTTCCATCTCGCGGACTCGCGCGGGAAAGGCGCTCGCTAAATGATCAAGAAAGAGACAGCGTTCCGCATTAACAGGCTGACAGGTCCGTCGGCCACATGTGTGTCATCTCGCAAAATAAAATTACTGTGTTAATCCTAGAATGTACATTTTTGTTCAAAGAATTTTAGTAGTTTTAAGGGAATTATTACTATGCTATGGTTGGTATGTCCGGGTAGAATAATCGCTTCTATTCTGCCCTTCTGCTGTTCTGAACCTTTTCAAATGTTCTGTTCGTTCTGGTAAATGGTCACTGTACTGGAGATTTTCAGCGAAGTGTTAAGACGTTAATGATAGAAAAATCCGAGTCTTAATTAAATTAATACGAATAGTGTGGTGTCGGATATCGGGCATAGGGACCGTGTCGAAACGTCGAGACCAAAACGGCACCCCGTTGAGTGATTTCGACGCCGTCGAGGACCGACACTCTTCGGCTGTTTTGTTAAGATACAGCATTGGACTGTTTAGCTTTAAGGTGTGTGTGTGTTTGTGCGTATGTTCATGTGTGTGTAGAGTGCGAGCTTGACGCGTTTTGCTTTTAACGAAGACGAGTCAGTTGAGAGAAAGGCGCACGTGAGTGTACTTCGGCCTACGAGTTGCGGCCAAGAGTTGAGAGTTGAGAGGAATGCGCTGAGTTTTGACCTGGGAGGTGCGGTCAATCGCGTTGTGTGCGACTTTTTATATTATTCGTTATTTTATTTTAAATATATATATACTGTTTATTCGTTCCCGCGCGTAGTTAGTTTTTCTTTTCCTGGCTGCTGAAATAGTTGAAAATGGACATTCACATAGGTAGAAATATTAATACCATAGCCCTCGTTGTGTACCTTATTAAATAAAACATTCAAACGTTCAGATCTGAGCGTACAGAAAAATATTAAAATAAATAAAAAATAAAAGGCTTAACCCTTTGCACTCAGAGCTATTTTAACTCGAAAATCAAACGTTTCTTCTGACCTAGAATATTTCCATTCTCTATGATTTTTTAAATTTGGTATTATATTTTTTAAATGTTTAGTAATTGGTTAGATACCGACATATCTAACAATGTAAACAATATTTTAAATAATAGTACAGCAATTTCTAGTGATGCCTCAGAGGCGCCACTCGAGTGCTAAGGATTAATAATATCCCACAAAATTACATGGCATAGCTGTTGCCGAAAAACCTCTCAAATGATATTTAAACTGTTCTTAGGTACAGTCTGAAGAGACGCGAATCTGCATAAGCAGCGGCAGTAGAATATCGTTTAGAAAGTGAAAGATCGATAGACTTACAGATGATGAGCAGGATCGACGGGCGTTCGTCGTCCTCGTACTTGCCACTGAGGAAGAGGATCCATTGCCAGGGATCCACCCTTATCCCGTATCTACGGCAAAACGAAAAGAAAAACGATGCTTGTAAACACTTTGAAAGAAAAAGGACACTCCATCCGTTATTATCGCACCAGTATCCCGTCCCTCCCGTCCCTCCCATCCCTCTTGTCCCTCCCCCATGCCCTTTGCTCGTCCCCACGTGTCCCAACCCCGAGGCTTTATCGCCGAAGTCACGTTAAGCGAGTGGCTACGCTGCAACACGGGTCGAAGGGCAAAGGCGTCGTTATTACCGTCTGTCTTCGACGCGATACTCTTCGTCCGGAACCCTAGAAAAAAGCACAAGGAACGAAGAAGCAAAGGGGAGCCAAATAAAAAGTCACAGGGGCCTCTTTGATCCCTTTGTTCTACGGGCAAATAATAAACGTCGCCCCGGCCTAACCCCCCTCACTCTGATATGCAAACGAGCACGATGGACGGAGACGAATATCTCTGTACGCGATCCCTATACAGTTATTTTGCGGATGCATGAATAAACAATATCCCCAGGTTCGACGACAGCTCATGCATTCTTTTGATCCGATTCGAGAGGTAGTTCGTCGGCCGCTAGCCTCTGCACGAGTTTAATTCGAAGATGTCTCTTCAGATGGTCACCGTCGAAACTTGAAACACTGTTGTGCTTTCATCACCGATTCTCATGGTTAACATTTGGATCACCCTGTTGCATTGTGCTCGATTCGATTGCAAATTGAATTTGTAGGGGTGTGCGGGTATCCGAGCCTCGGGTCGAGTCGGACAATGATCGAGTCGGGTTGGCTCGGGATCCCGAAAGTTTACAAAGTTCGGATACCTGTTTCGACGCAAAACTTTATTGTCACCCGTTACACTTTACAATTTCCACACGACTAACTAGAAGAGGAATGAAAAGAAAAATCATTACAATATTTCACATTTGATGCTCCGTGTCAACCTCGCATACATGATTCCACCGCTGAAAAAATAGAAATGCATTTCTATCCGTAACAGGTACCCGAAATGGTAATCGAGTCGGGTCGAGTCGGGATCCCGAAAGTTTGCATTATTCGGGTACTCGAAGTTTAAGTTGGGGCAAGTCTGCGATCAAATCAGCGTTTAGTAAACAGTGTTTACTGCAAATCGAAATATTATTACAACCGATGATTGGACATCTTAACCATTAGCACTCCAGCCTAGTGACTAATATAGTACACCAACAACTCCAGCACTATATTAGTAAGCAAAACAGTCGTGTCGCCGTAGCAGCGACAGTGGATTTAGAGTCCATATTTCAAATGTCGCATTATGGGCGAGAACGGAGTGTAAAGGGTTAATATGCACAGACTTATTTATCGCTGCTTTAATCACAGAGTTGCCCCAACTTTAACTTCGAGTACCAGAATATTGCAAACTTTCGGCACCTCGACTCGACCCGACCAGATTACCATTTCGGGTATCCGAACTTTATAAACGAACGAACCCGAACAAATTTCCCGACCCAAACCTGAAATTTCACACCCCTATGAATTTGTATATTCTGTTGTTACGCGTGGTGTAAAACAGGAATGACGACGTGTGTCTGATCATGACCAACCGATTCTACTTCAGGCGAATGCTAGAAGACAAGTACCTAGACAAGTGAAGATAATTTTGCTCAGATTGAATTTTTTAGAGATTTTCTTTTCGAGAAAATACCTTCTAGATTGAGAATAGAAATTTCAATTTTTGTCAGCAATGGCGGCGATCCTCACGTGCCGTTAATTGGGAGTGATCAAGCTCGATTTTCTCGAAACCGAAGCGTCAGAAAATGTTATTTGTCCGTTTTCACTCATTTTTGCAAATGGAGTCGCCCCATGCCCGGCCCCATCCTGAGACACCCTGTACCCAGTGAGAGTTGAACGTTCCAACTATTATGGCTGCGCGAACGGAGGAATTACAACGTTGCAATATGGAATTAGTATCTCGCCAGATGCAGCACGGTAGGTCCGCGAAGACAAAGAGTAACTTCTCAGAGACGGTGCACCAGATTTTGGTTCTGTGCGGACGGATCCATCGTGCAGCATCGTATCAATCGGAGCCGTCAGACACGTTTGTTGCACACGAGCAGCGTCCACCGAAGACAAACGAACTACATCGATGGAACGAAGGAAAAAAAAGGAAGGGTCGGGTAACCGACACTAATGGCTTCGAGTCCAACGCGTCGACTAACGATGATAAACGAGGTTTATAGGTGAAGTAATTAAAGTATTTGAAGTGGGCGCGGTTCGACACGAAGGGAAGGATATTTATTGGGACGCAATCGTCGGCTCGTTTCATCCCTTTTTCTTCCTCCCCCTCGCTCCCGAACCCCCTCGTGTTAACCCTCCTTCTCTCACCCTCTCTCTATCTTTTTGTCTCTCTGTGCGCTGTTTTTTTCCCTCCTGTCGGCACAAACGCAATCAGTCACGTTGACGCAGTCCGCGATAATTGAAGAGCGAGCTGGAAAAATCAAACGTTTATAATTGATAGCTACTGTGCACTCCATGCGGTTGCGAGCCAAAAAGTGATTCGAAAGGGAACAGCAATCCCCTTGTATTACCGGCCGGTAAATCACCAGCCACCGGCGGGTGGTATGCGTATATATATATATATATCTTTTGTGCAGTTTCGCCGATTGAATTGTTAAATACTTTGAAAATCGATTCGTCGCCGCCCTGGCCCCGGGATCCTGGTTAATGCATGCTAATTCCTTTCGACAACCGCCAGACCCGACCCGACGCGATCGACATAGTCGCCGGGGATTTTAATCTGCAAGAAATCTGGTTATTACTTGAAAGTGAAATAATGGGTCGGGCCCCGATGAATTACTGAATTCGGTGCTCGCCGATCAAACGTTTGAGTTACACAATAAAGTCTGCGTGTAACAATGGTGTTAAATCTCGGGCTTGACATCCCGCACAATACCTGCGCTTGCCCCCCTGTCACGGAGTCAAGTCATTCTTCGTGACACCGGCTACGCGGTGGTGTCTATACTCGATGTCTATGGCAGAAGGATTAATCCCGCGCGATACAGCCCCGCCGGGGATGCACAGAATTCTACTGGTGATTTATGGCACTTTGCGGAAAATTTTAAAATGCTTTTTTTCGGGCAACTTAGAAATTTCGCCGATGATAAATTCACTGTGACGTTAATGAATATTTCAGATGATGTATTACACCTCGAAGCGGACGTTCTTTGACCGTTTCTTTCGACATTCATAAAACTTTTTGCAGACCGTGGTCAAAGAAGATAATCGAGAACTCTAATTCGCTTTTAAATACCCGCGAAGCGCCGTCGTTTCTTTTGATAATAACGAAATTCTCCGTTTTTGCAGACTACGGCGAGATAAAACAGAATAATCGAGCACTCTAATTTGCTTTTAAATGCCCCGAGAGCTTACAGTAACCACGCCGAAGAGAAGCACGTTACTTCCCCACGGTGCTCTTTTTTCGAAATACCCCGCAGCTTTCCTCCGACGACGTTCAAAGCCGCGCGGCAGCCAATCTTCTGTCAATGCGCGCAGCGAAGGATCCGAGCATTTTTTCCTCGCGAGTGAGAACGATTTTTCCTCGAGCGGGTTTCCCGGCTTCGGGGAAAGGGAAAAATTACGAGCCGCCGAATCCGGTGAATGAGAAGGTATGTTTCCTCTTCCGAAAAGTGGGGAACGCCTTGAAAGGAACCAATCTTCGCTTTCTGCAACAGATGAAGGAAAAAACGAGCGGTTGAACGCCCCGCCGGAAGAGATCAGCCGCAGCTGCTTTCGAAAGCCGTGTACAGACACAAGAGCGAGGACTACCAATAAAAAATATCCTTCGAGCGTTTCCACAACACCTGTCCCGGGGTTCCTCCAAAGCTGCGGCGTTCCACTGGTGATGGAGCGACGCTATCCGTCTCTCGATTTGCAAGTTCCTATCAAATCACGGGCCGGTTTCATCGGTCGAGTACCTAACGAACATTCGTTATCGAATATATCAATCCGCCGGTCGACGAAAATCCGCCATCAACAAAATTTGATTCCCCACTGTCAATGGAACAACAGTCTATCGTGAAAGGTTCGGGCGCGGCCGCTGCGCCGCAGAAGCGGATCCTATCTCTGACTCTAAGTCGCCCGAACGGATCCAATCAAAAAGTTCGCCTGCAGGTTGATCCAGTTTCCGGCGAGCGCGGCGCCATGAACCCAAGGATAGGTTTGTAAACAAAACTTCCAATCGCCGGTCCCCGTATTTTAGGGCCGGCGAGCGGGACGGTTTATTGGATCGATCAAAAACACGGCGACTCGTGTGGCTGTTTATTTCAGATAAGCCGGATAGCACGGCGGAAGAACGACTGGATCGAGGAGGAGGCTGAAAGGGGTTTGGTTTATCGCGGGCATCGGAACTCATCGGGTCCAAGGCGCGAGTGGGAACGATATTAAATTTCTTTCGCCGACGAGAATAGCCGCGCTTTGATCCGGCCGCGCCCGTTAAATCCGCGCGCCGGTTCTTCCCTCAGAAGTTCGTTAATACAGCGTCACGATAAAATCCCCAATTCCGGGGAAGAAGAACGGAGATGGATAGAGGGAGGACAGGCAGGGGTGTCGACACCCCCCGTGAACCGTGGAACGATGGGGAGCTCCGGGGGAGACGTGCGAGCTTCAAATCTCCAGATTGAAAGAGTTATGACGCCAATATGGAAGGTTACAGCGTAAAAACGCGGCAGCGAAAGGTTCCCCCGTTAAATATTAATAAATGACGACGATAACGTTTATCTCGTTCCAGGCAGCCGCGGTCGAACGCGTCCGCCATTGTCGCGCCGATCGTTTGAAAGTGACACGCCTCGATGATTCGGTGGTTTCAACGGTCCAGCGCTATAAATGAGCCGCCCACTGCCGCCACACACATTAGTTTCTCCTTCATATGGGGCGTGAAACGCGCTTCATAAGATCTCCCATCTTTCCTCCTCCCGCTTCTCAACTTTTCTTGCGGGAAAGACGGTCCTGGAATAATCGAACGACCTTTCACCATCCTAATGCCACGGGTCTTTGGAAATATTCCACCGGAAATTGACGAGCGATCGCCTTTCTTTCATTTTGCGAAGAATACCGTGCGGTAACCTCTAATTCACCTATTTATTCAGCCTCACAGCTAGGACTTGCTTTCACAATAGATCTAATTTAAGGTGCAAGTGACTTTTCTGATGAAGAAACTAGAATCCACTAGAATCTAACTAGATTTTGGATCGAAACATGGGTTGCGGGACTTCTTATCCTTATACAAGCGTATTTTGAGCTGCACAAAGGCTCATTTGATAGAGGGAGGTTCAGCGCAGATCGCGCTGGTCAGGAGAGAACGGGATTACGTTTATATCTAATCCAAAGTAGAACGAAAATCGTATAAGGACAAAAAGTTTCGACCGAAAATCTAGTTAGATTCTAGTGGATTCTAGTTACCTTCACTCAGATAACCTTCCCCCTTAAAGACATGTGCTCTAACTCTTTGGGGTTAGGTGGGTTAAAAACTGTCCCACCTTTTGCCTAGCTTATAATGCATAGTGGGATATATTTTAACCCTCCTCGAAAAGTTATATTGATATTAAAAAAAATTCTGTGCAATTTGGATTTTTATTTTCTTTAAAATCGTGTTCAAAGAGTTAAGAAGCAGAATAAGAAAAATCGATTGTTCCAAGGTTCCACGCCAGAAGCCCCCCTTGGAGCAGGCACGCGCGCTCGCCGGCGAGCACAAAGGTAAAATGATCGGTGACCTGTGATATAGGGAAGGGCCGGTCAGCGGCATCATTAATACGATTTAAAGTCGCGCGTTTCAGGGGTGTAATCCGGTGACCTGAATTTTGTCCGTGTGCCCGGGCGCGATTATCTAATGGAATTTCAAGTTCATAGTGTAATTGCCGTAATCCGATTAACAGGCTCAAAGGTCCGCTGTGCGCAATCTGTCAGTCTAAATCACTTTCCGCGGTATCGTTAATCGGATCAAAGTGCTCGCGGAATGTGCACGCAACTCACCGTAAACATCCGACAACGGTATCCTCAATTAGATTCAAAAGCACACCCGCGACGATTCGTAATATAATCGACTCCCCCCCTCTAACGAAAAAGGGCCGACGGTTTTTACGGGAAATCCGGTTTTGGAGCCCTCTGGCTGAAAAATCGACAAGGAAACGCTCCGCCTTCTCGCGAAATGGGCGGTGCGATGAAATGGCACGCGGTAAATTTCGCGGTAATTAATCAATTTTACCACACTTTTATTAACTCGCTTTCTTCTCTGTCTGTTTGCCCGTTCGGTACAAATTTTGCAATTCATTTTAATCTAACTATCCGATGAGACTTGAAACTTTAAACATAGCTCAGAAGCAGAAAAGTCAGAAAAAGAATAGCTCTAAAAAGCAGAAAATAATTATTTAAATGAAAAGAAATTTTTAATATACTTACCACGTTGTTAAGACGGACTGAAAAGTGTAAAATAATTTTTCCTAGCCCCATACAGATAGTCCTGAAAATTTGTGAATGTGAATTTTTAATAGCTATGAAAATACTTGTAAGATCTACAACGAAAAACGTGGGGCGCAAGATAATATTGTAGTAATGAGTGTAGAGAGTAGCTGCCGTTGAGAAAACTCACACAACAGTTCATATTATTTGCAGTACAATAAAATTGTTAATGACTTTTTATGCATGCGTCAATTATCTATTGCCCCACGTTTTTCGTTTTAAATCTTACAAATATTTTCATAGCTATTAAAATTTCACAATCACAAATTTTCAGGACTATCTGTATGGGTTAATAATATTATTATGATTTCAGCGCACTGGTTCGATCAATTGTTATTTAAGACACTATTTGCAAATTACCACAATAATTTTTTTTAGATCATTTTCAAGAAAAATAGAAGAATTGCGTCTGTAATTTAACAACCATTATTATGTTTTGTTTTGCGTAAATTTAAAGAAAAGGAGAAAATTGCTACCTACTTGCTTAGTTTCTTCTCCTTTTCTTTAAATTTACGCAAAACAAAACATAATAACGGTTGTTAAATTACAGACGCAATTCTTCTATTTTTCTTGAAAATGATCTAAAGTAGGAACTAAACGTCGAAAAAAATTATTGTGGTAATTTGCAAATATTGTTTTAATAGCAATTGATCGAATCAGTGCGCTGAAATCATAATTATATTGTTAGCAACAATCTACGATCGACATAAGGAAACATTTATCTGTATGGGGTTAGGGATCAGTATGGGACTAGGAAAAATGATTTTATACTTTTCAGTCCGTCTTAAAAACGTGGTATATAAAAAATTTCCTTTTATTTAAATAATTTTGTTTTTGGACTTTCAGAGCAAACTTTCGTGCGAAAACCGGATAAATCTGGATTTCTCCAAACCATCTGCAATGTATAAAAATATGTAAAACTCGGACAAGTGAAATTTCACTGAAAACTGGACTCAATTTTTGCGCCAAGATTGCTCTCCAACATTTACTCTCGTAGTCAGGCTCGTTTGAATTTCGGCGGAGAGTCCAAATTTTGGCGGAGGATTTCGCTGCAGGAGCTTTCGCCGTAGAGATAAAGAAATAACAAGAGCAAATGATTCGGCGGATCGTTCCTTTGAAATAATTCAGCATCGGCGATTCTCAGCATGTTCAGTGGACTCGATCGCATGTTCGTATACGAGACACGCTGGTACAGAAGGGTATGCGATGGCACTACGCTGTCGGCATGTCTGTACGGTCTGTCTGACGAAACTATCGCGATGCGGAAAACGTTAATGCCATTTTTCGAGCGGTAATACCGAGCAACGGCGCAGTTCCGAGGATTCGCCTGACTATAGCTGATGTAATCCGGATGAACGGTGGACGAGTTTTATTTCTCGGCATGACGTGAATCCTTGCGAAAATCACGGGGCAAAATAGAACGGGCGGAGATGAACGTGACACGATGGATTCGGCCCGTCTCCCCCGCGACGTGCCCGTCCGATATCGAATCGCTGGGAATTTCCAAAGCCGGACGCTGTAATCGTTCCTGGAAATATGAAGCTTCCGACGAAGGATCTCGAAAATAGTCGAAACTGTGTATCGCTAACCGATACCTTTCGGTTCCGCTGCGCGTTTTTTCCCGAAGGTACTCCGTTGTGTTCATTACACGTTTGTCTCAGCGTCCAGAACGGATCAGTGTGTTCATCGATGCGTTTGATGCGTCCAAAGGCGAAATCGAATTTAGCAGAACCGGTGGTGGTAAAAAACGTTCTCAGAAACATCGAGAATCTTCTTAGTACCATGCCTGAGATCGTTACTCCGATTTAATCCGTGATTTATAAAAGTTTTTAAGCGGATCTGCAAGAAATTCCGCGGCTCCCGTTTCAAGTATACTTTAATACTTTCAATTTATTGGTACCCGCAGCGTCTTTGATTCCTCGCCTCGGTTTCTCGAATACCGTCTGCAAGCTCGCCACCCCCTTCCCAAACGCCCGCCGACGATCTCCACCCTCGGTAAACTCGGCACATTAAGAATTGCACGAAGCTTCGTACAGTTCTAGTTTAAGTGCATAAATTATGACCAGATCGTGAACCTTTCAAAAAGTTTCCACCAACGACGCCGCGAAAAAAGGATGGGGAGGGGCCAAGGAGGGAGGCAGGGACGAGTGGAAACTTCGATATACCACCCTGGTTCCACCCCTTTTCTCTCTTTCTCTCTTTCCCTTTCTCTTTTCCTCTGTCTCCAAACCTTTCCACGGACTTTTATCGATGGAGCTAGAGTCTTTCGCCGAGAGTCCGATTAATTGAGCTCTCTCTCTTCCTACTTTTTTTCACTTCGTCGGGAGAGAACCATCCTCCCACTTTCTTACCGGCGTGTCTCTTTCAACCCCCGCGCCCTCGACGTTTCTCCGCGTCGATTAATCTCGATCGTCGTCCCAATCGCGTTCCCTGGTTCGTCCTGTTCCCCAGATTCGTTTCTTCTTCCCTTGCGGGGTCGGCCACGATCCGTGCACCTCGTTATACGGCGAGATTCGATCCACCTTGCTGTTCTCGGAATTATGCTGCAGCCCCCGACGATCTTGAAATTACAATTCTTGTCGCCGTATTTGTTCCGAGGCCCCGCTCGAATTTCCATTAACCCGCCGAACACCGGACTCGTTTTTCATTTCTTTTTTCAGATGCTCTGCAAACACGCCGACTCCTCCCCTCCGGCGCGGATTGAATACTTAACCTTTGCACATTTCTGGATTCTTCATGGGATAACAATATTATTATGATTTCAGCGCACTGGTTCGATCAATTGCTATTTAAAACACTATTTGCAAATTACCACAATAATTTTTCCGACGTTTCGATCCTACTTTAGATCATTTTCAAGAAAAATAGAAGAATTGCGTCTGTAATTTAACAACCGTTAATATGTTTTGTTTCGCGTAAATTTAAAGAAAAGGAGAATTTCACGTTGCCTCATTATCTTGTATACCGACCTGGCATCAACACGTGTTTCTATAAAGCTAAAATTTTCTTTTGCGCTAAGCAAGTAGGTAACAATTTTCTTTTGCGCTAAGCAAGTAGGTAACAATTTTCTCCTTTCAGAGTCTAATAAATATGAATGTTATTAATTTTTTTTAAATTGAAACAAATTTCTATTTTGGTTTTGTTAATGTATAGCTATTAGAGAACATATCGCTACTTTGGAAGAAAACAGGCACAACTCGAGAACCAAAATTAATATTTCTTCTAACCGAAATATTAACCCTAAGGGTTTAGACATGTGACACTTTTCTATAAAAAAAAACTTCTGTTTCAGCTAAAGGACTTTGATTTGTGAATTACATTTGTGACACTCTTCCACATAAAAATATACCACTTTTTCATTTTGATCATGACATAAGCGAACAATCGCAATTTTTTGAGTTATGCCGGTTTTCTTCCAAAGCAGCGATATAGGGATACAATAGATATACATTTGCTTCTTTTTTTTAAGAAATTACGAACCACAAAAACGTTCTAATTATTGGAACCATAAAATAAATCAAGGGGTTAAATATGTCTCTCGCCCATAAATTCAGGGATTATTTTTACCCTTTAGATATAAATAGAACTCGACAAAAGAGCGCCTGTCAAATATTTTATGTAGAACCATTTCTCACCAAAATTTCATCTGGATTGTCAGATGTCACTTCAATCTGTTCCCCGATCAGAAAAATTCGAATTACAGCTGCTGCTTAACCCCTTGCCCTACGATTTATTTTACGGTTTCAGTGATTAGAACGTTTTTGTAGATCGTAATTTCCTAAAAAAGAAGAAAATTGATATGAATTGTATGCCTATATGTTCTCCAACAGCTGTATATTAACAAAACCAAGATAGAATTTTATTTCGGTTTAAAGGAAATTATTAAAATACAGTGACTCCCACTAATATTCGGACACTTTTAAAAAGACAACAACATTTTTAGTATTAGACCATACGATTTGAAATTTTTTGGGAAGTTGATGCGGAAAGATACGACAGGCATTGAAAGATGTAAGAATCCTTAGATTTACTGCAGTTATAGACCGAAAATCGTGAAAATCTGCAATTTTTACCATCTTTAAACGTTTATAGCTCATTGCAACGTCGACCGATTTTGACGAAATTTTCAGACTATGTTTCATTGACACAGATCTACTAAACGTATTTTTTAAATTTTTAATATAGGCCCACATAAAGAAGCCGTAAAATGCAAGTTCTAGTATTGTTTCTACAATTACGAACAATGGCAATTTTTGAAAAAATTTTTTTTCGCATCTTTTAGCAAACTAATTGCTCTAGCTTCCCAAAACAGTTCAAATCGTATAGTACAATATTAAAAAAGTTATCGTCTTTTTAAGAGTGTCCGAATATTAGTGGGAGTCACTGTACATTTTTATCAGAATCTGTTCAGAATCTTCATCACGAGTCAGCCACGATATTGTAAGGCAAGAGGTTAATGGATGCACGGATGAAATATTCCCCTAGATTTAAGAAATTGACAAATATCAAATTATACTTGCCAGCTTTTAAAATAACATTTTTTCTTTAGAAGTGCAGCCAATTTATTATATACGAAATACTTTGATTACCGTGATGTCCGTAACACAGCATAATATTTTATTAACAGCGCGGTTAACTTATTCATCGACTGTCCGAAGCGAGTAGAAACAGCTACGGTAGTCAGACACCGCGCGAACTTGCAGCGCTCGTGAAAATATGGGATGCGCTTGTCACGTCGCAACGACTGTATAGCATTATTTTATGAGGCGCGGCGCTTTCAGCTGAATCGAGCGCTGACAGATTAAGCGAGTTGTCTGTTTCCATTCTGGACACCCTGTCCGTCTCGTTCCGGGCTGATAAGAAGCGATCCAGCGTAATCGAGCGAGCGCCTCCCAAGATGGGACGCCGGTGTGTATATACGAACGTTCCGAAATAATAACGTGAAAGTAAGATAGAAACTCCTGCGGAAGTTTGAGAGCCGGAGAGGAATAATACACGTCGGGCAATTCCGGGTGCTGGTCACGCATGGAATCGGCTTCCCCCTCGGTTTGTTCGGCGACGGTTCGAGTGACCCGCAGCCGCGTTTGTTTCAGAAAACGCTCCGAGACTACCCCGAGCAATTACGTCGCGAAACTTTCCTTCGAAAGTTTTTCCACGCTTAACGAGCGTGATAAATTTCTGTTACGCGCCCCCAGGAGCCATCGGACGCGAGCCGGGAGTTTACAACGGCGATAAAAATCTCGTTGAAATTATTCATGGGCCGAGCTTGCACCCTCCCCCCCCCCTTTGATTCGAGGGGGTTGGAAATCGGTAGTTATCGTCCCGCCCGCGCGGCGAGATCTTCTAGCCCGACGAGGAAGATCGGACACGATGTTCATTTTCATTTTAATCGGCACGCCGGCGCTACGACGCTCCCCATAAATTCATTAACTTTTGGACCCGTGTACACTCCATTCGCCGGACTCTCTGAATCAAACTAAATATCGAACTACCGTCTCCTATTCTTCTATCCCCCTGCCACCATAACTCTTCCACCCTCCGGCTGTCTTTCTTCCTGCACACTGTTCAAACACGCCGTGCCCTACGTCCTACATCACTTTCCATTGTTTCATTATCCCGTACACTCCAGTGAAATATTGTCCACGTGAATTGAAAATATGTTTTGTTTCGCGTAAACAGATTCGGAATTTTTGTTCGCGGAATATTGAAAATAGCTTTATTCCGAAATGTTTTGTTCGGTTTGAAAATGATACGTGCGCCATGCCATTGTATTATTTCGAGAGACAGGCGGCCAGACCATTTCACAAAATGTCGAATTACAAACAACACAATAAGTGAATTTATTAGCGAAAATAAACCATTTTGAACATCATAAGCATACTAGAGTTTCGATGTTGAAATGGTTTTTGTGAAACATTTTAAATAATATCAATTAAATGATTACTAGTCTTGCATGGACTTCATTATTAATTTTAACGATCAACCTCTTCATTCGTCTCACATTTTTCTGTTTCTCGTCTCCGTGATTTCTCGCATCAAAGAGTCACGGTTGATAAAATTTATTTGGACACAACTCCGCGACAGAGTCGCCGTAATTACTGCTCGGCGAAGACGCCGGTGTAATTGAATCAGCGGCAGAATGGGCGAAATAATTAATGGGAGCTCGGGACAGTCAAATATACACCGCGGACTTTAGACACAGTGCTAGCCATTGGTATCGACACATTAGCAAGCATGAATTGTATCGGGTGGACATTATTAATGGATCTGTACGTGCACCTCCGACAATAAGCTTTATAATCCGCACAAAGGTTTAAACCGTATCGCGATTCCCGCTGATAATGACGTACTTATCAGTGGAGATTAGGCCGTCACGATGATTTCGATGTAGATTAGCATTGGACTATGATTCGCAATGAGTACTGGCCGTCAATAGAGACCTGTCGGGGCTATTCCGCGAGCGCATTGTGTCCGGCACGACAGTGGAATCTCATTTTTCACTATCGATCTGATTATTCCTCTCTTTGTCTCCCGGAGGGCGCGAATTTCCCGCGGAAAAATCTCTCCCGTCTTGCGAAAAACGATCCGTCCGAATCAGCAGGAAAAGTTCCGGCGCGCCGGCCAGGCGATTCTCTAATTAAATGAAATTCGTTTGTCGTTCGAACGCGCGCTCTCGGTCCCTCCGACTTCATCAAAGTTACCATTTTCCCCGGGCGAAATTCTTTCTCGTTTCTCCTTCACGCTGCGCGATACCCCTCCTTCCTCCAACCATGCCCTATGACAGCTTGATGAAGCTGTTCTTCCTCCCATTCTCCCCCTCGCTCGCATTATTTCTTTCTTCCCTTCCGCTGCCTACACCCTTGACGAGTCGCATGATCGAGAGGTCTAACCCCTATCGCCGCTGAAAAAATGCCCGTGCAAGCCGGCGAACGATCTGCTAGCGTTTCCAGCGATTGATAGAGGCATCAGTGTCAGCGCGACGCGACGCCGCCTGATAAATCGCATTGACAACCCTGCTGAATCTATGACACCTTGCGATTCCTCTCCTCCGACCTTGTACCACTCTTCATCAGTAGACGAGAACAATTGTAATACCGTTGAAAATTCTGGATTATACAGTCTTGTCCAAAAGGCCAATAATTCTTATCGTCTCTGAATTAAGTGCTACATGTCTCGAACATGTACAGAACAATTTTTATTTGGACGCTGATAAGTAGACGGGTTTAGATAGCGTGTGTAGATGCATTTACAAAAACATTAGAAGAATTTAAAAGCACTGTTATATTATTTTGAACCTATTAAACATATTAACAAAGAAAATAAATTTCTATTTCACTTCAGTTGATTGCAATTCAGGTAGGACATTTTTATTTTATGCATTTATAAAAACATTAGAAGAATTTAAAAACACTGTTATATTATTTTGAACCCATTAAACATATTAACAAAGAAAATAAATTTCTATTTCACTTCAGTTGATTGCAATTCAGGTACAAAATTTTTATTTTGCATAAAGATCCGCTGTTTACTGATAAGAATTCTGGAAAAATGAAGAGTGCTGAAGTGGTAAATAAATTTGTATTACTTGACAAGTAAGATAATTATACTGCAGAATAAAAACTTAGTGTTGCATAAAAACATATTTCTTTTATATAACGGTCTCCTGCAATTCTTCTGATGTCTCTACTGTTTTGTACTTCCGCAGTCGAGTGGCAATTACAAGAAATTGGTATTGAATAAAACTGTGTTTCCTTTCTTAATAATTTGAATAATTTCAGAGCAATACAAAGATTCTAATGTTTTTACCGTTTCGCATTACTGCATAAAATTCGCAGTCGAGCGACAATAATTGCACGAAGAGGGGAAAATAAAATTTTCAATTCTCGTAAATTGTGAGAACACTGGATTCGCGAAGTCCCGGGTATTCTCGAAGCATTGTGTCGGTTCGAGAATGGCCCGACACGAGCGCTTTGGGAAACCGATCACATATCGCGGCGTTTGATGCAGCAGTGGTTTTATCAAGATTCCTCGGTATATACTCACTTTATGAAATTTTCGAGGAGCAATCGGATTCCGCCGATGCCCAGCAACAGGAAGCCCCAGTTGACGAACCCGGTGAAGTTGTCAAAGCCCGAGCTCCATGAGAACAGACTATCTCTAGGACGATGACATCTGTAAGGAGAAAAGAAGGTCCGAGTTAAAAAGAAATTCTCCACGGAGAACTGGATCGATGGGGCCCGCCGCCGTCGTCGCCGTCCTCTCCGCGATATAAAGGAAGAGAGGAGGCGCCGTAGAAACGTCACTGGAATAAGAATGGAACAATAAAGCCGCTTCCATATCGTACGGTTATGTGCATTTCCATTTCAATTTACGATGAAACACGCGATTTATGCAACATATTGAAAACATTTGTTCGAGCTCCCCTTATTTCCCTCTCCCTTTCGTGATGCCCGCACAAGGCTGTACTTCCACGAGTCCTTTTCCGTCTCTTTCAAACGGGAATCTGGAACACGATGCCTTCCACTCGAAATAACGACACCATCGACGGACAAGCGCATTAAGCATAGTGAGTACTGTAATGTTTCGCTACTAGTACCCCTGTCCGACCGCTATTTGTCTGCGACCTACACCTTAGGCTACCAGAGACCCTTAAGGAAACTGATCCTTCGAATGTGCGCGAGGATTTACGGACACTGCTGTGTGAACCAAATGCGAGAAATCCTGAACGAACTTTCTATCCTTTAAAAACTTCTATGAGAAACATGCATTCTTTCAGATTTTCTATTTTTCTAAATATGTTTGCGTAATCCGAAAAATCTAAAAAACATGCACATTAAAGGTCGGCGCATACTAGACCGCACCGTCGCGCCGCGGCACGGCACGCGCCTGACCGCCGCACAGTGGGCAATTCGGACGAAATTTGTTTCAAAATCAAAGAACTTTCGATAGAAATAAGATAGAGCGATGAAATTTTTTTTAAATTGAAGCTGAAACATTGTAGAATATGGGAAAAATAGGGAGATTATGGTACGAACGTTTTTTAACCTTGATAAAATTCGTTAAACTTGTACAATTTCAAGAAAATTGTGGTTTTTCAATACAACGCGCGGAAAAAATTTTTTCCATACATGCTGTACATCATTTCCCGTAGATTTTTTCACGCTGATTTCAAATGTGGTTTCAAAATTTGTCTGCGACATCAGGATTTTGCAAAAAATCTATTTTTGTGACAAAAAACGAATGAAATCATTTTTTCGTTTAAATGATTTGATAACACATTAGTTTGCAGGTATATTGTATTTTCATATATGGAACACAATAAAAATAATAATAATGAAGTATTTTAACGTTTTGAGTTACTTACGAAACATGAAGCACTTCACATCTCGTGGCTGTAATGTAATATAAATTAGATGTCTATTGTCCATAATTATATTTTCATTTACAGAGGAAGTAAGGTAAGTATTTAATCTTCGTAACTTACGTATCAACGAAGTTTCTAACTTCTGGTGGTACTTTAGTTTTTTGGTACAACTTTAATCGATTTTTTACTAATATCAGTGAAATTTTCGGGTCGGTTAAGAATACTGCTCGATTAAAAACGTCTCGCATTCTATTGTTTCTGCTATTTTGTGAATGCAGTATCATATTTTTTCTATAGAGTTTATGCCACGATTCATTGGCATCTTCTGAATAGAGAGCTATCGGCAATGGAAACTGTTTTGCTACTTCGCAACTATGTTTCAGCAACTTGTGAAGGTAGGATTCATTCGAGCCCACTGAAATAGTGTATAATGAAGACGATATGTCTCCCAGCAGAACTCAGAAAGAATAGAATGCTAGACGTTTTTAATTTTTTAATTAAAAAAAATTTCTCTGACTTTTTCTCGTTTTGACTTTCTTCTATTAGTTTCAATGGGAGTGCACACACCTAGGAGCAACTTCACAGCGCCATACAGTGGTCCGGATTGGTAAATCGTCTGCCATTTCGTTCTAACTTTTGAACCAGTGGAGATATTGCAATGAAATTTTCATCAAAAATATTTAAAAAATAGCCATTTTTAACTATAGGTAATTAAATATTTTTTGCATTTGTTAAACAATAATTTTGTATTAATTGTCATTGATATCTTTTATTTAAAAAATTTTTTTTTTAATATAATCTTACAAACTATTTTTTACTTTCTAAATATGTATTTTTTATATTCATGTTTCACACATGTAACGTTTTATGGAATACGTGAAATATAAATTCGAGAGGACATGCGGCTCCGCGACATGCTGCCGAATAATGAAAATTACGCGTCGTAAACGCAAAGGTAGGACTTTTGAGGCAAATAGCACCCTAGATTGATCTTTCATCTAGCGATTTTGACTACTAAGAAACCCCGTCTTTGCATTATTGAGAAATCAGAAGCGGAATCCCGGACTCTCGCAATCCTCGCGTACGTATACGTGGTCTAGCGATGTGTGCACCCACACACATTCGAGGGGACGCTGCCCTTAAGTTTCTGGAATGTTTTAAAAATCGATTCCGAAGTAAATAATTTTGAACACAGGGCTTTCCATCAACGAAGATTCATTTACAACATTCTAAAGACACTAGAGACAAGTACGTATGAATAAAATATTTTACACTTGCTCGCTCCGGAATAGAATTTTCAGCCTGGTAATAAATTATAAAATGTGGCATTAAAAACCGGGATTATTATTTAGGGAGTAGCCCGGTGTATCGCGGGACTTGGAAGGTACGAGGCATCCGGTAGAAGGTTTAAAGAATTCGGCAAGAGGAAGAAGCATTTGGGATTCCGTTTGGCGTGCGCCAGGGCTGCTCGCACGGCTATTAAGTGGACAATGTTAACAATACGGAGCGCACTGCGTCTCGTGAAATTTGAATGGCGTAGACGAGAGATCGCGGCGAGTGGTGGATACAAAACCCTCTCGTCTTAGGTATCTCTCACGCAGATAATACACCGGGTGAACCTGAGTAATCGGCTTCCACGGACTAGCGGGTATCATCCCTTCGTGACTGGGAGCGCGACGAGAGCTGACAAGGACCATCGTGTAAACTTTTCAAAAGCGTTTTGTCTCGAAGCATAAAGCGTTCAAGGAGGCCCTTGTTCCTTCTCCGGATAAGACGTGCTCGCCTGAGTGCGAGAATTTAGGGAGGCGAAACAAAGCGGACTCTGCGAGCCCAGCGTCGTCGATTCCGAAGACGCGAAGATACAATTCGCGAATTATCGGGATCGACGACGTGCCTGATAGGCCGATGAAAAGTTTGTCGGCCATCAATTGACGGTTTTTAAAATCAACGGGCGATCAATCTATGGCTTCTAAGTCGTTGTCTTAGGGGAAGCCACGATCTCGGGTATCCGCGAGGAAGAGCAGACAACTTGAGCGGCGCTCGATCCTTCTAAGTCTTCTGTCTCAAAGGAGTCACCGTGTAGAACAATCGTCCGGCTAAGATCAGAACTCTGCGATCGTGTTGTAGCGAAAGCCGGGAAAGGATTCCGGATTAAAGAGAATAGAGAAGGGGAAGCCTTTTGTAAAATATCGCGCCGTTTGTCCCCCGTAATTACCTGACAGAAGTCCCTTATGGCTTGCGGTCTGTCCCGCAACTAGGTGCGTTTAATGTGATCGTTTAACCTCCCCGCTGTCTCGAGTAAATCCTAACTATTACTACGAATTTATGGCAGATCGTGGTAATTAATAGAGTCGCGATAAAGCCGGGGGACCCCGCCCACCAGCGGCCCACCAGCAGGAAGAGCTATCTCACACTTCTGATACTGGGCTACCCGGGCTGCGTGGCAGGATGCAGACGTGTCGCCGAGGAATTCCATATGCATGAGTGCTGGTGTATTGGGTGTCCGATGTGTCGCGTTCAACTTATGCAGAATGCCCGGCAATAAACGCGCAAACGATCTTTCGAGCGGCTGTGTACGGACGAATGTTCCTGATGGAGTTGAGGGTGCTGTTAATGGGACACTCCCACGGCTTGCTAACTATCCGACGGTTTGTACGCCGTCGTGACAAAGCGCCGGGACTCTTCAGAAAACTGTCATCACGGCAGAGTTGGACATTAATCATTAAAATTTTAACCAAGATTGATTAAAAAAGCGATTAAAGAAGGTGATCATTGAAAAATGGACGATTGATTCAATCGATTGATGAAGTTAATCGCCAATCGTTGATTAAAAAAAGAAATCATCGAAAAATCGGAGACTGATTTAATCAATTGTTGAAGTTAATCGCCACACGGTCTATCCATAAATTGTAATAAGTAGGCACATAGAGATCGTATATATACCTAAACTTAGTTTACATTTTTTTTCAGTATACATATAGTTTTGATTCCGTATTCCATTTCGAAATTTCAGCAGTTAATCATTAATCAACTATCCGATTGACGATTACAATTGAAAAGAATGTAATCGTTAACCGCAATTAACGACTAAAGTAGGAGTTCAATTGTTAATTGCGATTAAAAAAAACGATGAAGTAGAAATTTATTCGTCAATCGTTGATTAAATTTTTGCCCAACTCTGCATTATGGATCGAGGTGAACCTACCATCGAAATTCCACTGTGACAAAAAAATAATCTCCGGCGAAACGAACATTAAGATACTGGGATTTATTGGTAGAATGCAGAACAAATATTTTCCACTTATTTTTTCACATAGAACTACTGGGACAATACTGGGACACCCTGTAGACATTTGGAAGAAAATAAGTCACAACATCTTACAATCGTTTATCAAGAGATACGATACAATGAAAAAAAAAATGTTGACCTCGGAAATCATCACCTATAGATATTTGCATTTATAGGGGATGATTAGGTCTTCGACACGTCTGTACACCACACATAATGTTAAAAATATTCGTAACACCTCGTCAATGTATTTAAAAGTCACAAAAATAGCAATACCCCTAATCATCCCCCATAGTGGTGGATAGGTGACCTAAGATCATCTATTTCCAAAAAGAATAAAATATGCATCTAAAAATTTGAAGTGGAATTGCCTAGTATTTACGAAGACTAAAATTCCATAAAAGTGAGTCAGTCATTTAAAAAGTTTCCAAGAATCAGCCTGTTGATTATACTTCTGCCGAGTCTGGGATATAGAACTAGATTATGGTGGTTATTACCGTCCCCTGCAGCGGTACCAAGAAACGTTTACTATTCGAACGCAATACAAAGCACATTGACCAGGTTCGAGGGTGCGTTCACCCTGTATTCAATCAGTTCCCGGCGGGCGCATTCCTTGAATCCTCATTTTCTAGGCGCTTTACGGCGACGCCAGTCTGTAACTCTAGCCCTGATTCCATCGACGCCGTACTTGCAGCTGCAGTTTACAGCTTTACTATTCATGGTACTAGCCCGTTAAACCGGCTCGGGGTCGAGTTGCGATTATTGGCTCTCGTGCATGATGCAACGATCCATGTTTCGCGTAACCGTGTTATGGGGTGAGAGAGGCTGGGTCGGTTACGCGGCCGTGATTCGTTTAAAAATTTCCATGATGCATCTCGAAGATCCCGATGCTCGCGTTACATCGCCGCGAAACTGAATTTCTCTCCCTATAAATATTCATCCGCGAGATTGCCTTTATGTCACACGCGATTGCTTTTAATAAACTCGTTGCCAGGGGGAATGAATGCGAGTGAATTCTCGTTTTTCCTCGGAACGCGTGGCCCTCCGAATAGTTTCGAAGTCGGCGCGGCGATGCGCTCGCTCTCAGACAATTTCCGTCGTCGTCGCCGCCGCCGCCTCGAACTTTCCCCTTTGTACCGCGGATTCCGCGGCAATTAAAGTGCCGCCGAATTCCCCGCGAAGATTCGCGGAACCGGGGCCGCACAGTGCGCTGGCTAATTCACAAAAATAAAGAAATCGATATGTAGTAATGAAATTTGGCCCCCTCAGCGTTTCAAATCCATTTATCACTCTTCCACTCTCACTATCGCCTAATTTCAGCGAGACTTACTGTTTACCAACAACACGCGGCGTGTACCCAGGAGGTCACCCCCGGTGTAAACCCATCTAACAAGGAGGGTTACCCAATCCGATTTTAATGAAATTTTATCTGCCATCTTTCTAATTGCACTAGCAATATAGGTAAACGAGTCGAGCCAAGGTTTACCACCTTACCTGCTCCAGGTTTACAATGCCCATCGGGCCCACCAAATGAAGGACCACGGTCACCTCGAGCCTCTCCCGTACACAAGGGGGTGAGTTCGTGACTAAAGACTTCAACCAATTAGGAGACAGGGATTCTTGCTCCCCACCCACAGCGAGGGTAGCTGCAAGCAGACTCGAGCTAAAAAGAGTCAGTTAAGCAAGTAGGCTCAAACAGACAATAAGACATTTTTCTGTACATCGACTCCGTTAGAGTCCGAGTCGACAGTGTAATCGACACGCACAAGAGTGTCCTTGCACGCGTTGCACAAGTTTAGAAAATTAAACAAGTGCACGACTAAACACCTCCTTTATAAGTACTGACGGCGCCCAACGCTCTTTAACTTCGGTGATCGGACGAGAACCGGTTTTCGCAGCGAGGCAATGGTCGTTGACTAAAGAAATCGATATAAAAATTTTAGAAATTCATTTCTGAGGTTTCAGCGACGGTTTGGAAGGTTCTCGCGAAGGGTTAAGGGCAAAAAGACGCGAGTGGTCCACGGCTTGCGAAGTTCGGCTGCGCTTCGAATGACGATTTCTTGCCGATGGTTATCGACCAGCTCTCGGATGTCTTACGGCTAACGGGTTACCAGGTGGAAAAAACTTCCTGTCCCAAAACGGAAAAGTTCCCCGCGCGAAAGTCGAGCGAGTCGCGCGTCATAAGCTGCTCGATTATTGATGTCGTAAACCGAGTCGGCGAACTTTTTTGCTCGTAACGTCGATAACGAGAGATACCGTGTGCGGAATAGTGCCAGTCAGACGCAAATTCCGCGAATGCAATAACGCTTCGGAGAAAGTCATTCCCCGCAGTGGATCTAAGTCAATCGTCGCGTCAGCTCGACGCGGGAGGGATCCATTAACTTACTAACATCAAAAGGGCCTTGGATCAATCGTGACACCTAAGAATCCCCTATAGAATTCTAGAGCGGCTAACTAGCGATGGCTAAATTCAAGGTTCTGTATAAACTGTACCTTGGTTCGACCTTTTACCAACTTCTTTAGACAGTTTAGAAAATTTCTCTTTCGCGAGCCAAATCCCCACGGACTTCAAGATTGAAGTTTCCCCTATAGAACGACCCCATAAAATTTGGTATACAATTTTTTATTCCCGTTTTATTACACTTTAAGTGAAAAGTGTGCCGCCAGCATTAGAATAATCCAAGGCCCAACGCGTGGAGATTGCACGGTCCACATAAAATTTTCAAGAAAAATATCGTCTTCGCTTTCCAGGCCGCTTGCTAATGCAAAACCAACTGCGAGAGAAAAGCAACAGCTTAGGGAAGTGAAAGTAGAATGTTCGCCCTTTAAATTGAGCCTGGGCAGATGGTCGTTCGACTTCTTTTCGTGAAGTTACGGTAGATTAAGTATCGACTATTTTTCGCCCAAGATTTAATGATTCTTTCATTCGAGACGGTGCACAAAATATTACGTTCTAAAACAAATAGTAATATTTTGCACGTGTTTAACACTAAACCTACCGAGTCTTAAAAGTAACTGGTACATGTTCCCTTATAAAAATGACAAGATTGATTTTATTTAGACTTTGTTCAGCTCCTATTGTAATATGTGCTCCACTAAAAGTATCTATACAATCATTTCTTATAAAATTATTTTTATTATATCAATAATTGTAAAATAAAAAATCTGGAACCGGTTATTTTGACCGGTGATAGATCTACAAAAAATATATTTTAAATTTTCATTAATGGCCCAAATAAAAAAGTTTTAAAAAATGTTTTTTTTATTTCTGCATGCAACCTTGTAAATTGTAATTTTTAGAAAATCTTTTTTGCAGATCATTTAGTAAACCAATGCTTCTAATTGATTATAAAAAATCAGGTCGTTTGGTACAATTATCGTATAAAAAAGTTATTCTATTTTAAAAGATGTACGAACACTTTGTACACCCACTGTATAACTGTAACATGTCATATCAACCATATGTATATCAGATCTTATGTACAGTGACTCCCATTAATATTCGGACATTTTTAAAAAGACGACAACATTTTTAATAATGGGCCATACGATTTGAAATTTTTTGGGAAGCTAGAACAATTGGTTTGCTGCACAACGTGACTAAAATTTTTGAAAAAAATTGCAAGTTGTCGGAATTGCAGAGAAAATACTAAAAGTTGCATTTTACAACTTTTTTATGTGGGCCTATATTGAAAATTTAAAAAATACGTTTTGTAGATCTATGTCAATTATATGCACTGTGAAAGTTTCATCGAAATCGGTTGATGCGGGAAAAAATGACAGGCATTGAAAGATATAAGAATCCTTGGATTTATTGCAGTTAGAGTCCGAAAATCGTGAAAATCTGCAATTTTTACCATCTTTAAACGTTTATAGCTCATTGCAACGTCGACCAATTTTGACGAAATTTTCAGACTATGTTTCATTGACACAGATCTACTAAACGTATTTTTTAAATTTTCAATATAAAGCCCACATAAAGAAGTCGTAAAATGCAAGTTCTAGTATTTTTTCTACAATTCCGAACAATTGCAATTTTTGAGAAACTTTTCTTTCACATCCTGTAGCAAACTAATTGCTCTAGCTTCCCAAAAAAGTTCAAATCGTATAGTACAGTATTAAAAAAGTTATCGTTTTTTTAAGAGTGTCTGAATATTAGTGGGAGACACTGTATAGCTTTATAACCCCCTACGGGGAGTTCCACTTAAGCTCTCAATAAAAAGAAAATATTTTGCATGTATTTTACTCGAAGTTACTTTTTGAAAAACTAAAAATGAATTAACCCGCCTATCCCCTATTCGATGACAAGAATTTTCGAATTAATTCCAGCTGTTTTGTAGAAACGATCCACGGTGGGTCCGAATGAAAAGTGAAAATTCATTTTCGCCCTATCCGAAACGATTTTCGGACAAACTGCAAATGGCGTCGGGGTGGTTCGAGAGTGCTGGAGCGCCTCGCTACTTATTTTAACGTGCCGGACATCCGCGGCGTCCAGCCGGCCTCTGAAACATGTAAATAGAAGGGCGTAAAAGCTGCCGTTGGCGTTGTCGACGTTATTGTGGCCGCTAATTTGAAAATGTGGCCGGCGATCGTTGTTTTTCACGTTAGCCTGCTATCGTCCGGACAGGGAAGTCGACGCGACGGGAAAAAATCGGCCATTCCGGCCGCCGTTCCCATAACCCCCTGCGCGAAACAACGCTGGAAGGGATGGGAATAATCGGTTCACACTGGTCGCGTGAAACGAAATAAACAACGGGACGCCACGGGGTTTTTCACCGGAGCGGAACGGAATGAAATACGCTCGGCAAAAGCAATGTTTTGGCATAATTATCCGAGTGTGATACGATTCGGTCTGGTTACGTTTTTACGACGGCGCGACGCCACCGTGCGTGCCACAGTCGCCATAGAATTTTGATCGCGACACTCCCGCGGGTTACTGTGGAATTACCGAGCCGACATCTCGCAAATAATAATTCGCCAATACGCTTCCGCCGATAAAAATCGCCGGCAATTATAATGTACTGACTCGTTTAATCGATCAAATATTTGCTGTATCGGAAAAATTCTTTCGCAATCGGTCGGGACGACTTCGGGTCTTTTTTAGAAGCTGGAAAGACTAATTTATCAACACTAATATCAGGGTTGAATTTATTCAGATTTCATAGGATTTTTCACGAATTTTTGAACAATTTTTAAAATGACTTTTGAAAACTTTTTACTTGATCGGAATCGCAAAGAAAATTATAAAAAGCTTTCACTTCCTTCGTGATTCAAATGCAATTTTTTTCTGTACATTATTTGTTAAGCTAATCTCAGTAGATTCTGTAAAAAACTCAAGTCCTGCAGTCGAGTTTCAAACAAGTTATTCCGATTTAAATTACCAGTTATTATTTGATCAATTAGCTGAATCAGCGTGTATACCAATGCAAGAAACTACCGCGCAGCGAATTGTTTCGAACGTCGAAGCTTATTTGGAAACAGTGCGAAGAGGATTTTATGAGCACGGCCGATTGCTTTATCGACGCACTTGCACTTTGTCTGATTAAATATGTGCCAGCAATTATGGCAACATAATGTTAACTTGTGTAGCGGCCGGTGCCCGACAGCGCAACGTAAGAGATTATCAATAATTAAATTACTTAAAATAATGAAAATTCCAATTACTGTAATTGCTTTGTCGCTGGAAATGGCAGCCAATAATTTAAAAGCTCCCGCAGGTAATGTAAACTGTCCCACTAGAGAAGAGCTATTACTATATTAACTAGTAAATAATCTTTTCCGTTTTTCGCGGACACGCAGAGTGAAAAATCGAAAACCACAGAACAGGAGGAAACGAAAAATACGAGAGACCGGTGAAAAAAATCAATTTATAGACAACCTTGTAAATTTCATCCGAGAACAAAGCTGCGAATAATACGATTATTTCACACTTCTGACTTATGCGGTAATTCGTAGGCGATCATCGCGCATATACGTTAGAATCGAGGTATCGTAAATCGAAAACAGAGCTGCCGCATTTTTGCCGGAGTTATTTGCCAGCGGTAAACTCGACAGCGTTAATGCGAGGCTATTAAAATACTTCGTTATTCTGTCCCCCAGTCGTTAAAGTCTAATTCGAAAAACTCGTGACCCACGAACGGCATCGTTAGTTAATTACACGCTCGTTAATATTATCGATACTGATAACGGAGCCCGACGTGCTCCGCGGCCCCGGCGCGGCAATGCCCGGCCGGTGAGTAATTGTAGTTCTATCTGTGTAATTAATATTCGGCGGGGATTGCGCGGCTAACGTTTTATTGCGCAGTGAATTATGCGTGCGTTTTCCACGCATTTCAATCCATACTTGACGCGTCATGAATTTTAATGCTAATGCACGACCGGTCGCGACACGCGCGCGCGAACGTGCAACAGGAAAAAAAGACAGCACCGGCCAAGAATCGAGTTACCGGGCGCGCGAACTCTGTAATGCCGGGAAATCTGCAGGCGAGCCATTATTTAAAGCTAACGAGACAGTGTTAATAAACGCCGGCACTAACGCCGTTCGATGTCCAGTTACGAATGAAAGCATGAATCATAAGTGGTACGTTGAATCTAAATTAAAATCGGGGAAACGGTCGCGGATGGATTGCTGTACTAATAAGAGTGCAGCTCCTTCGAAATTCCAGTGTAAAACAAGATTGCTCAAACTTGAGCAATATACACAAATAAATTATTTGATAAATCTTATCTCATTTGGCTACACGTATTTGTTTGATTTCATCAGGCAAATAATTTTTCTTCAGATTGTTCCGTTATTAAGAATGTTCAAGCAGAGGATGGAATTATCAATGTTTATAAACGAATGTGTCTAACAAAACTTATTAGATCTAACACAAACGATGTGCAATTAATGACTGACAAATTTTCCAAACGAAACTCTTTATTTATTTCCTCTTTATTGCCTCTCAATAATTATGTTTCTTTCTCGTTCTCTCCACACAATCTTGATGCATACTTATATATCTCATTTACAATGAAAACAATAATTCCCATTTGCCCAGTATATCAAGGATACAAATATGTACAAAATATTGTAAGAAAATGTACCGTGTTGCTAATGACCTTTGATGTTGAAGCAACATTAAACAAATAAATAAATAAAAAATAAATAATAATTCCCATAATTGATTTTCATATATTACACAAGGAATTTATTTGAAATAATTGTTCACCTTCCTTTTTCAGAATAAATTATTTTTAAAACACAATGTCATGCACACATAAATAAAAGTATTAAAACATTACATTGACATGTATAGAGCTCTTATTTGACGACCCTTTGCATATCAGAATCAAATGGAGAAAAAAGTGGCGAGCTTAATAAAAATTTGCTTGATCCTATCCCCGATAATGTTTCACTGCGCCCATGTACATGGCAGCACTCGTTCGCGAAGAGCGAAACGAGGGAAAATTTTATTTTGCTGATGAAAAGATTCCCAGCAGACGTAATAAATTAAAACTGCTATCTCGACAATGCTGTTTTCATCGGTTCCATTAGGTTTATAAGAACCGTGTGCGGATAACCGCCAGTACAATTATAGTAAATCAACGAGAATTATTCTGAAGAACGGACGAAACAAGTATAGTAAATTAAGGGATATTGCGTGATACTGGAGTGGTACGTATTAGCCCAGTTCGGAATCACTCTGTCCACATTACGGCTGGTAATACTGTCGGCGATAAGGGACACGGTCCAACGTCCATTATCTAAACCGACGTGGCTCCATGAAAAATATATAATACGCCGTCAACATTGTCGTCTCCATTATACGGGCGGAGATTGAAAGGATGCCAGGAGATCGCGTCCTGGGGTCGCGTCGCCGCGAATTCCGAACCGAATGACTCGGCGAAACGACCCGACGCGATACGTCGCGATACGTCGCGGCTTAACTGTCGCTTAGTCCGCCGGTGACCCGATAAAAGCGACAATCATCGGCTTTGAAACGATGGCGGGAGATAAGGGTGGCAAATCTTTTGTTTCTGGATTAATCCAGGAATCTACAGAGTCGAGGAAGTCGAGTACCTACTTGTGTTTCCCGGCTGCATACCCTTAGCAGTTCCGTCGAATTCGAACTCCACATCCTGACTGCCAGGATACCAAGCTGCTGTACAGGCTGACGAGAAAGTATCACTATTCGCGGCGGAATACATTCTTCGCAATGAATGATTTTGTCATTCCCTGTGACTGACCCGCCGTGGTCACGGTGACTAGCAAATGGTCAATTGGGTTACTGACCTACTGTGGTCACAGTGACCAATGATCAATTGGGTCAGTGACTCTTATGATATTTCAATATTGCAGATTTAATGCCGATGATTCTTACTTTCCCGGCATTCTGTACACGCAAGAAGAAGGGCAAACAGGAGGGGAGAATAGCAGAAAGGGGCTGGCGGTTCATAGGACTCGCGTATCTGCCTCGCGAATCTTCCTGACACCGGAACCCTCCTGAATATTTAAACGATAGACGGATATACATATATTACCCGTGTAATGAGGAGGGAAACTTGCCTCCCCAGGAGCTACGGATCGGGAACGAACGAAAGAGAATGAGGAGTGGCAGGAACAGCGGAGGGTAGAAGAATACCCTAAATGATTCATGAAGGAAAATTAAATGGCGCTTTAAACAGGTCTTCTTGCGAGTCCCGGTTTTCGTTCACCTGGCCTTCCTATCCTCCGTCCTTTTGGCCTTTTCTTCCTCTCGTTCTTGGTAAGAACTCCCCCCCCCCCCCCCCCC
>CM052250.1:6916697-7042048 GCA_028455795.1 Lasioglossum marginatum
CGCTTGTCTGTCTGTCCTGTTTTATTGTCCCCCCTGCTTTCACCGAGTCAAGTCCCTTAACTTTCAACGGCTGCACTCTCCCCCCGCACACGATCCACCGGGTTCATCAAGAGATACTCGTTCACCTGTTGTGAGTCGTCCCTCGTCGGGAAATAGAAATCTCGGTCGGACGGGGCGAACAACGATCCCCGGAACCAGGGAACCGGCGCGAGAGCAAACGGCCGCTGTTTTCCTTGTAATTTTATTTTTTCCTGTCTTACGGGACCGTGTACCTCGTCCAAGTGAACTGCGCCGACCTGGTTTTTTGTTTCAGAGCGACGACGTCGATGAATAATTAAAGAGACGAGCGGGAGGACTTGAGCAGGACCCTCGCTGCGCCGAGGAAAAGGATCGTTCGGAGTGAGACGTTTCCGGGAGGTAACTGATATAGAACACGCTTCCTGCGGAGCGTGTGCTTGCTTTTTAATAAATCATTCAATCGTCTCCGGTCGATATTATTCAGCTATTTCGGGTGAATGGATTTTCCCCGGAGAATTTAGCGAACGGATGGCAAAATGTGATTCATGGATTTTCGGTCAAAAATGTCTGATGCTTTTACCACTAATCCCCAGGATTATCGAGTACGTTGTTGGTACACTACGGATTTTATACATATTTGTGACAAAAATGGGTCGGTGGAAATATCAAACGATTCTAACACCAGACGTACCCGTTTAAAATAATAATTTTAGAGCACGGTACACTCGGTAGTTTTACTGTTCAAATTCAGAATGCAACCTACAGTTTACCAACGCGTCCATAAAATCATGATGAAGCTCTCTTAACTGGATTCCGCATACCGTCCAAATTCCCGTAGACAATAGCTTAGAACAGGGGTCGGCAACCGAGCCACATGCGGCTCTTTTGGATGTGAAGCTGCGGCTCTTTAGTTCCATACGCAAATATTATTTATTTTATAAAAAAAAAACATTTAAAAATCGTTCTGAATCGATTAACGAGGATTAGGCACCGATTCTATCTCTCAGCCACTTGTAATTTCTGACTCTTCCGACTCAAAAGGTTGCCGACCCCTGGCTTAGAACAAACCGGACAGCCATCCGCCAAAAACCACGTTCGGAAGATCAAGGAACCACCTAGTAGCTGAATAGTGAACTGTGCCGCAGGATGAACCGACTAAATAGAGAATCGTCTGGAAACACTGCGTGGGAGGGTGCACGGAACACGCCGCAGCGTGGAAGCAAACGTGGAAACCTATTTTCGTTCCCATTACAATAATCCGGAGGACAGTGTTTCAGCAGTCGGTTCCCATAATCGATTCCGACGAGTATATTCTACGAATGAACGACTCCGGGTCCCACGAAATCGACCGCAGGCACACGATATGGACGGTGCCTTGTGCGGAGCAACAAGGACCGTTCCCCTCAAAAACCGCAGCCGTCTTCTGGCCCAATCTGAGCGTTTGTCCGAATCCCCTTCCGCCTCTGTAATCGTTTTCCATTGTTCTTCCATCTGATTTCGCGCCCGCGCGAGATTCGTAAAGAAAAAGACTGTCTCCCATCTTTCTCTATGTTACAATTGTTCTCTTCGGCAATGAAACTCAATTTCATGCTCCCTCCTGATTTTGTAACTCCCCGTGCTGGCACTCGAAACTTTCTGCGATCATTAGATCACTGACCCACTGCGGTCACTGTGACCAATAAGTAGTGAAATGGGTCACTGACCCGCTGTGATTACTATGACCAATAAATGGACGACTGGGTCAGTGACCAATGGGACTCCTATAGCGACAGATCTCTTGTGACATTTCAACGTCATGGAAAACCATTCCAGCCATCCTCTAGCCCAATCCGAGCGCTCGTCCGAACCCCTTCCGCCTCTGTAATCGCTTTCTATTGTTCTTCCGGCTGATTTCGCGCCCGCGCGAGATTCGACACCGACGCCCGCAATCTTCGCGAAGAAAAAGAATCCCGCGGTCCTCCCACGCCGAGCCCCTCTCACTTCGGTCTGGATGAAAAGGGAGGAAACAAGGGAAAGCCAGAAAACGCCAGCAGGATTGACAGCACAATACCGTTAATCCTCATTCGTTTCGAAGGCGCGTCAGCCGAAAACGCTCCGCCAGAGAGACGGAGGGAGAGAGAAAGAGAGAGAGAGAGATAGAGCGAAAGGGAGAGCTGTCCGACGCCGCGTGACGAAGATTAAAAAGTTTTTGCCGAACTACTACGGCTACGGAACGCAAAAAATCCTCAGGACAGAGAACACCGGCAGGTAGGGATGAAGGACAACACCGGGGAAAAAGGAGGAGTGGAAGCTGACACGCGTTCCGCAACATCCGTACCCGGATGAAAAAAATATAGATATAGCTGGACCGTCTCTAATGACGAGGCGTCGGTCTAGAAACTTTATTAGCCGCTTTTTCCCTCGTCACCGGCGACAGAGGGAAATGTTTAAGAGCTCGTGATTGCGCGAGCTTGCTACCAATGTGGAGACTAATTCTTTGGCTCGTCCCCCCTTGCTCACTGATTTATTCTGACCACTTCGCTTTCCTTGAGCACGCGTTTCCTATGTATTATTTTATACTGGAACTGTCAATCGAATTAAAATGAAGAAACCGCGTACCACTGATCCTACCACTGATCTCGTTTGGATCCCCGCACGAAGAAGACAAAATCTTCGCCCGCGCTGCTAATAACAACGAGATGGGTGAACGACCAGATGGACCGCATATTAAAACCCAGAAATAGAGTCTTGCAGGGCATTCGCGCGTCGTTCAATACCGTAACGCTGGATGAGGCTGGACGATTATTTGCATTTGCAGCGGGAGGATGGTGGAGGACGTCGCCCACGAGATGATCCTCCAGTACCGCGCCTCATCTCTACAGGATGCCCCAAAATATCGGAACTTCCGAGACTGTGAATATCTCTTACGAAATTGCAAATCGTAAAGTCCTAGGGCTTTCGCAGCGGAATGGCCAAAAAGAAAGAACTATCTGAATTAGATAATAAATTTTCAATTGTTTTTGAGATACAGCTGCAAATTGAGATGACCTTGCCTAGGGCTCTCGCAACAAGGTGTCTATAGAAAAGCCTAGGGAGCCTAAGCCTTACTTAGGGAAACTTCAACTTCCAAAATGGTGAAGAACCTTTCCCCTTCGAGATACCAACAGCTGAATATTTCAATGGCCCTAGTGCTTCCGCAACAAGGTGTCCAAGAAGAAAGCCCTATCTGAGAGGTGAGAACCATCAATCTTAAATTGCTCGTGCCTCGGAAACAAAGCTCAACTTGCAAAATGGTACAGGATCTATCGACTCGAATATTTCGGGATTCTCGGAATTGTGAGTCACCCAGTACACTATACGCTCCCGCATAAAACACCGTCCGAACTTATTAACGATTCGAATATCAACCCCGTCGCCGGACGAGAACCGGGCCGGGGGCTGCTGGAATATTGGCACAACATAGATCCGCGTGCGAGAGATAGATCGCGAGAATGGACTGATAGGTGACTAGGACAGAGAGAATAATACCGGCGCTGCGATCGATATTATAGCAGCAGAAAAAAACTGAGCAAAGAGAAATATTGCCAGAGATATTATAGTTGCCCACCCCGCGCGACGTCGCACCGTTAAATGACTGCTCCATGCCGGTCGCATAGCGTTCCAGTGTTATTAATCCAGATTTAATTAATTTCGCGGAGTCGCCGTGCCCATTCATTTGGAAAAATGCTCAACATTAAGCAAGCATAACTTCTGAACCATTGATCCTACAGGATCGAAACTTCGATCTGCAGGGTCCCCGGGTACAAATCTACTGGACTACATACCAAATACAAAATGTATAGGAGAAAGGCACAAATTTTGAGTCCGGTAAAGTAAAGTTTACCCAAAAGCAGCCTTATCTGTTGAATAGATAGAAAATACAGAATTGTGCTCTTTCGATACTATTTTAGAACATTTTCGTCATTTGGTTTAATTCGAGGATTAAATTGGCAGAGAATGATCCGTCATAAAAATTTGTGGAGCTTAATAAATTTTTTAAATGCAACTATTTACTATAACGACTTGATTTATGTAGACATATTTCGCACACAATACGTGATAGAATAGATGCTGCAACCGCAAGATTTCGAACAGAAATGGAATAAATCCTGCGGTGGAGGTAGAAGCTGTATGAAGGGTCCGCGAAGTGAGAAACCTTGAAATCGTTTAGAGCAGAGTCGAACGTGTGCGTGATATACACATCGTTCCCGAAGTGAACGTTGCTCGTGAAATATTCGAGGGGGTGGTTTCATCCCTGCGGCACGGTTCTCGCTGGGGTTCGTCAGGAATTAGATTGAATTTGGGAACAAATACGCGCGGGAAGGGCTCCGGATCGAAGGATTGTACAAACGAGAACTTTAAAATCAATCCGGAAGTGAAAGATCCGCACGAGCCAGACATAGCTTTCCGCGCGAATTCCCGCCGGTACCCAAAGGGGTGGATCATCCGATATTCACCGCGTCCAACGAACCTAGTATGCCTGCGCTCGCGCTCGCCTAATTGCAAAGTTGGCGAAAACAAGAAGTATCCGGCAAACACGGAACGAGTAAATACAGTAGGGTTCGTTTGTTTAAGAGACGCGGGAGTGGTGCCATCTCTGATTCCACGGTATAATGGACGATCCGGGGTAACAAGAAAGCGGAGGGGCGCGAAGATGGGGAGAAGAAACAACCGAAGGTAGAAAGGTGTTCCTTTTCTGAAGAGTAAGAGCGGTGGAGGAGTTGGAGGAAAAAAGAGAGACCGTTGTTTGCAGGTCATTATGGCATGTCAAAGGGGGACGAAGATTTCACTGGCATTTTTTTCCCCAGTCAACCTGCCGCTAATAAAACACAGCTTGTTGGGAGGATATATTCGAGGAACGGCCAGAGAAAAAAGAACCGACGCTCCTGGCATCACACAACACAGCCCGACAGTTTCTCGTCAGGACGCTAATTAGCGTTTGCCCGGATGAACGGACCCGAAGTTGTAATAATTATTACTTTTTATCTTTGCGCGTGCACCCGCGTTGCCGGCGTCGGCCGCGTAAGCTGATATTAATGGCCTGCGGATCTTTGTACGGATTTAGACTCTTCTGACGCCACTCTTCAACGGACAACTTGCGGTCTATGGTTTCTACGTTGTCCCGTCCTGTTGGCAACGAGCAATTTCGGAAAGTTTAGGCCCTTGTTTCTCGATCGAGCATCTTTGTGCAACTGTGGGGTGTAGGGAGACCATGAGCTACCGCTCATAAGTGTTTAGGTACTCTTAAAAAGACGATGACTTTTTTAATATTGTATTATACGATTTGAACTTTTTTTCGGAAGCTAGAGCAATTAGTTTGCTTAGAAATTCTTTGTATAATACAATATTAAAAATGTTAGCGTCTTTTTAAGAGTGCCTGAACACTTATGAGCGATAGTATAAAATACAGAGTTAATTGGAAATCGATGGGTTTGTGTTTCACTTTTTATTCGCGGAATCCATTAGCGGGGAAAATAAAAGTTCACTGTCACTTTTGCTCTCTGAATTTGCATACAGTTGCATTTTCACAGGCCACAGGCTACTTGTATCTTTTCATGTCGAGGAACTACCCCGTTTGTTTTTTGCACGTGGGCCAGGGATTTAGCTCGATTCACTTTCTCGTGTCTCTCCATCAATTCGGAAACACACTTCCATGCTAACATCCTGCATCCGGAATTACGTTATAATATAAGTTCATTAATTAATTAATATTTTTTGAGTTTGAGCATTGAAATCGAGGAAAATTCTCGGAGTTTATTCAAGCTGCTAGACTGTAATTTTAGTAAATTTTCACCAACCCTTCATATCCTGAATTCAAATTCAGAAGACATTTGTAATTAAGACGCGTACTGTTGATACAGTACTGTGTGCAATGGAATTTTAATTTAGATTATATTAAATTTCAGCACACCAAGGGTTGAAAAATCAACCCGTTCGAAAATGACTCCTTCGTTGAAATTGTTTTCCCAACGTACGTGTCTTGACTGAACATTTTCTAATTTTTATTCGAGCAAAGTCTGCAGGCCTTCTTCACTTGTATATTCCAGTCTGCGTTTGCAATGCTCTTCGGGTCTGTTTTTAAAACCGTTCTCGCGAAAAACCTTGATGGAACGGTTCCGTCTCCCCACTGTGCAACAGATCTACCGTTGTTTCCCACGATATTCATTTTTGATCGCGGGCTTGATTAGACCGTGGACTTGATTAAATTTTTTCCACGGTGAATAGATATTAAAACCGGGAGACTAGCGGAACCTCATAAATCTGGACGAATGGAGTTCGTCCAGTGGTTTGTTTGCTTGAAAAACTACCCCCTCGCAACCCTCTTTTTTGTTCGCAGGAGAAATATTAACGTGAGTTAGCATTTACTCCGGTGGTTCTGCAGAAGGTTGTATTCTTTGATTAGTGATTCTGATTGGAGAACACGATCGCGCGCGCTTCGAATCGGATACGCTCGAAACCGGTCATGAATTTATGATACTTCATCGCGCGCGGCCTCGACGAAAGTGTTCGCCCCGATAGATCCCTTGGTGGTATCGTGCCGATCTACCGCAGCTCCATCACCGTTCCTGCGCCGTCACTCGAATTAACATTTTAATTACAGACACGCGAGACAGCTCGCACACGGCCAGCAAACCGCGACTCGTCAGCCATTTTCCGAGTCGCGACCTGGCGACAGGATCATGCGCTCTAAGAAAGTCCGGACGCGAGAACGCGTGCAAATCGTGCTTTGATAACGTGCAAAGGGGATCGACGAAATGAGCATTCGTGACGTGCGTTAAAGTGCGTTTTTGATTGATGTCTTTAAGTATTCGGGAAGGAAAATTCTTGAATCTTTAGAACCTTTACATCTACAGTGGCCGGAATTAATATTCGGACGGTCTAAAAAAGACGATAAGTTTTTCAATATTGTACTATACGATTTGAACTTTTTTGAAAAGTTAGAGCAATTAGTTTACTATAGGATGTGAAATGAAATTTTTTCAAAAATTGCAATAGATCGGAATTGTAGAAAAAATACTGAAAGTTGCATTTTACAATTTTTTATGTGGAATATTGAAAATTTAAAAAATATGTTGAGAATTTCACAATAAATTGCTTAAAAGCGACGATTAAAAATTTTAGAAAAATTTCGAATCAATATGATGTAACGTCTTCTGAGAATATGGCTTAAAAGAAAATATTGAGCTTCGTTTATGCAGCTCAGTCATTAAAAATCGTATTCAAATATAATATTTAATTTTCTATAAATGCGAGAAGCGTGTAATGGTTAGGCAAATTCAGAATCAAGAGTATTCGCTGAATATATTACACATGCTCGTGGAAAGGTTTTTACAGAGTAATTTACACTGACTGAGATGGAACAGACGTTTAATTATTTCATTAAAAATTCCATCAAAGCGAAAAGAAAATAAAATTCCCATTGGCTAATTGGAAAATAAATCTTTTAGGAATCGAGACAGATAATGAATATAAACGAAGTCAAATAAAGGAAACACTTGAATGTACAAATGCAATTTACAGTGGGTGTAAAAAGTATTCGTACACCATTTAAAATAGAATAACTTTTTTATAATTCTACCAAACGACCTGATTTTTTATAATCAATTAGAAGCATTGGTTTACGAAATGATATGCAAAAAAGATTTTCCAAAAATTTTAATTTACAAGGTTACATGCAAAAATAAGAAAGGCATATTTTAAAACTTTTTTATTTCGGCTCTTAAAGAAAATTTAAAATATATGTTTTGTAGACCTATAGGAGTTACACACGTGCTGAAAATTTCATCGAAATCGATACACACGAGCTACAAGCGGTTAAAAATGGTGAAAATCGTAGTTTTACACGACTTTTGATCAGTTTCTGCTTAAAATCCACAGAATCGTACATCTTTCGACGTGTATCGTTTTTTCCTGTGTCAACCGATTTCGATGAAATTTTTCCATATAAAAAAGTCCCAAATAAAAAATTTTTTAAAAATGCCTTTGTTATTTTTGCATGTAACCTTGTAAATTATAATTTTTGGAATTATTATAAATTGATTATAAAAAATCAGATCGTTTGGTACAATTATAAAAAAGTTATTCTGTTTTTTACACCCACTGTATACATCAATCCAGAAACAGACAATATTTTCCTGAAGAATACAAATGTCAAACAAAATCACGTTACTCTACATTTCTTATCGGTGCGGCATAGCATTTGCACAAAATTAATGGCGTTTAATAAATTACAAGCGGCGGGTAGTTGAATGCAATTAGTCGATGATAAGAAAAAGGCGCGATCCGAGCAAACTCGTAATATCATCGAAACAATAACAAGCTACGGTGCTCGGTAACGTTTGTTTTAACTACTTCGATCCGTTATCGGGTAATTCATGCGATCAACCTTGAACCTCGTGTCCGACGGGTTACGTAAGATCGTTACAGTCCGAAGACTCGTCAGTTTCGTCGTCGATAAAACAGTCAGTCGAAAGGAAACCGCTGGTTTACGCAATAACAGCGGGAGAGTGGTCGTTAATTACGAAGTTACGTGTTTTGCCGTCAGAGGGGAAATTATTCTGTAATTGTCACAAAGGGAATACGCGTCGTTTCGCGTTGCACAAAGCGCGTCGCGGCCCATCCGCGTCCGAGTGTGGTTTTTGAGCGTTTGATCGGTTAATTAATACAATCTATTTTCGAAGCCGTCCCGTAGCGAGCTTAACGTTCGCTGTCAAACGGTTTTATACGTCCCCGCGTTCCCCCCTCTCTGCGTCAACAACTGGAACCACTATTTAGTAAAGCGATTGAAATTTTCAATCTGATACTTGTGTTCAACAGGCCTCGCAAATGTCACAGATAAAAGTATTTCAAGTTCGTTTCAGGTATCAATTATACCGAAACGTCATCGACATCCAATATCGAGCACGTCCGCAGATAAATGTTTCCTTTTTTTTTGCTGCCCTCCCCCCTGCTCTCCGCCGGTTTTTGTCATCGAATTTCGACGACACGCCAGATACGAATATTTCGATTAATTATTTATCGGAGCAGCGAACACGCTGCACGTTAATGCTGTACAAGAAATTCCATCGACCTCGGGCGAGCCTGACATATCGCTATTTATATGGCGACGGACCCTAATCTAACAACTTGCAAATATATCTTCAAACGAGTCGGCGCATAAACCAACAACGTTATCGCCGAAACATGATAGAGCTCTGTGTACGTACAATCTCCTCCGCAAAGAAAACCACCCAGCACTATTTCAGGATTATTAACGGCCTGTAACTTTACATCGGAACGACCCTAAATCCTTTTATAATCTGCGATCCCCGCCTATTCGCTCCTAATCGCGCGTCTCGAGAGGCTCGTGGACCCTGAACGCGACGTGCATTTTATTTTTAAGCGAGCTAACTATTCTTTTTATCCAACAACGTGTGATTCAGATATTTCTCATACACGGTCCCACCAGTGAAATTCCCACTCTCTGAAAACGAATTTATAACGGCCGAAGTCCAAGAGAAGTTGATTATTGCCTTTCTGGAAAGTTTTTAATATTTTAAGAGCTTTTCTTTCTGCCGTTTTTTTTTCAACATCGTGCTCTTTCTAATCTTTATGGTCCATCCGTTCGCTGGAACTGCTCGTCGCAGTTTTCAAAACACCGCGTTGCAGGCCGCCTGCAACTTTTTCCTCTATTTTTGATTTTCCCTGTTTTTGTAGCGTGCGCAGTCCACTCTAAAAAAATTCTGCGAAAGTCGGTAGATGTTAAAGGGTAAGTTCGCTCAACCTTTAAAAAAGTCATTCCTGTATTTTTGTATTAGGGTGTCATGTTTTCGATCCAACTTCCCGCCGAGAACGGCGGAAAAATTCTGAAAACTGTTATTACACGTTCATTATTGAACGAAAGATAATAGAGGCGTGACACAGAATAATATTTAGGCTTACAAACTATGAGGGACGCGCATCATCCGTTATAATAGCTGTCCGCCCCACCACGATCACTCCAAACTAATGACAGTCGACCGGAGTGGGGGGGAGACTATCAATATCAAGTCTTTTTAGAAAAACAGGCCATAATGAAACGATGGTGTGAATAGGCGAGATTCAGCGCGTTTAAGCGATAGTGCTTTTATGCTTGACCCTAAAACTTTATGAAGATATATTAGAGCGAAGTTGAAGCTCACAAATGGGTGAATGGATTACTGTAAAACGAAACAACGAACCTAATCGAGCCAGAAATTTTTTCGTAATTCATCTGTATAATACATAATGTAATACATCTGTATAATATTGTACGTAGTGCTTATGCATAGTATAATGTTTATGCATTTTCCAATTTTAGTAGACAAATTTTAAGAAAGTGGAATGAAATAAAATGTTACTTTTAATGGGGACAGCCTTTGTAGATCCAGAACAAATAAGAATTGTACAAAATTTTATCGAATTTTATTTTATTCTAGCCTTTTCTGAAGTTGTTTGTAAGCCATAAACGCATAAAGACCCGCAGTCTACTGATAACATCCGCGCATCACCGTGAACGTGACTCCAAATGAATAAATTTGTAACAAAAAGATGAGCAACGAAACAAATGCTGGCAGCGTGTCGAAAGCGTTCAATTTCCCAATCGGAGACGGGAACTTTCGCAATCTAGTATTAATTGCTGGAAGCATAACTCGGCGAGCAAGAAGCACCGAAACACGGTAAACAGAGGCCATAATTCAGCGTAGCCGAGTCGTTTACGGTACACTCGGGCGCGATCTTATTGATCGCGGAACAGAAACAGTTCGTCTTCGTCAAGTTGAATAAAACTTTGTCTGTAACTCCGGCCAGACATTCGCCATTGTTTTTGAGCAGGAAACGGGAACGCGGGGCCTGCGTCACCTTCTCGCTCACCATAAGTTTCGTGACTTCACTGTAAAGGCGCGGAACTATCGCTCGGCAGTAGACTGTGCGCGAAAGAGAGGTAGCGTAGAATGAAACTCAATAATTATGCCATCGCTCTGCAAACGAATTATATCTCCGGGTGCCGTGTTTTCTTGACGTGCTGTTCCGTGTCGATCTCCCGCGCTCGAAACGACGAACAGATCATTAAGAAAGTTTTCGTTTCCGCTACGTGCATTCTCTCTTTCTCTCTCACTGCATTCAATTCCCAGTGTCCATCCCCGTGAATGAACTTTGCTCCATTCACCCGCGCCCGGTGTGTAGACACTAGAATAGCCGACGTCAGCGTAAATATTAGTCGTTTCCGCATCCGTCTGACGGTTCATCGAGGAATGCGCAGTGCGCGATCGCCTGCGGATTATGTCTCTGAGCAAACATCTCTGAATGCGATTTCGTAGGTTTTTAACGCATCATGAAATTCGCAGAATTTTCGGCGGACTTTGAAACACGTTTCCGCCGCAATACCAGTGCTATCAGAGTCTCTGCGGTCAGCCTTGCCATAACCAAGTCCGGGGAATTGTTTGCCGTGATAGTTGCACAAACCGAAGCTCTTTCTGCGTTTAAAAATCCGCCGGATGGAGGAACAGAGTTCACGCTGATGTACAGGAAATTGCATAACTTGTGAAACGATTCCAAAGTGTCACTCTATGCGACGAGATAAGGACTCTCTGTGTACACGTCTTGTGTACACTTTGGCGTATTGGTTCAATGGATTTTGTTGCGCACACAGTGGATACAAGCAATTGGGAATTAGAAGCGTTTATCTTTGTTACTAATGTTGTTTCATTTGTACAGTAGGTGTCAAAATTCGTGCGCCATTCAAAAACGAACAAAACGGATTGTTTTTAGATGTTAGTCTACTAAGTGTAAATAATTTAAAAAAAGAGTAATGGTTCCGGAAAGTATTTTACGTAGGTGCACATATGAAAAACAGCACCTTCAGCCCCACCCTGGCGTACACTACCAATTCCCCTCCGCCTGAATAATTCAAAAACGAGCTCTAGCGCAGACACTCCATTGTTCGTTCGTTGTAACAGCAAGAAGAGCCCTTGCCGCAATCCAGGATCGCGTTGTTACACGCAATACCCTAAAACCGGTAGGCCAAAAAATTCGTGCCTGAATGGCAAGTCGAAGTAGGTCGGCCCGAAACGGCGTATCTTCGCTGCCACCCAATTAAGTCAGTCGGTCAGATCCGGTGTCCGCGCGCTGTCCAACGGGGACGAATCGTCTGCATGGTCGGTTCGTTAGCTCGGGATAAAGTCGAAGGCCTGAGGACCGGGTCTTGTGAAACGAGCTATGGAAAACACGAGCGCTACCGCCGGCTGACCTCCGCATCGATTATGACACGCGACAGAACGGCGTGGCGGATCGTGTGCTGAAACGAGAAGAGGAATGTGTACCGTCCCTGCCGGGAGGGGATTCCCGACCATGGGTTTGCGCTCGATCACGGCGCATGCGTGTTCTCAGTGAAGTCTGCCAGCTGAAATCGCCTCGTCGTGTCTGGTGGGACCTGGTAATTTCGCGTCTCCGCGGTTTCCGCGTTCGTCGAATACTGTTCGAGGACTGATTCTCCATCACGGTTCGCCTAAATCCGACTGGACCAGCTGTAAAACTGATCTGTGGTGTATGCATGCGCGATCGAAACGCTCCATGGAGCGAGTCCATGATTCGGGATGTACTCACGCTTTGTCTGGCTGGGATCTGCGCACCAGCATCTCGGCCTTCTGGATCTCCTCGGCCCTGGTCACGCTCTTCGTCCTCCGCAGCCTCACCTTGGTCTCGGTCTCGTGGTCGGTCGTCATGATGCACCTCGAAGAGGATCGACGAACACCGCGCGCACTGTCCACAGTACTACCACCACACGACCACATTCACACGCACACGCTCGTGAACGCGTTGCTCACCGAGCCGGCACTCGCCGCCTTCCTGCTCGTTAGAAAGAAAAAGAAACTGGCCCGACCAACAGACAGAGAGAGTGAGTGAGAGACCAGACGCACAACACGCGAAACCCGGTTCGCACTTTCACTATCGTGGCACGCGGATGATCCACCGATCGATCGCAGACTATCCGATGTGGATTCGGCCCGCCCCAGCCAGACAAGGTCACTCCTGTTGTTCAGAGATCCTTATCGATCCCGTTCCGATTACACGCGACCGTGTTTACGATCGGACGGCCACGATCATACTGCCGGCGTTCTTCAACCGACTCCGTCTCGCAAGTGTTTATCTTCGAGTTTCTCCGAGATAACAACATCGTTCCCAATCGCGGCACGTTTTTGCATCGGGCACGACCCAAGCCGAGTCATCGTCGAAACACTGGATTTTCAGGCCAGAGGGCGCCCCGCGATTTTCGCACTTTCTCCTTCCCGCCTATTGCGTAACCACGGATTTAAAAATGGTGACAGTCGGATTTAGAACGCCAGTGACGGACGAGAGAGAATCATGAGACGTCGCCCCATGACCCTCGCTGCGACCCGGTTTTTGCTACACGTTCGGCAGTCATGCTAGCTAGCTCGTCTTTAGCATTCGACGATTCGTCATGAGTGTACGTTTAATTTAATGGTCTGAATTATGCTCGTGGTTTCATTGACGAAGAGTCAGGGGTAGGATGATCGATTTTGATTTTTTAAATGGAATCAACCCGTTACGACCACGATTTTGTTGGTATGTGTGTTGCAGTAGAAGTCAGTACAGTGATTATTTCATTCCTCCATATAGAGTTAAAAATATTAGGTTTGATTTCTTAAACGAAATGTATTCGTTGAAATTTTGTTTTACAACAGCAATTCTGCGGGAGCTTGTACAGTAACAATAATTATATTTCTTGGCATTTCTTACGTGGAATGCTCTGATCTATTTACTTGTGGATGATAGCCACTTTTAACCGCTTGCCCTACAATATCGTGTTAAAGATTCTGAACAGAGTTTAATAAATGTGTGTGCTATCAATTGCCTTTAAACCGAAATAAAATTCTACTTTGGTTTGTTAATGTACAGCTATTGGAGGATATAATAAGCATACGATGGATATAAATTTTCTTCTTTTTTAAGAAATTATTAACTACAAACAAATTCTAATCACTGAAACTGTAAAATAAATCGTCGGGCAAGGGGTTAAGATCCTCGAGGTCAACGCGGGTCGCGTTGACAAGTGTTGATCTTCGGCCAATTGATACTGTCGTAGACCTTTTTACGAAATGATATTACAAGCGAAGTATCTTATGGATTAACATTCGCTAATACACCGTGTACATGCAGACGACGGTGCTCCGTAAAGAATTAAGAAAAACTGCAGAATAAACATTTTTCACACTAGGCTTCGTTCCGAAGAAAATTGAGTATGAATATTCATACGCCATGCGTGCATAAGCATTAGCAGCGACGGGATAAGGTAATTCGTGAACAGACGCGCCAGGTGTTAGCTATTCAGCGGCACGCGTGCCTCACAAATTTCCAGACTCGGTTTTCTTCGATATGAAAGGTCGTATGTGAACAGTTTTATTGTATGGATTATTTATTTACGTAGAGCCTCTGTCTTCTTTATTACATCATGCATTATACATTGACCTTTACACAGTACAGTATTTTATTCATAAATGTCCCAAATGTCTGGCCTGTAAATGTCCCAGATCTATCCCCACTACTGCGGGGTATACCCCCTTGAGGGGCCGCAAGGAAGGACAATGCATAGGAAAGAAAGAGACACGTAGAACCACAGTCGCCGGCACAGTTCAAAGGCTCGCGCTCCTTGCGCCAGAAACTTTAATCGTCTATTACACAAGTAAATATCATCGGAATTATATCACATTTGGTATGATTTTGCATTAGAAAAATGCCACGAATATGTCAATGAAAGTTCCATAAAAAAATAATGAAAAATAAAGTAGTTAGAAATTCAGATTAATTATGTTTACACTTCTCGGCGACCAAGGCTTCTCGAGCTTCGCTGTCCTTCTCTACGTTCGGCAAAAGTCAAAGAATACTATCCCTGGCGCATAAATGTTCCTCGGCAGACCCGTGCTGGGGACTTATATCGATAAAATACTGTATAACATAATATGAAAGGTCAATGAAAAATAAGCAAAAGTCGCTTCCTATCTGCGTGCATGCACAGCAACTAATTGTAGAGTACACAACTATAATAAAATATATCATGGTAAACATAGCAATCATGGTAAACAGTGCACATATTACGCGATCGATAAAACAAACACAATCACGTGTCCCATAGTCACGCCAGGCAACTACAATTTAAATAATCCAGAGAAAAAATTGATAAACGCACAGTATTGATTCAAGAAATCAGGAGATTTAAAAAAATTAAGATAAATAAGCACATTCGAATAAATTCACAGCTTCCAAAGTAAACATACTATCATATAAAAAATCTGACACGCTAAAATGATAAGAAAATTACATTTGTTCATGTCGCGCCCGTCATTAAAAATAAGTACAAAAATGAAGAAACTATATTGATTGCGTGAGTTGACACATCTAGAGCCTTCCAGAAAGAGAATGCAATATGAAAGCTCAAATGGTCATGGTCACTGTGGTAGTGACTAACATTCTCATGAATGTAGATCACACTGTTTTCAATCCTTGATCCGAATGAGGCATTACTATGACTGGTATTTGCAATTGTTTGCATGAATCTCGTTTCCAAGAATAATTGCAATCGGCCGTGAGTCGTTAATTTTTTCGCACCCGGTGTATGGCGGCACCGTATAATTTAGCCGGCTCTAGGCTATTACTCTAAACACAAACGTTCACAGCGCCGCGTGAGCATCGTTTCTCTTTTTCCTGATTTTTACTGGGAGCCCTTTCTGGTTTAAGACGCGAACTTACGAGCACGATTGCTTATAATCTGAACCGAAAATCTCGGTCCTCCCGTGTTCGCGTTCATTTTTAGGACCGTTCGCCTAACGGACACAGTCCGCAATGAAAATGGATAATTACCGCGTATCGTAATCCGGCTTTACGGGCCAGAACTTCGTATTTTACAGTGGTAGTTACAATTTGATGGTACTTCCGCAGGCCGGCCACTAATAAAATGTAATTCCCTCGGCCGGATTTCATGAGCGGCTAAGGAGACACAATGACTCGCTGCCCGAAATCATTTTCTCCTCGTTAAACGTCTACGCGCCGCCGACTTCCCGATAAAAAGCGATATTTTTTATCTAAATCACACTTGGACGAAAACCTGCTCGATAGAAGATCCGAGTTATCGTTCGACGAGAACCACCGCGTCACATCGAGATAAATACTTCCGTTTAAGTAAATGGCGCTCTCGGCTCTTGGAAAGTGAGACTCATCGACGTCTGCATAATCAACAGGCTCCGAGATATGTCCTCTAATTAATCCTCTCGTGTCTATATCTTTCCAATTCATTGGTCGACCGTTTATCTAAATTAATTGCCTTGTACATATCTTTTCAACTATCTTGATACCTTCTACATTCATTTTTACTGTCTTCGATTGCAGATTGATCTCATTGCTTTTCCTTCTCGTGTAATCTGCTGCATATTATCAATCTCGAATTTTTCAGAATCGTTTCAGATAGGAAATTCTAGTAAACATATTCGATCGAATCTGTGCACAGAAATTTCAGCAGTAACAACTGGATTGTAGATTTTTACAGCTTCCGAAAGCCACAGAATAAAATCCGAACTTTAGTGGGACTCCTAGAATTTCCGTCTCGGTTTTAGCTTGCTGCGAGTGCAGGGAGGAAAATTCTACTTGAGTTGTAAAATATTCCCTGAAGTACGAATAAACTAGTCGAAGCATTCTACCGTCTCTAAATGTAAAACATAAACGTGCCCAGTTAAGTATCCTCGCGTTCGAGACGTAGAGGAAAAAAACTGTAGGCTACAAGGATACCGAGTATCATTTCGCGGGGCTCATCCGCCTCTCGCAGTAATTATTCCCCCGAAATATCCATTAAGACTTCAGATGTCGCGAGCTTTGCTCCCCAAGTTTGCCGACTACGGGAACTTCGATTCGGTGCACCGTGGAAACCGGAAACTCCCCGGGAACGCTCGAAAGTTCCGAAGTAAATAAACCCGAGCCCAAACACGTGAGACAATTTCGCGTGTCAATTACGCGACTCTTCGGAGGGAGTCCTCGAATATTCGTGCCACGAAGAAAGACGGGGTACACAGCGTGAAGAAAAGCTAATTAAGACGACTGCGCCCCGACCGGAAGCCCGCAAAAATACTCAGGAAACGCCCGCTGAACTTGTGGGCTAACGATGCATCGTGTCATCCTCGCTCGGTTAACAATTTGCCCCCACCGGCGAATATATTATAATTTTTAAAAATACATGGCCATAGAGACTTTTTAATAGACCCTTCATATCTTTGTTTTAGGACAAAATAAAACTCTATACTTTTGTAACTGTTGTTATTTATTGATCATTTATATATCAGTATATTTTATTACTAAGGGTGAACAGGTAAAAAGCAAGATTTATTAACAGGAGAAACATATTCAAGGACCTAATTGGATAAATGATCGACTCCTGCCAGAATTTGACATTTGGCATTAATATTTTTCACAGTAACCAATATTTAATTGGCTGGTTTGTCTGATCATGACTCGCTGGATCTACTTCCTGCAAATACTATTGCAGCCTGACGAATGTTCGGAACTGAGTATGACACTGACAGGTAAGTAATATGTCAAGCTCCGAAGCTCGTCACGAATCATCTCTAATTACAATATGTATATCGTTAACTATATTCGCGAATCGAAGTTACGACTCCGGATACGGTTCGAGCATCGTCGGCTAGATTTTCCAATGCAAGAAACCGAGTGTCCTAATTAACACTCGCCTCTGTCGATGAATAATTTATCGCGCCGAACGCAATGCAACGTGGAACTTTCGTAGTCGGCCCATTGTTTCGCGAAGTTCACGAGACTTCGGTGTGCACTCGCTGTTTCCTGCCCTGATGAAGGATGATAGTTGGAAAAAGTTTGCCGAGCGTTTCTTATTCATTCGATATTGTGCTGTTATTGTATTAAATTTCTCATCTTTGAACCAGTGATTTATGGCCCTTTGATCTCGGTAATGAATGCGCCACACGAAAACGCGACGGCTCGAACGGAAGCTGCTGCTTCGGTACAACAATCTCTTGCTATAGTTGTGTCATTGTTAGCGAAGCAGAATTGCTCTTGAGATTACATATTCAGGGACCGTCAGAAAAATGGTACTTCGTTTCTGTGGAAATCTGAGATCCATGGCACGTCCATACTATTTAAACATCGACAAAGACTGTGCTAAAAAATCTTCCTATTTCTCCTCTTAAGATTACATATTAACTCCTTGCTGTATTTCGACGAGTCAGACTCGTGAAGAAGGTTTTTAACAAAGTCTAACAAATATGAATGTTACGCGTTTCAATTTAGATGAAATAAAATTTTTTTGACAGCGGATTTTATGCATTCATGATAGAAATGAGTAGGTGTAATCTAAAACATTAAAAACATTAAATCAATTTCGAAATACTTTTATATTATTTTCAGCCTATTGAACATACTCTGAGAGAAAATAAATTTCTATGTCGCTCCGGCTTGTTGCAATTCAAATATAAAATTTTTATTTTGCATAAAGAGAGATCCGCTGTCTAGTTCAATATTTAAGCTTTAAAATAAATGTAGCCATACAAAAACTATAAATGTTCTCTTCTCTTCTACGACATTTTTCGGGATAAAGACGTTCTAATCGCTGTAACTGTAAAAGAAAAGGTACAGCAAGGGTTAAGGGTGATCAGAAAAGTGGTACTTCGTTTCTGTGAAAAGCTGATTTCATAGAATTTAAAATCCTCAATTTTAAATTTTATATAATTACAATAAATTTACTAATCTATATATTAATTTAAATTACCTCCTTTAAATCTCATTTTACTAATTTTCATCATTTCCGTTATGGCACGTCCAAACTATTTAGACCGTGCTAACAAATCTTCCTATTTTCCCCAATAAAGTTTTCCCTGATCCTCATAGAATAACCGCAGAAACCGAACACAGATCTCATGAAGCTCGCACTTTCCCAGGGAGCCCGCGAATCTTCCAGCAGTCTCGCGACACCGGTAGAGGATCGAGTAAAGCGGAGTGGCTGCAGTATATCTGTGTAGACAAAATAAACTACCGTATCAAAAGCTTGAGCGTTTCAGCCGATGTTCCGAACGATGTATCCCCTATTTCGCGCGAACGACCGGGTTACACCATGAACCATAATCCGAGGTACACCGTATGTTTGCCGATCCAGTCTCAGCGAATTTAACCGGTTCCCGGCGTTTGAGTAGGTACGGGTGTAGGAACAGCTTTCCCATGGAGCCTTGGCACGTAGCGCGGAGCTGCCATAGGCGAAGACTATATTCATTCTCTGTTTCGCGTCGTTCTCCGCGGTACGGCTTGGCCGCCGCGGCCATGCCGCACGTTTCAGGCGGTCGTTCGAGGCAGGCACACACGAGCCGCCGGTGGTGGTGGGAAATACAGGAGAGGAGAAAAGCCGTGCTAGCCGTTTACGAACTCCCTTTATGGCCAACCACGGATATTACTGAGCACACCGACAACCACGTTACTCGACGTACGTAGTTACACGTCGCCGGGATCCCCGCAGACATCTGCGGACCCGACTACCAGTTTCCGGGATTCGCAGCCCCGCTTATTCCCCATCCGGAAACCCCCTTTCGTACCCCTTTTCACCCCTTTACTGTCATTTATATCCCCTTTCGTCCACCTCTGCACCCCCTTCAACACTTCGCACCCCCACTCACGGTTCTAATACATCCGAGAGACGATTTTAAAAAACCCTGTCACGACGACGACCGTAATAAAAGACAGAGACTTCTGTAAACTGCCAGACCGACGACGGGAAAAAATCCCCGCAGGATCGTTGTTGCTCTGCGCTACCTCCTCGCAACCGCGGACAGTCGATTAAACGACGGGAACGGGAGGGACAGGCTACACGTGGTTTTATATTCGCGACACGGTTTTAACTTTTAACGGCGATGAGGGGACGTATAAGTGGCTGGCGATTCGTCTTTTGTGACCGGTCCAGCCAAGTGCGACGCGATAAAAGACTATGGTGCAAACACAGGGTGTCCCAGAAATGTCCAAACTTGGTAGGACGGGTTCCCGAGGTCATTTGAGGTGGCAGTTTTAAGATGAGAGTACCACAAGCCTGAACAAGATTACTATTAATGTACAAAGTTTTACCTCTCTTTTTGCATAATACATTTTATAATTTTACAACGTAGCCATTCATCATTTTGAATCATTTTAGTGATTGTAATCGTTCTATCAGATGATTGTATAAGTTCGTGATTTAGATTTTAAAGAATACAGCTTTATTACTAAAGAATTAGCATTATTTATAATTATACAGTCATCATTCTTTTCTACAATTAGAAAAGAATGGTGATTATATATAATTTTCTTTTTTACACTCCGCCGTGCAGTAGAGTTTGTGGCATCTGTGAAAATCGGGCACGAACTTGTGCAATCATCTAATATTTACTTTCAATTTTTACTCTAAATATAACTGTATAATATTCACCCTTATCAAAATATTTTATCAAAATTCATTAATAATATGGAAAATAATTGAAGGTAATATTTCAACATTGACAAATCTGAAAAACTAATTTTTGAGATTCCGGCTACGTTTCAGTGAGTCAGGACCACTGTGCGCCGCACGAGAAATTCAATGACATTTGTGTATAACTTTTGAACTATAAGAGATATTGCCATGAATCTTGGACTTCATAATGTAGTAATGTTACCTGACAGATAGGTTAAAAAAGATAAATAACAACAATTACATATTTTAACAAGATAAACATTAACAAATATAAATTTTATTTAACTGCATATCTTTTAAAGCTATTCAATAATTAATTTTACAGCTTCCATATCTAATTGTTTATGTTTTTTCTTACAGTTTATTCGTGCAGTAGATATATACGGATCAGATGTTAACAGAAGTCTATAAAATAAATCTTCATTCGTAATCGATCTGGAAAATTTTCTTGTATTTTTCAATCTAAATTTTTTAAAATCTTTGTGTCTGCTTTCTAAAGCTACTTCCGTTAATTGGCCAATCGGAAGTAAGGCATACTTTATGATCTCTGCACCATGAATCAATATTTTGTGTACAGATGCTGGCATATAGTACTGGCTGTAATTTGTGATAAAATATTTAGCCGTTTCTTCTGTATACTCCTTGAATTTTATAATATCTATTCGCTGCGAAGACGAAATTACCTGTAATATAACATAATTTTTTAAATTAAGGTTATATTAAATCTAGCTTTTCAAAATCTATTCAATACGATACCATACAATGGAATTATATTATCCATAGAATTTTTTATGGTAATTGTCGTACACTGGTTCGTTGCGGAGTTTCGGCGCTGGATCCGAACGTATACGTATAAGATGTTATGCCGCGGATGGATTAAACTATAATAACTTCAACAGTGGGATAGCGGGGGAAATGATTTTTACATGATCTTATAGGGGAAGATCTACTGAAAATATTTTATTTTGTTACAATGCGCGATCCCTTGGGACAAAAAAGATACACCTTGTCAACTGTAAAGCATTTTGAGATTTTTCTTTATTTCATTCAACACTATGTTTAAAAGACATTATATACAATAATTATTAATGGCGTGCACGATTTCTTATCTCAAAAGAATACTCTCCAAAACAAAAAAAAATTGGAACCAAATATCAACTGAGCTCCTCAGGACACCACGAAGAAACAGAAGAGTTTTTCCGCGTAAAAGATTCCAATTTTAAAATATCCAACTTTAAGTGTTTGTATAATTCAAATCTGAATTATATTTGATTTATTTTCTTCATTTTCGAAATCTATGAACATTTAAGAAGAGATACATGTTGATCAGATATTAATATGAGAGGGTTGATTTTTGGCGAAATGTCATTGAATCATTGAATTTCTCGATTCGGACCACTGTGCGGCGTTTGCAAGCCGAGTCGATCGTTCCTGAAAACGTGCCTGTCGTTTGCGGCCGTTTACAACCGATTACGTGGGCGACGATCGCGCGTGATTAAACGTCACACGCGTGACCCGACAGCAAGGAGTAATAGTAGAAAAGGGCGGGCCGAATGGCGACGATATAATTTAGCTCGGTATACACACCGATCCGTAATGATCGAATGATAGCGCTCGAACTCCGATCAGCGGGGATAAATTTCAAGTGAAAGCGCCTTTGCCCGCTGAATTATCGTTATAACCTGGCGAATGAGGGCGGTCGAGCGCTGCGGTGCACCGCGTACGTTGCCAATCTGAAATCGCTTAAATCTGCGAACACTGTGGAAACACGTTTCGTAAATTTTCGGCTGGAGAGCGCCAAGTGATGTATAAATTTCAAAGTTAAGTTACATTTTTATCCGAATCAAAATTACAGAAAAATCGTGGCTTTTCTGAGAGCTCAGACAAGTGTCAAGTGTGCTCAGATATTGTTCTAATTTGTTGCAGCCTCTTTTGTGCATGTGTTCTGTTTAACCCTTTGCAGTCGGAGCTGTTTTAACTCGAAAATTAAACATTTCTTCCTAGCTAGAGTAATTCCATTGTATATGATTTTGTTCATTTTATAGATATAAAATTGATATAATACCTCGTGCAATATTTAAATGTTTAGTAGTTGGTTAGATACCAACATATTTAATAATTGTAACCAATATTTTGGATAATGATATAGCAATTTTTAGTAGTGTCTCTCAGGATCACCGCTTGAGTAGAGTCAAAGAACTGTTACTTTAAAATCTTGTAAATTACATTTAAAATTTTTCTGCGGATTGAAAGCAACATTAGTGTAAAACGTAGGTATTGATTTATGTATTTATGACCGTGCATGTATTTAATGTTACTTAAAACAATGTTGAAGACCGAGAAGCAAAAAGTGACACAATTCTGGCGACAGTTAAATGTAGATTGCGAAGTGCAATTTGTCAAGTTAGTCTCAAAATTGCAGCCACATTAATTATCCTGTAATATTTCTCGTAGAGCTTGCAACCATTTAGGTAAAATGATTTAGTGGCTTAGCTCGAATAAATGATTTATGAAGTTTTTGTATAGGTCGGCGCGATTAAGCGACTTATTAACTTTTTCTTTAATCTGATCTGTAGCCCATATATGGGCCATGTGCCTCGGACGTGCTAAGAATCGGTCAACGTCGAAATAAGTCCGGACTCTATCGAGTATCGAGTGCCATTCCGTCTTCCCTTCCATTCATATGTCAGCCGTCGTGGGAAAGGAGGGTCGACTGAACTTTAACGGACCAGGGAGCAGACTTGGAAACTTTCGCAATATTGGTCGGACCATTCCCATTCTTGGATTATTGCCTTCTTGTCCTGTAAACCTCCCTTGAGCGGATTCAGTGACCGACTGTATGCGAGATTCGCACTTTGTATTCAGATACCGTCTCGTGCACGCCGCGCTATACAGCCCCGCCGCAACCACCCTCTCGCCGCCCGCGTCGAAATACTCTCAATACCGAAACTTGCAACTTGATGCATCGCAATTGCCCCCGCGGAATGGTAAATAATCGTGTCAACCAGCCCACCCTTCTTTTGTATAGTTGGGGGCAAACAGATAGTGCAGTCTATCAGTTTTATTAATTTTTAGATAACATAAATGAAATACCTTATACATACATCTCTCTACACTGTTTCTGTTTATTTAGTTCAGTTGGTGAAACTGAAAAATGTAAATTTTTCAGAAACATCAGTTTAATACTAGGTTTACGGGACTCGTCAAAATGACGGGTTCTAATATTCTTAATTTGCGATTATTAAGATTGTAAAGATGCTTCCCTGAGGAATTATTTACCAAATTTCTTTCTTGAGAACTGACAAATTAGTCCCCACGATTTTTCAGCCCCTTCGGGTGGTCGGACAGAAAAGTGTTTCGTACCAAAGTTAATCAATATTTAACCGACAAGAAATTGCAACATTTTAAATTTAAGAAAATCGATTTTCAATAAAGAAATCAAGGTCGCTGTCATATCTTTTAATGGAACTAGGTATTTTTAATTTCATAATATTGTAGGCGACGTCGAAACGAATTCAACGACCTGCTATACGATGACTTTCAGATGACCTTGAAAGAAAATATCGCCATGAATTAATAGCCAGAATATTTGAAATATTTCGACTCTGCACTCGTGAAATATTTTTAACATATTTATTTTTTCATTATTAGCGTTCCGGTTCATTGTTATAACGTATCTCACAATTTCATGTAATGAACTAACAGATCTCGCGACACAAACGGACAACAGTTGAGGAAATGAGCATTCACAATGTTGCTATTACGTACCGTCGAAATATTTCAAATATTCTGGCAATTGATTCATGGCGATATTATCTTTCAAGGTCATCTGAAAGTCATCGTATAGCAGGTCGTCGAATTCGTTTCGACGTCGCCTACAATATTATGAAATTAAAAATAAAAGAAAAATCGTGGAGACTAATTTGTGACTCACCCTGTATACTATTGGAAAAATGGCCAAAAATTTGAATAGACACATTCTTGTTATGTTGTAGGTCCCGCTGAAAATTAGGCTGAAATAGGCTGTCAACGACCATTGTCCCGTTGCAAACACGTTCTCGTCCGATCACCGAAATTAAACAGCGTGGAACGTGAACGGCGCTCGGATGGGTGACCGCCCGGTAAAAGCCGGGAAATGACCCCCGGTTGCTTTTCACATGTTGTTGCCAAATTGGTGGTTCGGAGCCCACCTTTATAAACAGTAGGTCCCTTAATAACCTAGCAGTTGAAGAAGCGACGTAAAAGAACAAAGAAAAAAGAAAGGCTGTAATAGGCTGAAATTAGACGATAGTAAGAAGGGGAGAGTGGTAAATGAATTTGAAACCCTGAAGAGACTAAGTATCATTACTTTACTATCCATTCTTGTTATGTTTATAAAATACTGTGAGATAGTTATTTCTAGACCTCCATAAACCTAGTGTTAAAAAATGTAGATTCTCCTCCGACGTCACATGGAAACAAAGAAACGTAGGTTCTGTCTTCACGTCCCTGACTGTACGAAAATTCCCCGTGAAACTCGACAGCGGAACAAAATAAAAATACGATGCGCCCTCAATTTACCCGGCTCCTCTGGCTCGGTACACATTATTCATGGCTCACAAGAGTTTTAAGCGTCTAATTAGCTGAAGTAATTAGCGGGGTTTTTATTAGCCGTACCAATAAATAATCCACTATATTTATAATAGCTTGCATACGGAGTGAATGGCAAGTCCTGATCACCTTCGGTCTACGGCTGCTTAATTACCGCTTCGACGAGTCAAGATTAATTAGATGCATTTTCTGAATGCATAGGAACATCAGTACGTATGTAGAAAATGATCAAACATTTTTGTCCGTATCTCTAAGGCAGCGGTTTTCAACCTGGGAGGCGCGGAGTATTATCAGAAGAGACGTAAACATTTTTTAATGAAAATTTAATGTGTAGTTTTCAGTTTTTTTTGTAATAAAGTTTTTATTATTTAAAACGCGTCTATATTATTATATCTATTAAAAAAATAAAAGGTAGGCTTAGTAACATAAAGGTTGGAAACCGCTGCTTTAAGGGAGTAGACTCCTTTTTCCAGGATTGTCATTTCTCGATAATACAGAAATGGAGTTTCTCAGTAGTCAAAAGCGCTAGACAAAAGATTGATCTAGGGCGCTATCGCCCTCAAAAGTCCTATTTTTTCGTTTACGAGGCGTAATTTGCATTATTCGGAAGCATACAATTGCGCATGTAGCTAAATGCTGCCGAATAATGCAAATTACGCCTCGTAAACGAAAAAATAGGACTTCTGAGGACGATAGCGCTCTAGATCGATCTTTTATCTTATCTTTTGACTACCTTCATTTTTGTATTATTGAGAAATGAGAACGCGAATACCGCACCCTTGCAATCTTGGAAACGAGTCTACCGCCTTAAGTGCTAAAACTACAAATGCTCGAGGAAGGGGTGGGTAGGACTAGGGTCAAGCCCTTCGGAGAATGGAGGAAATTCCCGATAGTGAAGATAATCTGGAACAAATGCAAGGCAAAACGCCGAGCACAGGAGAATATATCGTTCCTTGGTGAATTAACTCCGGGTGGCACGATCGCGACGTAAAATCGAACTTGTCCGCGGGTCGGCGATATTTCAAAGGGCTGAAAACCTGCCGATACAATGGTAGCGGGGGTCCCTCTTGTCCCTTCTTCGGTCAACTAAATAAATTAGACCGAGTCACGCCCAATCGGGATTCCGTGAGCGGTTTTTCACAGAAGCGTTGCGGCCCGACCGCAGAAAACGGCGCACGCCACGCGTATACATCAACCGGTTGGCCAAGTTTTTGCATTTTTTACCGGCGCACATGTTCTGCACCGGCGGCGATCTAACATGCTGCGCGCTCACCGGCAGGTTTACATAATTGTGTGTGCATGCACGCGCGACGACTATATCGGATAAATGGATCACCATGCAGGATCACCGGGCTGCTTTCCCGTATTTATGAGTTTTCGATCTATTTACCGAGGGCGAAGCATGAACCTCAATATCTTAGGCGACGTACGGGGTGATATTTTAGCAATCTAGGTGGACAAAATTATTTGATAAAATAATTCTAAAACATTAGCAATGTTGACAGCGGATCTTCATGCGGAATAGAAATGTTCTACCTGAAGTGCAACGAATTGGAGTGAAATAGAAATTTATTTTCTCTCTTAACACTTTACCTACCGGAAACCTATTAATAGAGAATTTTCAATAATTATGCTCTACCAAAAGAAAGCATAGAAATTTTCTTTTACATTGCCATCTTAAATGAAACTATTAGATCACGTTATTGAGGGTGACTTGTTAGTTCACAATGGAAATTGCTGTTGCTATTGAAGGTTCCATTAACCCTCATACACTCCTCAGAAATAGTTGCATAAAAGATTGTATGATATTTTCTCACCCGTTTTTGCTTTACTTTAAACCAATAAAATTTGCTTCATTTATCACGTCACATTTTAGAGAAATTCGTCTCACAACACAGGTAAAGAGGGACCAATCATTTTATAGTGTGTAAAAATAGTAAATGGGTGAATTTTCACCCTGAGGAACGTATGAGGGTTAAAAAGTGTTCAGCCATGTACCATTGACTTTTCAAAATTATGTGATAATCACCGACCGGAAATGAATTAATGTATTTAATAGGTTATATAGGTTATATAGATTTACAAAACATATTTTTTAAATTTTCAATATAGGCCCACATAAAAAAGTTGTAAAATGCAACTTTTAGTATTTTCTCTACAATTCCGACAACTTGAAATTTTTTTTTTAAATTTTAGTCACGTTGTGCCGCAAGCCAATTGTTTTAACTTCCCAAAAAATTTCAAATCGTATGGTCCAATATTAAAAATGTTGTCGTCTTTTTAAGAGTGTCCGAATATTAGTAGGAGTCACTGTATTTGGACCGATTACGCCAAAATCCACACCAAACAGTAATTCTTTTTGGATGAAGTGATTTTTCTTGAATGTCTCTTGGATTTTCACCTCTCCATATGCGACAATTTTGCTTATTGACGTGTCCATCCAATATGAAATGAGCTCCATCGCTGAAGATGAGCCATTTACGATGGGTATTTTTTATTGAACACTGCAAAATAAATTTTAATAACTTTAACACGCTCTTCAATCGTATACGACTCGTACTACTATCATTGTACTATCATTGCAGGCGATGCAGCAAGCTGCATAATTTCCAAGAAACCCAATTAATCAGTAGTCCCCACCCTCGTCTAGGCCGATTTTGGGCTAGTATAAAAGGGCATAGTTTCTCTTCATCTTCGGGCATTGATCTCGGGACTTTCACGCTGTACGCGTCATGCCACGTTTAATTTCTGATTAACAAGATTGGATATAAGTTCCCTATCGAATAGTATTATTATTAGTCCCCGCATTCCTCCGTGCGTTAAAACAGAGATAGTCCGCGATACCGCGACATCCTACACTTAATATTTGTACTGCCAATAGTTAAGATTATATTATTGTGTGTCAACTCACTGGAAGTTCATTTCATTCACGCACATTCCCTTTCGAATTCCCAGAAGTTAGTATCCTACGACGATACACTTTTGCCGCTCAAGGTGTATCTAATTCATTTAAATAAATTACGAGTCAGCGGAACCACAACCCTATTCTTTATAGTGGCGACCCGGTGGTGAAATAGACATCGGCAAGTCCACTCCTTGATCACACTAGACGACCCGGTGGTGAAATAGACATCGGCTAGTCCTACGTGTACCTATATAGTGGCGACCCGGTGGTGAAATAGACATCGGCAAGTCCACTCCTGTGTTCCACACGAGGCGACCCGATGGTGAAAGAGACATCGGCTAGTCCTACGTGTACATTTCCTACCCAAAATCTCTCAAATCTAAACAACCCTCGGTTTCCGCTTAGCTGCCTAAACCTCGGCTCGTAACATCCTCATGCGTAAAATCTAGCAATGATGAATGAAAGTGCATTGTGTTTACTAGTCTGCCATGTGTATCAATTTTAAGCCACATAGCTGAAGGAACAAATTTTTCTGACTCGATTGTAACATTAAAGTTCGGGTCGCCTGGTTTACGTATTTATGAGTTCTCGATCTATTTACGGCGAAAGCACCTCGATATCCTAGGCGGCGAAAGGAAACGGGCCGGGCTATCCGCGGGGGATTTGACAAAATACGCGAGCGCATACAGAGCGAGCGGTTACCGCAAATCCACCGATCGAGCCGCCGCTGAGAGACCGCTTATGGCGCGAAACTATGTATAGCGAGGGGGTTGGCCTTCCTCCGTTGAATCGTACGAGGGAAAAATCTTCTTCCGGTTTGTTTCGCCGTGGCCGCCGAATGTAAATTTTCGAGGCAAAGTCCTCCTCCGGCTGCAGCTTCATTTACGCGCGGCTCGACTAAAAATAAACGAACGCCGGAATGAAAATTCTCTGCGTCGCGACGAGAATTTATTACGTTCAATCTATTTGTTTACGAGAATGAAAATGAGACCGCGGACGGGTTTAATCAAGTCCGTGATACCTTAATCCGACGGAACGAAGAGACTCCTTGAATGCACAGGTTCAATATGCTGCGAGAAACACGGGGGCACCGGCGCCCAATTTTTCGAGCGAGCCCGAAACCCGCTCATTGGGAAATAACTCCTCCGTGGAATGTGCCGTGTGTACTGATAAATATTTGCACGATCCTACCGCGCCGAGTATCTTACGTCGGCTGTGCCAACAGAATTATCTGTAACTTTTTGTTTAGTCCGTAAACTATGCTTTCCGATGCGACTCCTTCCAAGTAATGGCTCTGGACGACACGCCTCTGAAAGGTATTTGTGTCTAGAATGATTCACGACCCACGAAAGTAGTATATCATATTCCTTAGCGTAATTTATCATTTGAAATTTTAAGCGGATAGAAATTTTAGAATTTCAGATGGTCTGATCATTTTTGCTGCGTTACCTTGACCCCCTCAATTTTGTATTTCAGATTAGGATTTGATTGGTGTTATAGAGCGATTGTCTGTATAATTAATTTTACTTGAATTTATATTTTACATTAGGATTAGTTTGGTATCAAAGCAATCTTATCAATTGAATTATTTGTGCATATTACCACTTCCACAGATTTTTATGAGACTTCCGACGATTAAAATAAGATTGAAATATTAGTAGTGTGTTTGAAAATTACGGGACTCAATCTACACGTATCTCTACTAAAATATACATCAAAATGTGTAACAATGTGCGCCATGAAACTGATCGAAGTTAACATACATATATTCTATGGCCCATTAAATTAATGTGCGTCGTAAATTTAGCCATAAACTTTAACAGCTTCATGTTTCTGATCTTTTTCTCACTTGCAAAATCCTACAAGAAATTACCATTCGGTGAACAAGTGTAGGAATTCCAATTAGAAAACACGACAATGGAACACGAATATGCACACAGCCGAATCGATGCTCGAGAAATATAGGATTATAACTTTAGTGCTCGCGAATTAATCGTGAAGCCAACTTTTAGTATTAAAATCTACCATTATCTTTATGCATTTATGAAGAAATTGGCTGGCTGAAATATAAAACAATAAAGGATTAGAAAAATTTAAGAATGTTGTAACGTTGTTTCCGATGCAACAAAATCATTAAGGGATGAAATCAATTCTTATTTTGCTCTTGCTGCTCACAATCAATGCAGAACATTTTTATTTTGCATGAAGATTCGCAGTCTAGATTCACTAAGTGGTTTGCAAAGCCTCAATAGTTGTCAAGTGAGAATCAAAACAAATAACATCATACTCGAGTTAAAAAGAAAATATGATATTTTGTTGAAAAATAATCAGAACAATAATGGCATTAAATTTTATTGGATCCCCTCCCACAAGGGTATCCATGGCAACGAACTTGCGGATAGTTTAGCTAAATCAGCCACGGAAGCCTGTAGTTCCTTAACATTGCCAATTCCATTTACCGACTTGTATGAGGAGTTCAAAAAGACTGCGTATACTCAAACAAAAAAGATTATAAAAGAGCAAGGTTTGATGAAAGGGAAAATTTTTTTCACCCATTATTATATTGGAAGGTCTAAGCCATGGTTTAAACACGAACGTCTTTCACGGGAATTTATTGTATCTATTAATCGGTCTAGAGCCGATCATTATAGCCTTAAAGCGTCTCTATTTCGTGTAAGAATTATTAGTGACCCGATGTGTGAATGCGGACACAGCAGTCAGGATATCAATCATATCTTTTGGCAATGCAGCCTCTTCGATTTGCAGCGATCTAAGTTAATTCAACAACTGCGTAAAATTAAACTTCAGTTACCCTTATGCTTGGAAATGTTAGTTGCCCGACCCAACATTAAAGCTTGTTTTCTTATTTTTAATTTCCAGAAAAATTGTAAACTACGAATTTAATTTGATTTAAAGACCAGGTATATATGAATATGTATTTACTGTAATTTACCTTAGTGCAGCAGAGATAGATCTCAGTTGAGATCTGAAATGCTTAATAAAGAAAAAAAAAGTAGCAGTATAATTATCATAAATGCATGCAGATCTTCATTAACCCACAATATGTTAAACTTTTAATTTCTAATTTTCGGCCGCATTCACAGCAGACAATTAAGCTGTTAATAATGGAACTAATCAATGTCGATGCTGAGAAACGCAGACGCCGGCGACGACGGCGAGAGAAACAATTTAGCAGACGTTTTAAATGAACGATCGATCAATCATGATTGTTAATCTATCGTTTGGGGCAAAGGAGCGGTGTACGCGGGCCTCGCGTGGCTTAAGGATCGCGCTAAGGGCCAGGGGAGGGTTGGTTCGAGTCTCCCAGCAAAGGAGGGTGCGGCTGTCTGTAGCATGATCCTCCCTAAGCCGAGGCTAAGAGGCTATTAGTTAGCTCTGCGAGCAGCGACGTAACCCCAAAGACTAACACGGTACTTACACCTTCCTGCTTCGTAGAGATCGCAAGATATTCAACCAACTAGTTCACGGAGTATGTTTGCACGGCGTGGAAGGTGAGACCGGGCGATACTCGGGGAATAGCGCCGCCCAGGCAAGATCAACGATAAGAAATTAATATTAAAACAAACTTCACGTGCATCGATTCCGGTTCCCGCCGCGAAGCAATTAGAGATACAATCTGCCGTTCCACGGATTACGTGTAAATGAGTCCTCGACGAAACTTGGATCCCCCTCCAGGCGAACTAATTAAAAGAAGAAAAAAAAAGAAAACGGGCACCAGATGCTGGTTTCGTTCGATTTTATAATCTCATTAGTTGTTCCCTCGGCCATCTTCCTTCGCTGATACTTAATTCGCCCGGTTCAAGCTGCTTAACCTTCGAGAACGCTACTAATGGCCTGTCCCACTTGCCTTTTGTTAGTTCTCCGTTTAATCAACTTTTCGAAAGGCGTCGCGACTCGGAGCTAATGGCAGTTCTTTCTTATTCTTTCCGTGTGTTGCGAGAACGAATCTGGGTTTGTGTAATATCATTCCACAGCTGCATATAAATGCACTATTATATCTTTAGATCTGTAGTGGCTTGTAAGATGCTCCATTACGTGTGTTCTCACCCCGAACTTCGAGGGTTGTTTCCGCCCTTCCGAAGTATACTTGTCAGTGAGTTCTTTCGTGTCGAATTTTTACAGGCACTGTTATTCTCCTGCATGAACGAATTAGGGTTTCTGTAATCTGTAATGGTTTGTAAGATACTGGATCACATTCTCAGTCTATTCGCACCCCTTCGGAATGTCTGTTTGAGAATATTCCCACGCCTTTGTATGAAGGGAAAAGGTTTCCTCGTGGGATTATTCTAAACAGATAGCGGGTGTTGTGTGTTTCTAGGGCGAGATTATCTAAATGAAAAGTCAAATGGGGTTTATATTTTCGGGAGATCTGATAGGGCTTGCAGGGGCACGTCTATTTGATTTCAATTTCTATAAATTAGCCGATAACAGCTGGTATTTGCATAAACGTCTGGCCGGGAAGGTTCCACGATGAGGCTCGTAAAAATGATTTTATCGGTCGGCGCGCGGAAGGGAGGGCCCAACCGAGGCCTTGCAAATTCATGTAGATGCATATCCGATGAGGATGAACGTTATTATAAATCGACGAGCTATCGAACGACATCCATTATGCAGAAGTCCGTCGCAAGCATCTAATCTTACCCTTTGACCGTTCTCTCCCCGGTGTTTAACCTATATGCGACCCTTCCTGCGCCTCGCCCGCCGGGAACCTCCGTAAAGCCGATTAGTAGTCGGAGCACGTCCGTTATTAGCCATTCGGCCGGATGTGGTCTAAAACTAGCAAAATCAAACTTGCGCGCCGCGATCCCTCCCCCGCAGCTGATTTGTGGCGCGATTCATGCCGGGAAATACGTTCTCCCGCAAGCTCGTTTTTTCTTTTTCAGCGGGACACGCGATACACTCGAAAGCATTGCCAGAGACGGCGGGGTTCTTCGTTACCGTCGGCAAACAGTAATTAGCAGATTAATTTTCTTCGGTCATTTCTCACGCGAATCACATTCAATTAATTTTCCCCGGGAGTTTTGATAAGCGCGGAGCCGCAAGATTCTACAAATTTACGGGGAACTTTCGCAATTAGCGCGTTGCAACTCAAACAGAAATGTTAATTAATGCGAATCGTGGTAGCGCGGCGGCCCGCTGTAAAACACACGACCCCGCAAGAGTACAGAAAACTATATGGAACTTATTCGTAGAGAGAATACACTTGGAGAATCCTCTTTCGCCGCGGTTGCGCCACGAGCGAGCCGTAGATTCTCGTTGGCAAATCCGACGAGACGCGAAACTAATGCGACCGGACGATAAAGCGAATCCGCCTGATTCGAATTCAAACAAGCAGTCGCGTTGCGCGTAACACCCGCGCCACCGAAATAAAGAAAAATTGACAGAAATCGGAGAGAAGGAGAGGGAGCGCACGGGAACGTTCGTGTTCCGTCAAAAATAAAGTCCGAATGGCGCGAAATAAAGGCCGGGAATGGGCGGCTCGCGTGCAGCTGCAAATGGATCTGCATTAATTAAATTAATGGTCAGCCGTAGCCGGTAGGAATGGCCGATCATTGGTGCCGCGATCGTACCCATAGACCGTACAAAATGGTACAGCGGCTATACGGCGCGATACTCGGCTACAATATCGACCCGTGTCCGTTTGATTTTTCGGCGATACGCGGCACGCAACTCATTGTTAGGCGGAACAACGGGACGACTTGTCTCTTCCGTTTGCTCCGCCGTCAAATAGAAAGTTCCCGTCAGGCTCCTTAATTATTTTATTTACTCTTCGAACTCAAACAGGGCGAACGAACTTTGCTCCGCTCCCCTCTCAGAGCGCTGCGGCCGGAGATGGCTTCCGGAAAGAATCCACAAGGGTCTGCGAACTGCTTGCTCTATTGTCTTTGAAAATATAGGCTAAAGCTTCTTCGGAATTTTACTTTGCTAAAAGCTTTTTTATCCAAATCCAATGAATCTTGGTCTGGAGCTCGATAATAGAGGAAAAGCAATGTACTGTTACAGGAGGGTTACATATTAAACTTCGTTATCTCTGCTGTTTTAGAAGATGTGAGAAAATGGTACACAACAAAATTTTTCAGTATAATGAATTTCTTCGTGAAAGATTTTTGGAAATTGGAAGATTACCTTGAAAGATTAATAATATAAAAAATATTTCAACTTCAATTTTGTCGAATTCGATTTAACTTGCTGATCATTTCCGGATCGTGTGCAACGATAAAAGCATTCGACGAAGATTGACCGAAACAGTGAAAGGAACCACACCTAGTGGAGCAATCACAACGATATTGACTTAACGAAGCGGCATTTACGGATCAATCATCCGCGGCGACGATTTCCGGATGCCGCGTCGCGGGAAAAGAAGAGCAGGTGAATCGATGGAGGATTGCTGATTTTCAGCACGTACGACAGCAAATTTTCGGGCGGCGCTCTGAGCTGTGCCAGGGGTATTTGCAAAAGCACGTTTAGCGGGAATACGTGGCCAAGCTGCGCGGGGGCAAACGATGATAAGGGGCGAACAGGGCGGACGTTAAGTTTAGAAACAAGTGCGATCGTAAAAGTTGCAAACTTGAAGCTGCGCCGGCCGACGAAGCGAAAACCGGGCGAAACTGGCACTAAATATGAATCATAAAAGAAGCATAAAGATAATTGTATGCTAATAGGCGGAGCGTATGCGCCACGTCGCCCCAAACAGCTCAACATCCACCGTTATTACCTACGTAGCTGCGTTACAGCACGTATACCCTGTGCGCGTTCACTGTTTCTCCGCCGTAAAGTTTCCGTGATACGACGTTGACACGATCTAATTCTGTATGATCAACTCCGCTGCGAGCACCCTTCGCCCAGCGAAAGTGCATAACCTTCCATGCCTCATCTTTCTTTTATAACACCTTGAGGTCCGTCGTTCCGTCTTTATACGCACTCTTCCAGCATTCATCAACCGGCATCATCCTTAAGCACACTTGCAAAAATTAATTAGTTTGGTTAATGAAACAGAAGTCCGGATTTATGACCGTTTCCTACCACTTTCTCTTGCATCCTACGGTCCTACTTAATGGTACACTCGCCCTATGTAGAAAAAAATATAAAGGAAAAAAAGATGGTAGGATCATGCAATTCCTGATTTTTCGATTACTTTTGGCCGCCGGTTTGCTGGGTCAATCCCAAACAGATGTATTGGCACAGCAACAGAAACTAAGAAGTTCCATTTTCACCATCCTGCAGCCTACAAGTCCTAAAACCTGACGTATTCAATTAGCGCAAAAATTGATTTATAGAGGAATAAAGAATCCCCGTGAATTATCAAAGTTCGTCGAAAATATTGGACTCGTTATTGGAGCGAGAAACGCATGCGTAGCACTCCGAGCTAATATTTTTTAATTGTGCCAGCCGGGCTTCAGATTATCGGCGAATTGCTTTTGTGCGGAATAAATGAAGTTTAAATGGGTTGTTTAAAAAATACACAAGGGGGAAATATTCAACAAACTTCGGCGCAGCAATACGAGCGCGGATTTCCATGGCAAGTCGAGCGGGCGAAATCGGCGCGCGGCTGCTTGAACATTAATTAACCCTAAAATATTTGTTCGTTTGCGCAGGGAACGCGTTTTGTTTATTCGAACAATTAATTTGGCCGACGGCGCTGCCGAAGGAAAACTCGAAAAAATTCGAGGAGGACTGGGAACGTACTCCGAAATGAAAGGGCCACTTAGATTTCCAAGCAGATGCTCGAGTCGTCCCGGGTTTCCGAAAAAGCTAAGCGGCGGAATTTATTGCCTCGAACAAAACATTTAGATATCCGCGAGCGGAGTTTGCGATCCTCTCCTGAATTCGAAGGACGGCCACGGCTTCAACCTCACCGAAAGGAGGAGGATCGAAGGGGGTGGAGGAAACAAGACAGTAGCCACGAGCGTGGTGGGGTGGTCTTTTCACGAGGTCGTGAATTGAGAACCGGAAGACCGAGAAGAATCTACTTGACCGTGTCGCCGACTTTTAGAGTCGATCGTCCCGAGAGCTTTTACGGTCTTGACGAGAGAATACCGCCGCGATGTGTAAACCATGAGCCTCTTTGGCTACACCCGGGCCTTTGAAACTCTCCTTTTCTTCCGGAACCGAAGCCAAGGGGATGGAAAATAGAGTAGGCGGGAACGGCCTTGAAAATCGTATCTCCTTTACGACACCGAATCGCCCCGCCATCGGACGACACCCTACAATTTCGGTCCGCCATCCTCAAATTTAAAAGGACACCTAGTTGACAAAGTCAGGTCTTTTTGTAGTCAGAATAAATATGAGGAATACCTAAAAATTTTGATTGCCCTATTGTTCGCTAAAAAGTCGAATCATACAGAAACAAACTGACATCGCCGCCCTCGAAGGTTTGAAAGTCGGACATTTGATACGCGGCAATCTAATAAAATGAATATCGACTTGAATCGGCAGAGATTTTTAAGACGATCAAATTAATTCCCGATAGTACAGGCCTGCCGCAGCTGTAACTTCGCAGAGTAAAATTAACAGACCAATGGCGGTCGTTCCTTTGTCCGACCGCAAACGGTCGGGCGTCCCACCGCAAGGTACAGAAGCTACCAAATCGAATTTTGCGAAGCTTGTTACGAACCGATTTGCAGGAGTGGTCTCCGTCTTTGAAGGCATCTTCGAAATACCGAAGTGAGAACCGCACGGACAATTAAAGATGAACAATGCAGCAGGAATATCGATGTCCTCTGAAACTATGCTTAAGCGGAAGCCTGGTCATCCGTGTAGCGTTCCGGGTTGAGGTCGAAAGTCCTTCGGAGTTACTAGGGGGTAGCGACTTAACTTTCCCTAGGAAGCGTAATTCGTCCAAAGATGCGAGGGATGGTCGGCAATAAAAGTGTTGCGGGGTGGGTAAAACTGGCGCTTTGTCCTCAAAGCAAAGCGGCACGTCACGTGCAACCAATAGCGAGCACGGGCCAGGTCGGGCCGAGGCTTTATAGGGGCGAACGAGGCCACTTTAATTTACGAAACTTGCTCGACATGCACGTCCAACCGGTGAACGTTGATTTACTAACGTATGGGGGGGACTAAGCGCACCAATTCGACAGGAAAACCGACCAGACATCGAGGGCGGTGTGCGCGCGTGAGCTACCTACAAAGGATACCCGGCCGCTCTGTGATCGGAAGCTGTCAATATTTGTCCGTGTCCGGTAACCGAGTAGCAAGCGATGAACCGTAACGTCATCAATTATCTCTTACATACCACTGGTCGAGCCCGATGTCAAATTTCGTCCATTTCCTCCACCCCTAACCAACCGAGTCGACTTGGTCGACCAGAAGCGACCAACTACCAATTCCAAAGCAGACCCTATCCTCTCTCTTTCTACTTACCTCGAGAGTGTCGGCCCGGCCAGATTTGAGTAAACCGATGGAAATTGTCTCTGGACCGCCGAGAACAATAATGATCCGGTCGAAATTCCGCTCCGCCTGGAAATTGCTCGGCCGGAATGTTGAGACCGGTGGTCCTCCATCCTCGAATCGATACCCACGCTCCTATCCTACGAACGTCGGCTATCGGCTACTCTCTGCTCGACGCGTACAAGCACCCGCTGACTCGCGTGAATATCCTACTCCACGGGGAATCGCGGGATGACTGGGAAGAAGCAGCGGGATATTTCGTGACGCAACGATTTCGAATGATACGAGTATCGGCCGGCCACCTGGGACTACATTGCCCCAAGACTTAGCCGGGGATTTTCTTGTCCCGCGCGAGTGACCGCCTCCGGACGAGTTTTAAACGCGTCCGAACAGCACTTCACGAACATCTGCTCTGTCTCGGACAGGGACCGGGGAAATTCACAAAATTGGGGAACTTTCGGGACAGGCAGATCGATCCGTCCGCAACACGTATTACACTGGCAGACAAAATTCAAGGATCACTAAATTTTTCTTCCAAAATTCAATATGTTATAACTTTATGAAGAAACGTCGTAGAATATTCGTTCTGGTCTCATTTTAAAGACTAAACCTTCTACTTTCTAGTGTTAGCGTCGCTTTAAAACCATACTACGATAGGAACAAACGAACACGGGGATACATTATAGGTTGCGTAATCGCCGAAATGAACACACAGCAGTAATATGTATATATATTTACATATATTTGATCCTGTGATTTGGCGTTTATTTACAGCTCTCAAAGATGTCTAAGTAGACGAACTAAGCCGGAGGCTAGATCTGTATATGCTAATCGACGTTACAAAAGGTGCGCTGAACATGTGATCACGTGACTTTCGATATACCTCCCTATTTTTGTGAAATTCTCGTTTTTCGGTTTTTTTTGTTTCTTTCATAAATATTGTCACATTTAAATTCGCTAAGGTTACTAACACTAGAAGCCGCGCGTGAGAATGATCGAAGGGTGCAATGTGTGTCGGCTTCTGTTCGACAACTGTAGGGGAGGCAGGTAACCCGACGCTCCTAGCACAGTTACACACAATCGCAGAACGTAAGCTTCGAATAATACCAAGGTGGTAGGAAGGTGAACATTGAGCATGGTGCGATCGAAAGACGCTTTGGTTTCCTTTCGGGTGCGTATCGCGTTCATTTATGCGGCAGGTATAGGATAGGAGAATAGTCTCGAAGTGCAAAGGCTCGGGAAACCGAGTACGCCGAGTTGTTGAATCCAGCAGACGAGGGTACCATATACACGCGTCATCATACAAATACTGTACTGGCGCAGATTCGTGGTTCTCTTGTCAAAACGTTCGCCCATCCGCTGGGTGAACGATGCGTCTTCGAAAATCGGCTAAATCAAGTTAATTTCTCGCAGCTACACATCTCTTTCGCTAAAGCAACTCCTGCGAAACGATTGACCGCTCTCCGAGCATTCCATTTTTATCCACCGAATTTATTTTTATCACCGTGAACGGTGATTGAGTATACGCGCAGAGACATTCGTATTTTCGCTGGTCCGCTCGTTGCCGTGACGCATCTCAAGGATATCCGATTGCACTCAGAGTAGTTTGAAGATGCTGAAGATCGAATATTTGAACGAAAGACCAAACAGCTCCGTCCACAAAATGGCCCGGACAATTCCGATGGGAATGTTTCGTGGAGTAACGTGTGAATGGCTGATACAATGAATGTTGCAAGCGTGGTACTCGATTGCTCCCGTTTCTTTTATTTCTTTTCGAGGATCTTCGAACGAATCCTCTCTGTCTGGATGTTCAATCGTTCCATCGAAGGGTTCTACGCGCCGTTTAGGTAAAGAGATCGAAGCTAACGTGAAACATCAGCTATAATTTCGGTATAGACTGCGGCGGCGGTGGTACTGTCAGGTTCTGAAGGTCGTCCAATGATTTCTTCGCGGCGTTCTGCAAATCGTCCATCCCTTTTTTCGTGATGTTCGTGATGTCGTCGATCTGCCGGCGCGTCGAGTGCAGCAGGTCGTCCGTCGACTTCACCGCCGAGGTCGCGATGTCTTTCACGTCCGCCTGGATTCTCTCGATCACCCATTCCATCGCTTGCCGCCCCTGGAAGCCAATCGCGCAGAAACACTTTGTTACTCTCGCGAACTTTCCCCGGCACCTGTGGATGCCGCGACTCCACGGTAATTCACAAGCTTTTATGAAATTCCGCAAGGCAAAAATACGCTCCCAGACACGCAAAACCGAATCCACCGTGATCAATCATTCCGCTCTCTTAACAGCAAGTGTTTCGGAAAATATATGAACGCGACATGACGAAACTGACACTCTGCACTCGCTCTTGGATCCAGACTTTCTTTTTTTTCTCGTTCATGCTCCATTCATAAATCAGACACTTTCGAAATGATCATCTCACAAATCCTTGCACTCTCGCACGGGACATGCTCTCAAACATCCTTTCGCAATGAAAGTTAGAAATATTCTTGGACTCTTGCATGTGGCATCCTTTCAAAAATCCTTGCACTCTTGCATACGGTATACTTTCAAAAATCTGTTCACAAATGAAAATCACAAAAATCCTTGCACTCTTAGGATCTTTCACACTAGGAAAACCTTTTATTCTCCAATTTCTCAAAAGCTTCTATAAATTATAAATGAACAAAGCTGCACAGTCTATCTGTACATAATAATTTAAGCACAATCGAGGGTCCGCATACACACAGGGGGAAGAATATTAAAAGAATAATGAAGTCACTGACCTTCTTCGCATTCTGTTCAATCGTCATCGTGAGTAGTCTCTCTAGCTGGTCGATGAGCGGCACCCCCGAGATGGAAATGACAGCCTGCTGCGTTAACAGTGTTTTCCCGGAATCTTCAGGGTCCGGTTTATACCGGACTTCCTCTCCAACGGAGACATGCTTGCCCAGGCTCACCTGCAATTATACAAGATAATGGGAGTCCCTGTTAAAAGAATTCTCGAACGATCCTCGCCATTGGATACCTTATTTCAGTTACGTGTTCTCGTATCGACCGTGTTGTGCAACACACGGGGTTAGCAACCTTCAGATAGATGGTTAGCTACCATTATCGAGATAAAACGTTTCCACGAAAGTGACGTAGAGCCTTGAATAATCGATGCAACGAAATAAGCTCGGCACCGAGCTCGCAGTGGTCCTCGTGACGGAACTAAATCGCTGCTTGCTGACCGCTTCTCTAGCATTGTCGAGCCTCGTTACCTCAGCCATCGATTGCGAAATAAAACCCCCCATTTTGCGACCAGTCAAAAAAACCCGGCAGTTACTTCCGCTTCCATGAAAACATAAAACCGGTCGCACGGACTCGCGTCGATCGCGAAAAGTCTTCAGCCTGGCATGAAACAATAAGAACATTCCGTGGCGTTCTAATAGTCGGACGCTGAGAGGATTGTCTGACTGAAATGCATTTCGTGGATTCCTAATATTCGAGGCTATTCAAATGAGATTGCAGGAGAAATTTTATAACTCCGGATGTTACAAAAAAGCTTTTGTGACTGACTTCAGACTGCCAACAGATGCATAAAAGTATGAACAAAGCGCCAGCATTGTACCTTTTTCCATTACCTGGAACTAAACAAAATGTCTCTGTAAATTGTCCGACCGAGGTCATCCCCCTAGCGTCTACTGTCGCGTAACCAGTTAATTCTACATTTGCATTTCATTGTTCTACATTTCTTTTAACAATTTTTCCCGTGTTAGCGAGAACCTCGTGAAACCTTTCCACTGGCATATTTTCAAAACCAAAATTTATACGAAAAATGAAAAAAACCACAGCTTCGCGTACTCATTTAAACATTTCGGTCGCAAAGGTTAGCTAACGCGTTCCGGTACAAACTGCGGGATACAATTAAACACAGGGCGTCTCGGTAACGCGAATAAAAAGCGATAATTAAAAAGTAAGTAAATTAGCTGTTTCGCGAGCGGCGCGCGATCCCCGAGTGTGAAGTGACAAAGGGGATAATTAAAATGACGTGCGGTGCAAAAGAAACGAGCAGACAAAGACAAGAGCGAGAGAGAGAGAGAGAGAGAGAGAGAGAGAGAGAGAGAACGAGAACGAGAACGAGAGAAAAAAAAGAGATCCGACGAAACTCAAAGGGTGACGAGTGGGTCGCAACAATCGCGTGCGTCTCAAGTTCGGTTTCACCAATGCTGATGAGACGAGGAGGGGTGGTTGTGTCCCGGATAATGACGATGACGCGACGCTCGCCACTCCGAAAATTGCATCATTATGAGCTGCGCGCGACTCGTTGGCCCTCGCCACGATGCAGGCAGCATGAAGCGCTGTGTCCGCGGAGCTGGAACAATTGAATCGCGGGGGTGCAATACGTTTCACGGGGGAATTAACGCCCGGGGCGCATTGTGGATCCACCCTGGCCGAGATATAGGGACGCGGCGGTCCTCTCCGCCATATTGGCAATCAGTGAAGTCGACTGTGTTACACCGCGACCAACTAAAAGCCCGTTCCCGCCCTCCCCGCGCACCGCACTTCCACCCTCGTGCACCGACATCCCCGAAATCTTGCGAGAGCTGTACCCCGACACAATCGTGGCAGCCCGAAAAATTAACGCCTCGGTTCGAGTGGCGTTTCATCAATTACGCGGACCGCGGATTAGGGAAAATGGTTTAATTCGTCGGCCCCGATCGCTGCGACACCGTGCAACGCGGACGAACGCAGTTCTTTGTTACCCGGGTATTGACAGGACCGCGCGGCGCGCATCCATCACCGGTGCAAGAACTTCTGTTTGTTTCATTCCCGTTTCATTCGTTTGAAAGCACTTCAATGGTATTACGCGCCATACAGTCTCTCTCTCTCTTTCTCTCCCTCTCTTTCAACCGCGTATTTTTTCCCTAGTTTCTTTAATTTATTATACCACCGCCCCCGCAGATGACTGTGACTTATTTAGGCGCACGGGGCTGGTCGGCAGTTTTACGCGCGTCCTCCACGATTTACGCCCTTCCCGGTGCGAAGTTAGAAGTAATTTCACCGTGAAAACTATGGGGCAGGTAAACGCCGTTCTTTTCAGTGGAAGTAATTAGCACTTTGCGCGCCCCGTCCGGGAGCCCTTATCATTTAAGCGTCCCGGGAACACTGGATCGGTCGACTCGAGAATGTACAGAAAACAGATGAAAGGGCGAACACGAAGAGAAAAAGGGAGAGAGAGAGAAGCCGACACGGCATAGACTATAATTGGCAAGACGGAAGGTCTCATTGTAGCTTTCGTAACGAGTCACGGCGAACGCGATAAGGTCGAGTTTTTAAATGTGCTAACGGGAGACGGCTCGCTTGTCGCGATTCTACAATTACAAGAGTCAAAGCGCGCTTTTCTAGATTCGCTCTTCAATTTACAAAATTGTCCGCGACTGCTGAAGAAGAAACGCAGCAAATTCGGAAATTTCTTTCGAACTTCTGCGAAATCGTATCACGAATATCGAACTAATATACGAACGCTTCGCTGTAATAATTTGGGTGACGTTGATCCAAAAAATTGTATTCGAAAATGCGACTTAGTGGCGTCGAAAGTAGAGATTCTTCCCTTCAAAGTGAACCTAGTTACATCGTTCTACGATTTTTTTTTCACGAAGTTCCAACAGTTCAAAGTTCAACCTTTTTTTAGTCGAGATGAATTGAGTAGCAATCTAATGCTACCAGCACACTTTTCATTCAAAGTGCGATAAAACAGCAACAAAAAATCGTAGACCAAAATTTTTCGTCTCGTTGGAAAGCGAAGACTTCAGTCTTCAAATCCATTGTACTATCGTTGCAAAAAAAAATTTATTCTAATCCGTGAACATTTTTGAAATTGAAGAATTTCGGGAAGTTACCATTTTTCACTGTATCGTTTGTTATTCGGAGCGACAATTTTTTTCGAAAATACAACTTGATGGCGTCTAAAGTAGAGATTTATAAAAAGTAAATGAACCTACGATTTTTTTTCACGAAGTTCCAAAAGCTCAAAGATCAATCAAGCTCTTGTCCTAATCGTCTTAGAGGATAACCACATGAATGACTGGAAACAATCCGACGTACTTCATTATTCGAAGGAGATCTCGTCGGACGATTGTTTCAGGGCGACGTAATCATCTTTGTCGTCTTACAACGGGAAGGAACAAGAGCGATGCGTCGGTACCAGGGCGACACGAGTAAAGGGAACGCGGGAAGGGTAAACGGCCGGCACGCGATTTAATCCTATCAGGAGAACGATCGATCCCTCGCCGGGCCCGGCCGGGCCGGTCCTGGCGTCAACGACGAAGTAATTAATTTTCGTTTTCTTCTCGGTCTTTTTACGGGGGCCAAGCCGACGAGTACGAAAAGTGTACATCGTCGATCCTGTCCCTACCCAGGGCGCCGCGCGATCCTAGCGCATCGGTTAATTGAAATTTTTCTCGTCAGCCCCGCGTCGGAACCGATGTTTGCCAATCCCTCGGTCCCTGTAGCAAGCACGGCGTTTGCTTTTCATTTGCCGCGGCATTGCGGCACGGTCACGTTTAGTAGCGCTGTTAGGCAGAGAGTCGTTAACGGCGATCGGAACCGCGATGTAAAACACAAAGCATGCGGCCCGAGTCTTCGGAATACTGATTTCTTTGTTTGGGATTGAGCCTCGCTTTCAGTGAGTCAGCGGACACCTGGCTGATCGACACGTGTTAGAAATATTTGGCACGTGTTTCATGCGTTGTCATACGTCCATAACTCTTGATCATTAATATGTCTATTGCCAGAAATTATGTCAGCAATAGCCTTCATAATTACAACATTAAATTAAACTTTAGAGAGCCGGACTGGCCAATCTAAAGATTGGCCCTGTAAAGGATGAAGTCAATGGATCATTGTATAAAATATGAACGAAAGTATTGATTTTCTTGTATGCAGTCAGTGAATGTTGATTTCAGTCAATCAGCAGACGCCTGGCTGATCGACACGCGTTAGAAATATTTGGCACGTGTTTCATGCGTTGGCATACGTCCATAACCCCTGATCATTAATATGTCCATTGCCAGAAATTATGTCAGCAATGGCCTTCATAATTACAATCAACATTAAATCAAACTTTAGAGAGCCGGACAGGCCAATCTAAAGGTTGACCCTGCAAAGGATGAAGTCAATGGGTCGTTGTGTAAAATATGAACGGAAGTATTGATTTTCTCGTATAGGGTCAGTGAGAGTCTTGATTTCAGCAGACACCAGTCTGATTGACACGTGTCAGAAATATTTGGCACGTATTTCACGCGTTGGCATACGTTCATAACCCTTGGTAATTAGCATGCTCGCTGCCAGCACTGCCACGTGGTTGATACAATGCATCTAAAAAAAGTGCCAAGTATTCCACTTGGAGTTAGGATGGGCCCGAGACAGCACCGGTGGATTTTTAAGGGAAAAAATGGGAATGCAAGGTGGATTACTGCATTACCGCGGAGAATTTGGAGCATCGAAAGAATTCGAATCCTGGCCGAAGGCACTAATGGCATTGTTAGGAAAGGAAGGTAAACTATCGCGCAAACACCGAGCGCGGCGTTCTCCAATCAAGAATTCTCGTGATTCCGTTTCATCCTTCGCCAATATAACGAGGGTGGAAGAGGGTGCTGGAAACGGAAGGGTAGACCGTGCCCCGTGAAGGGTCATTGTGCGAGGCTAAAGAGCCTTCTTCAGTATGCACTCGCGAGTAATTAGCATCGCCGCATAATTGAGAGGACTTTACCGATCTCGGGTTCTGGGGGGGACGGGGGTTAGCGGGAGGCGGCATTGTTCGGGTGCGGATATGCAGTCGATTCAGTCGTACGATTCGACGCCCTGGAGAGGGTGCCGTGGCCGGAAGCCCAAAATCTACCACGATGTAACGTCGGAAGCTGGATCGACCTCGATAGAGTTCGGTCCTTGGGCTTTCTCTCGCCGAGACCGGGGTAATCGGCGATTTCAGCGGATTTCGGGGAGATTGGGAATCGTGTGCTGACAAATCCGTATTAGATCGTGTAAACGGGGGGAGGGGAAGGGGGAGCGACGAAGAGAGACAGAGAGAGAGGGTATGCTCCCAGTCATCTGGTCCCGGCTGAATGGATACGCGCGGTTTCCTTGAGCGTTCGATTCAATTACTTGTTTCCACGTCTGTGTACACTTCTGAGCAAACAGAGAGCCCGCGTAAGCCCGAATCGATACCCTCGACGTCCATATGAAATATTAGGGAGCGGTGGATCGCTCTCTATCTCGCTCTCTGACTACCGAAATTCACGTTCCGCCGAAAAACCGGATTTCCTTCCGTGTCGCTGGCCAGTGATCATTAATATCCATTCAGCGAAACTTTTCCCGGCGAGCGGACCGGATCACGTTCTCGATGGGGCGTCGCGCAGGCGACAACCGGGTCGAGGATTCCCGCGGATCAAGAGGTTCAAAAGGTGAGAGGACTCGTAAGCGCGGACGTCCCCTGGAGCTGGGTGGATCCTGGCACCCTCTCCGAGGTAACCGGAAGTTACCATTTTTCATTAAGCCGACGTACGTAGCCCGCGACTCCATATTTCAATCGGTTCAAAAAGTGCTGGCGCTGAGCTGGCGCGGAGGGCGTCGCTCACTGCACCATGTATAAAAATGCACCCGCAAAATGCACGGCGCGGGGTTACACTCGTGCGCGTGCACCAACCGTCTGTGTGCGCGTGCAATTTGTTGTTTTTATGATTTACCGGGCCTGCCGCACAATAATTCAGTCGCCGGCATATCCAGTCAGCCAGCTCTGCGCCCAACCCGAACGCAACCCTCTCGAGTTCTCCATCAGCAAAGTCCACGGGGAGTCCCCGAACACGGCCAGGATACATCACCGATACACGCGTCCGTTATTAATTCTCGTCCGATGGCACCAGGCAACCCCCTCTCGTCCCCTTTCTCACCCCCGAGGTCCCAGCCGCCACCTACCCCATTCTTCTATCTATCTCGTGTGTCTCGGGTTTTCGCGCCTGCACGCACGGAAATTCGTGCCAGGGCGAAGGAGGGATTGTTAGAGGGAATACACGGGTCGTCGCGGGGCTAAAATATCGTTCCGGTTTGCTTCGTGCGCGCCAACGTATTGCGGCGAGCCTGAACCGGCACCCGTTTCCACGTACCCCGGGCTTGATTGATCTATTGGCGTCCAGTTGCAAACGATTTCGGAAAACTGTGCATCAAACGCCGGGACTTTTCATTTGCAAAGAGGCCGGCGTCCTGCCGGCGCACCCACAGCCAGAAAACAGCACGAAATTCATATCTCTGTTAATTATGTCAGCTGTACAATTAAATTCGGTCCTTTTTCTAGTCGTATTTAGCTCCAATGGACGAAATCTCAAGAAAATCGTTCAATTTCTTAAGTATTTTGCATCTAGCTGTTTCCGGAACACCGAGGATAGCTTAGAACGAAGAAAAGAAAAAATCACGATCGTCCACAGGGGATTGGGAAATTGAACGTCCTTTTATTTCCGTCGGAAATGTTTATTCTACCCGTGTGGGAAACGAGCTCGTTGACTTTCGTTCCTATGGGTTCTCGGTCTCCGAGGAAACTATCGAAACAAGAGAGAGAATAAAATTAGAAAGGGAATAAAAAAGTTCGAGCTGATGAAGTGTCGAACTTTCGGCTTTACCGTTGCAATATGGCTGATCCGCGCGTTGAACTACTCGGTTACATAGTTAATTTTCGAGTCGTAATTGCGTGTACTCTGAATCTGACTTAACGGCTCGTAATTCTATCAAACTTTTATGGGACAAGTTCAATCCTAAAACGACAAGTATCCCATAAAGCTGGCGGACACGTTCAAGTAACTGAACGAATGTGAAAATGTTGCTAACGGTTACTAAGTAATTTTCTAACGAACTAGTGCTACGACGCAGTTTAATCACAGGCTTTCCGCGTGAAACGGTTTTATTTTAAAAACACGACATGTGTTAAGCTGCGCTGACACTCCACTGTCCTTTTTCCCAAAGAGAAGAGTCAACATGTAGAACGGTACATAGATAACTGAAAAAAGGTCCGAGAACAATGTGCATATTCCCTCACCGCTTCCTAAAACCATCTATTCCCAATCCGTAGGGGCAATTTTTTTCGCGACATCAACGCAACATAAATCCTAATGGACCGACCGGTGTATCGATCGCGGAACACTCGACTACAAATCATCGAATTCCGGGGGAGGAACGGGTTACAGCAAGTTTTAAATAATAACGCGATTAACTTAACGCGATCGGGCGTCACGTGTGTGGCAACGTTGCAATATGTCCGTTTGATAATCCGATAATATCCATCCGCCGGCATGGACGTATCGCCGCGCAGGGAGAACGTTCCATCGTTTTTCTGGCAGCACGTGTATCCGCTGAAACTCGACTGTGCGCTAGCGCCGGCATTGTTTTAAATTAACCGATCACCATTCCCCGACGATGTGATTTTCGCAACGTGAAAGTCCTGGGGAACGGTAGCCGAAAGAGGATCCACCATTTCATCCCCTGCACAACACTCTACCTTAAGGCTACCATTAGTTTCTTCGTATGAGGGTGCGCAGAGGACACGTGAAGGTCGAATTAGTTTTTCGTCGATCCAGCTCATAGTTCTGTTTAAGAAAGTATTATGTAAAGTATGCGGCCTTCTTGTAAGTATCCCATTTTTCTTGATTCACCCTGTACATGCAATTTAAATTCCGCTCACTTTCCGTGCAGCAATTTCGGTCCCGGGTTAATTTTTCGGACGAAACGTTCATCGCGTTAGGAGATTATTTACGAAGCGCGAGACTTTGGAAAATGCAAAATTCCGCGAGCAGCGTCGTCGCGAACATTTTTATTTTCGCCAGGTAAACCAGTTGTAGCTACAGTCCCTGAGAACACCACTTGCCCATTTGTCAGCTGTTTTGTGTGTAACTTCGCTGTTTGCCTCCATGCATCAAGGTGCGAACGTTTACGCTCGCTGCTCGGTGTCGGTGCAGCCAAACGAGATACAACACGAATTCCGAAATACGTGCTCATTCCTCGAATAGCGTGTTTGATTGCATCGCATTGTATCCTATTTTTCCGCTTGGCGTTACGTCCGCGAAGTTGTTCTTTATCTTGGAAGCATCCGAGACGTTCGAGCTCCGTGTTCCATGAAAACAAAAACAAATCTTTTTTTAGGTTTTTGTGATGCACGCGTATCGTCCGATAATTTGGCTTCTTTCAGGAATTTTCATTCGATAGATCACTTACCCTGACCGGACAGTGCATTCTCAAATAATCTCTAGAACTAGAGGTGTCGGGTCGGGATGGGTTCTCGAAAATTTCAGGAATTTCGGGAATAATCTCGAAAACTATAGGAATCCTCAAAATTCTCGAGAATCCTGATATATTTTCGGGTTCTCGCGGATCTCTAACGCTTCAGTAGCGCCTGTAAAGATATTGAGACACCTCGAGCGAGCAGCTAGTAGCGACACCTAATTGATAGATCGGTGGGAGAAGATAAAGATCCGGCGAGGAGAAGAACAGGCGTGATGGAGTCTTATTAAAACGCAGCTCGTTCATCCTTAGGCCGTGACGGAAGTCCCTGTCGTCGTCGCTGAAGATCCTCGACGCCCTCTTTTCTGTTGTCGTCTTTCCAATTAAGGTCAGACGGCAGCGGGAAACGCCGCGCGATATTTCCCCGCTGATCGCACCACGGTTGCGTAATCTACGGGGACGCGTTTCCGCGTTTCCTGCACGCCGTGGGCTGGAGATGAGCTTCAACTAAAATTGAACAATTCCCAGCGGGACGTCGACGCTTTCTCCTGCCTATAGCTGTCTGTTCGGTGAGGATGAGAGGGGGGTTGAGCGCGAGCGCGATAGAGGATGCCGATATACGGCTGTTCCTGTTCCACTTACTATTCCTCCACTTACGCCTTCGTTCAAATGTGTGTACGCACGCGAGCCACGTACGCGGACAAACGAATACAGAGGAACATCGCAGCCGAGAACCCGGTACCGTGGACAATGTATTCTGCATAAGCCCGACGGAGTCAGGACCAGGTTATAACCCATCCTCGTCGAATCCCAAGGGGGAGATATCTTTTAGCAATTTACCCCTCCATCCAACAACCCTCATATACCTGGCCGTGTTGCATACGTTACGCGGGATGCATACATATCGTGCCGCTGTTGGAACGTAATGCGGTATCGTATCGTTGAACCTAAACGCATCCGGTGTGTGCATCGAGTACAGGTTGAACGTAATGGGCTTGCGGTACGTACAGCCGGACCTACGGCTGCCATCGCGCATCAGATACTCGGGACACACAGGAATTGCAAAAATTATAGACTCCGAGACATTGTACAGTCGACTAGGCCCGATGTCGCTGAACCTCGTTGAATCAAATTCTACTTGGAGTAGATTCTGCCGAAACTGTCTGTCTTCTGGTAGTATGGTATAGTTGTCTCTCCCACGAACGTGATCCAAATTGCGTCGTGTTTGGAATCATTTCAATCAGAAAAATGTTCATACAACAATAATTATATCTATAAACGTGACATTTGGGTCCGAAGTTTCCGAGCTGTGCCACCAACGCCAGGAAAATTCGTTAATTTTCGCGCGTTGGAGTACCAGCAGAGATTTTGATGTCCTGTTTCTGTCGACTCATCCACTATAAAAGCATGATCCGAGCGACGGATAGTGCGGGCATTCGGCACGTCTCGACTCGATAAGTAAAAACGATCGACGAAGCGGAGGCTGGCGGATGGAGGAGCCACGGTTTTTCCAGGGAGCCACTTGCGGATCGTTCATCATACCGGTAATGCATCGAACATCCCGGTTCCCCTTTGGCCGAGGATCGGGCTGATAGCGAGAGAACGATCTTTGACGCTTACAAGGAGCCAGGACCTGTGCTCCTCGTGCTTTCCTGCGGCGTTCTCGGGCCTGTCTTCCCGAGTGCCTCCAGGCGAATCCCTCCGAGGAGACCACGAAGCTATGCAACCCCCGGTAATGCGCGCATCAATAACCTATCATATCCAACTTTCCAGATGCGGTTCGATGCGATGTTACGCCTCTCACACTCTCGACAAGGCAAAGCGCGTCGATATCCTCGTCTAGCCTGTAGACTCGAGTAAATGTATCTGCTCCGCGAGCTGGAACGTTGAACCGGCCCGCAATCTTTCCGGCGGATACCCGAGCAGAATAAAAAGCCATCCCTGTGCAACGGTGCTAGCCAGTGGGTTTGCTATTATCAGTCTCACGAAAACTACAAACACCGGCCGAAAGGGTCGCGAGTAATTCCACAGGTGAAATTGCATCGGCCGGTTTTCCAATTACCCTTGCTGATCTCAATTCGAATGGGATTGGGTGTATATTGATTGTTCGATTACAACGTGTACACGTGTGTACCACCCTTCGCTCATCAAATTTATTTTCACCCGGCAAATGAATTGCTAATGCAAACGTGGGAAGGCGCAATCCTTCCGGCCGCGCGTGTTTCATTATGCCGCTCTGCGCGATCAGCCACGAATTCCTTCATTATTTTCGCGAATCGCGAGAGCTTCATTTTTTAAACAGTGAACAGTTTAGGTACGAATAAGTCCGAGATCATTTTTCTAACAATTCTTAAAGGGGGTTTCTTAGAATAAGAAAGCTTTTAAATGCATGTGAAAGAAATGATTGTATATTTATATTTAGTTCTGACTAGACCGAATAACTTTTACTCGAAACACTTTTTTTAAATTGTGCAATTTTCGATGGGACATCCAGTACATGGCCGAGGAATTACCTTCTTTTGTTTGCATCGTTCTAGCAGCTCGCAGCGCAATTCAACGATCCGGTGCAAAGCAGCATTTGCACGCCGGGTATGGGTCTTCAATTTATCACACAGCAGGAAGATAAATTGCGAATACGGTCGAAGTACTTTGTCCGGTAATATATGTGTAATAAAGTGCGAATGTAATGAAATAAGCGCCGACGCTCGATGGCGCGGCGCATTCGGCTGATTAAATGTCATACGTAATATTTGGTTCGAGGCTGCGAATTAAGTGTGGATCGATAGCGAGACTACTTCTGGTCAACTTGTTCGCGGCGAACGAACGAGGGGATAAACGAATTTATCGGTCTCGATCGATTAACTATCGCCGAACGGTGGACGTGCGATGTGAAAAATTGGTTTGGGGAGTAATTAACCGTTTTAACGTTTTCATAATGAAGAGGCTGTATAAAATGTTTTACGGGCCATCAAATACCACGCTTCTTTAAATCGTCGAGCGTACTTACGTTTACTGTTTTGACCACCATCTCTCTGGACTGCGGGTTTACCTCGCTCCATTCGCTGGCATAGCACGGTCCTCGATGGCCGAACAACTAAAACAACGAAGAATCTTTTAAGAGGTCATATAAATTACAAGGGAACCGTTCTTAAAAGCGAAATAGTTTTCCCCGAGGTGGTACACCGCGCATCCCGACATGCGACAAACGCAACAATGCAATTAACGCGGCGCAGCGATTCGCGCGATCCGGCAGTTTTTAAAAATTAATGAATCGGCCCGAATAATTAACCCGAGCGAAGTATCGCCGCATCTATGTTTCCCAATAATTGATTATATGTTTCTGTGATTAATAACGCTTCAATTACCGGACCGTGAGAATCGCCGCAATAGCCGGACGATACACATGTGTTTCGCAAGTAATGAATTAAACACCTCCCGCCACGAGCCGGCCATTAATTTTTGCGACACACCGCCATCGGCACGGTAAAAAAAATAAACATTTACGGAACGTGACAAAATGCGTGTACCGCGGCGAGCAGCGAATTTAAAATAAATATTTCGTCAGTTTTTATTAACGTTCCCGAGCGTGGCTTGCTTTTTCTCGAGGCTGTGCTCGACAGGATTTCATAAAAACGATCTCCTCCTTTCAAGAACACCGAGGAAAGTTTATAAGAAGTTTAAGAGGGGGGGCGAAGTATCAAATCAAGTTTTTAATACGCTTTTAACTCGATAAAATCTTCCGCGGGAATAATATATTCATGTGAATGGTCGCCTATGTAAATTACGTTGAACAAATATGATTCTGCATAATGTGTTTGCATTAACTGAATAATCACAGAAGGCAGTAAATAATTACTGAGGGATGAGTGACAATATAGCGCAGCGAATATTGTAATTTTGATTGTCGGACCCTTCGGCGCAGGTAGCGAATCTTTCGTTTCGAACGGTGATAATTAACGAGCAAATTGTTGGTAAAATAAATCTAGGGCGAATCGTCTTTAGGGTCCGTCAGACAAAGTGTGAATCCGGGATCCCCTTATTCCGTCGAATCGGGCAATTACTCGGAAAGCAGTTAGCAGTCGAAGAAAGAAAGAGCCGGTGAGGGGGAGTGGTTTGTCCGCGATAGATCCGGTAATCTTTCGGACCTTGTATGCTTTTGTACCAGGTGTGCCGACTAATACCAAGGTTCCTATCGAAGGATCACCTTCCAACTTGGAAGGAAACGAAAACAATGCAAGGAGTACTATTAAAGACGTAGAGTTTTAACTACTATTAAAGGCCAAGAGACAACAATTATAGGTGGTTTATGGCAAGGGACTGCATTGAAGGTACCCAGGTACGGACGACAATGCCACAAAACTAAGTGACGATGATAGATCCAACGCCGCAGTCAAATTACAAAAGATCAAATACCTGGCCCAATGCACAATAGCGATGTCCCTGCCATAAAACACCACCCAACGCAAGTCTCTACAAAGAGAGAGAAGGAGAGAGGTAGAAAAAAGGGGAACACGGAGCAACTAACTGAAATCGAAACGAGCCTCCGCACTTTCCCTTCCCGTCAAGTAATTTCAAGAGTGCCTAAACGTGGAGCCGATCTCCCCTCGGCGTTCCAGTTTGCTGTGCATTCGTTATATACGGGACTGTGATTCGAGGCATTCGGGCGAGCGAGCCGGCACAACGGGAACGGCTTTGCGAAATGGCCGAGCTTATAGAAAATCCTGCGAAAGGAAGCAATTCGCCGAGCCAAAAAGGATTCGAAGTCGGGATCCTCTCCGCCCACTGGCGTTGGATTCGGAAGGAGCAGGTGGGGTTGGAGGAGGAGGGAAAGGAGGCTCTAAGAGAGCCCGATGTGTATTCCAAAACGCAGCCGTCTAGCTGGATGATTGCCAAAGAGCGTAACACCGAGAAGGAAGAAGAGGGGGTCTCGCTCATTATGAAAGTTGATACTGTCGATGTCGTTGTTTTGTAATTCTCTGCCTCGAGTCCACCCATCCCCTCACTTCCTCTCTCTCTTCCTCTATCGCACCCCGTCTTCTTCTTGCTCGGCGTCGTCGAAAGTTTCGAATTTCCTGCTACACCAGTGCCATGCCGGTGTTTGTATAGATTGCTCGGTCAAACGGGCAGAGATCTGTTTTGTCTGTAAACTGGCGCCCGGGCAAAGAAAGGGATGCAAAGCTCCGCGCGCCCGTATGTGTGGATTGATTTCTTACGACCGGTCCAACTTTCGAGTAAATAAACCCGAACGGGAGCTCTGCTTTTGCCGGTGTGGCGACGCACGCTTAAAACGAAAGTTGTTCGCCCATTGTCCCGCCTGATTGATTACAACGGCGGACCGATGCTCACCTACCCCCATCTATGCTTTGATAGCGAACTTCGACCCTCGCCCCGAGAGTTATGAAACGATTGTTATGACACGGAAGTTCCGTTTCGGACTCGGATTGAGCCGACCGACCGCAACGCAACACTTGTTTTAATAGCCCGACCGGATTATGTTGAAAATAATGGGGTGAATTGATTCTACCGCGATACGAAACCATCTGTAACGCTGTGTAACTTTCTTACATCGTTAGAATCTGTCGGGCTTTCATATCCTTTCTACGTTGCGTATGCATTGTGATTCTACATGTAAAAATAAGTAGAGAAAAAGGAATATCATTTTTTCGTTCAACGTCTTGTTTTCGACGTCTCGATCTAGCATTATATTTAATGAATGGTAACTACGTCAGCGAGTGCAGAAGACGTGATTCTTTGCGCCCCGTAATGGATTTTAATAAATTATTTTCCGCGGAGCCTCATAGCTTGCGGTTTCATAAATTAAGTACAGGTATTAGGGTAAGTGAAACCATTCCTTCGAGGTCGAATGAACCGGCCGTGCAAGTTATATAAGATACCCCACTGGACGGGGATTAATGATTAACTAACATATGGTCTAGTCATGGACAGATATATACTGTTTCAGGATTATGAAAGGAACGAGGGAAACCACGACCGCGAATAACATAGTCTTAACTTACTTAGACAGCAAGTATACGAGTCTGGCAAAACGTGGTCGATCGAAAAGGTTAAACGTCGATCATTGAAAGTGTTAGTGGAAAATATTTTTTCATTAACAATAAAGGCAAATCAATAAAGAAATTATCGAGACTGATTTAAGGAAGGGTTTCATTCCAAGTATTACAAAGTATTCTAATGTCCTTCTGATAAGCATTCTGATACAAAATCGCAATAAATTAATTCTGTAGTTAGGAAATAACGACTGTGTAGCTTCACAACGTCACAGACGGTTCTACCTCGCCATTGTTTAAAACAAATGCGATAAATCAAGAGCAGCGTGTGACGTAGGTATGTGCTCAAAAATGAATCGTATTGCGTAAGCCTAAACCCGTCTTCCGGACTTGTAGATAGCGGCAGATCGCCAATAGTCTTTTTCGCGTCCAACAGACGTAAGTGCACGTGATGCTCCGAATAAATGTTGATAACAATTTAACCGTATTTCCTTGCGACCCGCGTATTCTTGTAAATACAATTAAAAATGAGAAACATTCATGATCCAACGATAAATATGAAAAACGATAGCGATGTCTGCTGTAATTTCGATCGGGAAATGCTTGGAAAAGTTTTGTCAAGGTCACGGTTTGGGGCAAGGCGAAAAGGTCATCCCGATAAGGTAGATTGTGAATGAACAACTTTGTGACCTATCCACGAGAGTGCGTGCAATAATCGATAAGTCGTGCCATGGATAAGGTTCCGCAAGGTTAATAATGCGAGTCCCTGCTCTGATCGACCATTGAAATCAAGTGTGTTAGCGACCTTGCCATGATGGCAGCGCTAATGCGGCCATTACATGCACTACAGCGAGCTTGGTGGAAGATTTGTTACTCTGACCGTAATAATGGAACTTTTCCCACGTAATCGCTGCTTAATTATGCGTAAGTCTACTGCTTTCGGACAAAGAGCAATTAGTCACGAAGAGACTCTGTCAACCATTTTACTCCGGAGCCACTGTTAGAATACCGAAATGAGTTCAATTATTCATAATTTACACTTTCCTAGCTGCATTCTTCACTAATTGGCAGCAACATCGATACTAACGATAATATAAAAGACTATAGGTCAAGAATATTGGAAAAGTACCGACTATAGTCTATAATAAGATATAGTTCAATATCAAATATTGAAATTGTTAAGTACAATGCACGTGACATGTTCAAGCCAGAGCAGTATGAATTATAAATAACTATGTTAAATTTGTAGTTAAATATGCTAACATATGACCAATGCCCTATACCACTTTATACAGAAAATATTTTTATAAATGAATGACAGTTGACGCAATGTGTGTATATATGTGTAATTAGATTGTTCCGATCTAATTTCGCTAAATTAATTATGCTGAACGACTTTTAATCGTACATTCTTGGTGATGTATTTCGATTGGAGAGGTTATGTTCGACACTGTATAGGGTAAATAACCTAATCCATTTTCGGGAACTCACCGGTAATATCCAGGTTGGGAATCGCCATTCGCTGGTGACAAGCCTGTGCGAGTACAGAATACCCTCTTTGACATGTCTGTCGATTACGTCCGTACCCAAAACGCACGGGTTTACTGGATTTGGATACTTTCTGCATGCAGCCTTCACCACCGTCTCCCACGGGTGCCTGGAAATTTCAGATAAATTTGTATCTCTAGACACGCTATGACACCTAACCCGCGGTACTTCCACATAAAGAATGAAACATTGCAAAATATTATTTGCATATCCTAGCCTTGAACATTGGGTACAAATCAATTTCTGCACATGGCACTCACTCGAAAGTATGATACGACGTCCAAATCTTCATATCTGTTAATATCCTCTTTCTGTTTGACACAAAGACACCACTAAAATTTTACAAACGTTGGACATGAAAAAATGACACAACCCCAACACAGCAAAGCCCGTCTACTGCTGCTGCCTACGAAACCATTGAAACCTAAGGACCGCACAAAAGAAATCCAATGAACTTTATCAGAGAGGAAATGCTTGCGTTCAGGGTTTCGGAGGCACTAGCTTTTGCTCGAGCGATTGTGCTGTACCGAACGGAGAACAGTCCAATTTTTAACTGGACAACTGCGCTTCAGTCGATACTATCGAGAAATTAATTTGGTTCTAGCCCGCTTGGTGCATCACTGACGCTTAAGCAGCGTGTTCCTCTCTGAATATACGCCATGATCACTGTACACTGTTAATTCGCGCATGCGCGCACAAAACAGTAACGTATCTATATTATGAGGAAAAGGTGGGGCAGTGATGTTGGCGGGAAAGTACCGGAACTTTTAAAATGAACTAAAGTATTTTAAACTTTATAAAAGTTATTATTTTAGTATACAGCTATTTGTATATTCAGTAAAGTTGCATAATGTTTGATCCAGAATATCTGGTTAGATGCATAATTTTTTATTTTAGTTTTAAAATTTCGTAAAGAATTTTATTATATTATAAATTATAAATAAAAATTATATTATAAATTAATATAGCATCATATAGAACCGTTTCTCGATTGGTTCAACGGTTATCTTTCGTAAAGATCGTACGATAGTTACTATTCTTAGCCATAACAAATCAGCAAAATTCATGATAGAAATATATCAGGTATGCCTAAAACCCTCAAAAATCGTCTGGGAAGAAATTTACATTTTGAAGACCAAATGGTAAATGTGTTTTAACGTTTTCCTCTTTTCGAACTAAATCCCTCTCTCGGCGCCCTAGAAAGAAGATTTTTTAAAAAATCGCAAGGGAAAGTTAAAATAAATTAAAATAGATTAGTAAAGAATCAGAGTGCATAGACTAACACACCAAAAATAGATTGCAGTTTTCTCTGCCCCGATCTATCTCTGATGAATAAGGGTACAGCAGGTTGTGGGCCTTTATGGTTCATAATAACATTTTTAGCACGGTTCAATGCATTATAAATAAGATTTGATTTTTGTGCTCTTGTTAAATAAACCACACATTGTCCTAAAATTACATCGCTCTCTGGCATTCCAATCATTGCGCACCCATGCATGGTGTGAACTGCTATCCCTGTAGCAAAGTACTTTTAAAATTAAGAATAACGAAGCACCTAGTAACATAATGCATATACCTAGCGCATCAGGATCTTCTAAACCAATATCTTCGCTTGATATCCTGACCAAACGTCTTGCTATATCTACAGGATCTTCTTTGATTGCCATAATCCTTGCTAGCCAATATAAAGCTGCACTTTCATGGCCACCTTTTATTGATTTATGCAATGCAGAATATAAATGCTGAATATTATTATTTTGTCTACCTGACAGCATATGCGCTTGCTTAAGACTTTCTTTAATATCATCGAGGGTTATCGATGCAACATGAGAAGTATGTGATGCTTTAGTTTTAACTGCTAAGTCTAAACCGTTTAATGCAACACGTGCATCTCCATCACATACTTCTGCTAGCCATTCAATTACTGCTTTGTTAATAATAAAATCTGACTTTGAATTATTTATACTTTTATTTTGGAGGCCGTTTATTTCTTCATTAATGGATGCGACCGCTTTACAAAGAATTTCCACTATGTTCGACACTGTCAATTTACTCAACGGAAATATACGACATCTACTTAACAAGGCAGAATTTAAGCTATACGATGGATTTTCAGTAGTAGTGCCAATTAATGTAACTGTTCCTGCTTCTACGTGAGGTAAGAAAACGTCTTGTTGAAGCTTATTGAAACGATGTATTTCGTCCATAAATATAATAGTTTGTTTACTAAATTTCGAGCCATTCTTAGCTTTTTTAACAACTTCTTTGACATCGTTAATGCCACACGATGTGGCGCAGAGCCTTACGGTGTGCACTTTATCGCCACATATTTCTTTGCTCAATCGTGATATAACATTGGCCAAAGACGACTAAAAGTAGTTAGAAGTGGTAAGTATCATTAAAAACGGATACTTGGTATGTATCTTACCTTTCCACATCCAGGTGGACCCCAGAATATCATGCTGGGAACATGTCCATTTGTCAACAATTTTTGTAAAACCATATCAGAACCAATAACTTGTTCTTGGCCAACATAATCTGCGAAGCATTCAGGTCTCATTCTTTCAGCAAGAGGAATATGATCTGTGCTCGAAGTTGCTCTTTGTTGATTCATATTTGGCGTAATTGTTACAGAGTCTTTTTTCGACTTTTTTGCTGGAGTTGACTCGACCGTTTCCTCCGGCGACAAAGGTCTCTTTGGACTTCGAAACGACTTTTCTGGAGATGCAACGATTGCAGAAAGACATATATTAATATGATTTCCTATGTCTTCTATTGAATACTCTTTCCTACATACTGGACACAACATAGTCAATTGTATACGTTTGTTTCTGTAATGAATTCTGTAACTTACGAAATAAAACCTAGCCTAAACACAAGGCATACCTAGCCTAGACTGAGCCCTGTGCTTCACAAGCATGAAGCAAAAAAATATATAGCTTGTCTGTAATTGTATAAAAATTGAGCACCAATATTTAAACAAGGACGGGTTTGTGAACGGGTTGTTGCAATAGTTAATAACAAAGTAAACTGAATTATTGAGTGATCTCTATCAAAATTAAAAATATAATAGATTCTTATTCTATATATAAAAATACGGACAGCCGCCTGTTAAATTCACGATCGTTGTTTCCTCGAAATTTTCAGAATTTCTCTTTGCAATCCTGAAATATAAGTATATAACATCGGTACTATATGACATCGGTGCTTATATAATTATAGCGAAATCAATTGACCATTTATCACTAGAAATATCAGACTGATTAAAGTGCTTTCAGTATTGAGAATACTGTAGATTGTAGATTAATCCTGATTAGAGGATTATTGTGATTCATAGTACAAGAAATCTGATTCAATGGTTAATTGAGTGCATGCTAGCCATAATTTATTACCCTGTTGACTTTTCCACACTATTTCGACATCGAAGATACCATCATTCTCTATGAGACTCTGAAATTGTCTCATCCCTCCTCCGACCCCGAAATAATAACTTTTAGCGGCAATGAATCTATTTAATAGCAACAAAAAAGAAATTATTTGCTATTGTCCGAGAAACCCAATCTAGCAATTTTCACTGTATGATACTAATTGAAAAATAAACCGAAATAAAGTTTAGCAATTATACTTGCCCCACGCCATCTTGTTTCAGTTTCTCTGTGAAAACTTCGTACAATTTCCTGTGATTGTCAGGATTGTAAATTGTTTCGCTTGTGAAAATTAGATCGTACTTTGTACTTTCATTTTTTCGATCAGGCACATTTAATTTTGTAAACGACTCCCAGTCCCCACAAAAAAAATCACATCTTTGTAAAACATTCTCCCGATCTTCTGAATTGAGTAAAACGTTCGGAATCGTTACAGTTTTTATTACCTCGACGTTCTGCAAAATGGTTTACATAAACCACAAGTTCTTAAAAAGTCGATTGAAAAATTATATACGAAAGAAACGAACGTAGTCTTGGAAATGGACGACAGAATTTTTCGAAAGAGCTATGAGACCAATGATACCAGCACCACATCCCAAATCCAGCACAGTTTTGTCTTCAAAATCTACATTGTTTTCGAAAATGTAGCAACCTAGATCGTAACTACACTCCCAGATTTTTAAACCACCTTAATACAAGAATTTCTCATTAAATTCTGCAATTCTTTATCACGAATAACGTAACATTTGCATTTACTTTTATTTCGTACTTAAATGTCGTAAATTATTTTAAACTAACCGCCATGTACCTTCGTATTTGGCAGGAACAAGATCAGAGTGTTGCGACTCTGCTTCTATAATATTCGCACAGTTTTCCTCTTTCAGGTATTGCAAAGCTTTTTCAGATCTAATTAATTTTAATTTGCATCCCGGGGATACTGTGCTTTCTATGTAATCATTCGATTCAAATTCTTTTGTAATATTCGATTCCGTCACACAAACCTTTGAAGCAGGGATCCAATTAATTAACTTTTTCGTCTGAATATCACTTTCTGAAATTAGTATCCTAGGTATTCATTTTTCATTGTATGCAACACTTGAAATGTTGATTTTATTTATTAACATTCTCAAAGGACATATTTGAAAATCGCACATGCGTATAAAGTATAAAGTAACATAGCAGACACATAACCTTCAAAAACATTTTCAAATACATGTTAAAATAAATTGGATAAACTCAGGATTACCTTTCGCGTCATTGTTCTTTGAAAATCCAAATTTGAACATCTTGATTCTGATATTTGTTCGTATATTCACGATGTGGAAACAGCAGGAGATTGATTAAAATATTGTAGAGATAAACACCATGATTCACGATAAGTTAGAGTTCTGCTACAAATGATTTCTGGTCCACAGCGACATCTGAAGTTCTTTTGGTGAACGAACTTAAAAACCCGCGAACGGTTCATTCGATGATAATTTTCGTAATCCATTCGAAATTAAAACAGAATGATTATTAATTAATAATGTGAATGCTTTTTTATTAACAATACTAAATTTTTTAAAAATTGTTTTATCGATAATACTAAAATGATTGAATTTGTCAATAATAGTGTAATGACTTTGCAAATGGTTATTGCAACAAAGAAGAGAACAATTTTCAAACGTTTCGTCATCGCATGACGATTTAGCGATACCACGAAGTAAAATATTTATCATTTGTTGCTTTTTGTGTTCTTAATCTAATCTCATCCTGGAGTAAGCAACGTAAACATGAAGAAACAACTATTAATTTTAAAATCAATTTGATAACAACATCATTGAGTTCCATTGTTGTTATCTTTAACGGTATAGAACGACGTAATATCACTATAAAACTTTCCTAAATTCATATTGTACTCTTTAATAAACAATCTATATATAACCAATACAAAATAAAAAAATTTCAATTACGATTAATTTTGCCAAAATATCTATTTAAATTTTAAGGAAACAAAGCGCTACGAGACGATACAATTTGCAAAACAATTAGCACAGAAATCGTATGCACAAATTAGAGGAAATTCTCAGAATTCGAGGAAACATGCGGCGTGTGTCAGAGCGAGATAAAGCGTAAACAATATTAACTCGAAATCGTTATCGTCCGATCGTTAACACGGTAAACGCTTCGTTGATTAATAACAACAACAAAAATTCATCTAACGAGTTCGTACACGAGCCTCGAGGAATACTGCCGTATCATCAGCTCCGATCAGATCGCGATAACGCTTCATGGAACTCGAAACTTTTTCTTTCCGGAAGAACAAAACAACGAAAATAAGAAGAATAATAAATTCCGTAACGAAACGGTCGAGTAATTGTCCCCGCGGATAGTTGTGTAATGTATCAATTATCGAATGCAAGTTCATAGTGGCCATTAACGGGCCGGTAATTATCGAATGTGTATATCTTATCGTGTGCTATTTCTCATTATACCCATTATCTTTTCGATTTGTAATGCGACACAGATTACGAGACGATTATTTTCTTTTGGACGTTGCCGACGCGATGTCGGCGTGGTCCACTAGTACCCATTTTGCACGAGAAATGAAATCGCGTAGATTGTACTTTTTTTCGCGATACAACGACCTGGTGGAGGGGAGAGGGTTAAAAGACCCAACGTACTCCTTCGAGGGACTTCCCGGCAATTTTTCGTTTAAAAGCCAACGCCGTTTCACGATTCACGTACAGTTACACATTTAACACAAGCTGCTACGGTGCTTGTAATCATGGGATCATCAACTAAATTCGGATACATCGCCTGTGCGCTCATCTTCCTCGTTTCGTGCGGCTTCGTCGTTTTATCATTGCCCATCAGGTGGGAGACTTTCAAAAACGACACAGGTAAGTGATTTGCAAAATTAATAAATCTTCCTTCTTCGGTAGTCCGTCCAGTCTTGTCGAATAGACTGCGGAATTCGATGCAAAATAAACACTGCATTATTTCCAAGATACACGAACTAGATATCCGCTTCTTTCATCAATAATTTTAATGAATCGGAATTATTTCGACAGAATTTATTAAATTATTTAAATACTTTCACTGTCTTGCGTTTGGCGTACTCATTCTTGTTCTGCATGCACGAAATTCACAGTCCAGTCGTAAATGAAGCAAAGAAGTATTTTCTTATGAAAGAAACATTTATTTATTTATTCGTATTAAATGTCACTTGATATTCGGTTGTTTCCAGGCCACGTGAAAATAATAACCAGAGGAGAATGGAAAGCTAGATCACCTGTCGAACGTGTTTTAATGGACATACCAGTACCTTACGTCGTGATCCATCACGGAGGAATCGCCAAATACTGCCATAATCAAAAGACGTGTTCCGCGATCGTGAGGCATTATCAGGATCTCCACCTTGATGATCGAGGATGGTTCGATATCGGCTATAGTTTTCTTATTGGCGAGGATGGGAACGCATACGAGGGCCGTGGATGGGATTATGTCGGCGCTCATGCACCTGGCTACAACTTCCAAAGCATTGGAATATGCATAATGGGCGATTTCAGTGGTGTGTACCAACATTTTAAATTTGTGACGAGTTCTCCGGATTTTTATCGAATTAAACATTCGAGGATGTAGAATCAATGCAGAATAAATTTAACTGTTCAATTATCCTGAATTGTTAAAAATGTTTATGTTCTCGCATAGATTTCCTCCCGAACGAAGCAGCTCTGAAGGCTCTGAGCGGTCTCATCGATTACGGAGTGTCTCTGGGTAAAATCAGCAACAATTACCACGTGATAGGCCATCGTCAAGCCAGAGACACACTATGTCCTGGTAACACATTGTACTCGTACGTGCAAACGAATCCACGATGGACCAAGAATCCTGTACCAAAAAATGGATCAACAAACGCGACGCCTGCCGTTCCTGCGAATGAAACCAGCTTGAACACAATTAAAAATACTTAATGTCTACGATCATATCCTTAGAACAATTGACAACCAGTCTTAGTCAATATTTAGTTAAATACAAATGCTTTATCGCCAGCATAAGTGAACATGTGCATTTATATCCTTGGAGCGTTACGGTCTCATGCGTTTTATAGGGCCAGATAGCGCCAAGATGGCGTCCGTTTCGGTTTTCCAAAGTGTTCTGTTTTGAGGCAGTATGGTTTTAAACGGCTATTTATTCTTTATCCATATGTAACATAATTTTGAAGAATGATGACGAAATATGACGAAGACTTCTGTGGCTGAAATACCTTTTACAGTATTTTTGAAACATTAATGAATGAATGTTTCGCATTGATTGCAGCTTATTTATCGTTATTATAGGAGAATAAGTTGAAACGAATTTAACGAGTTTAACAATTGTGCCAAAATTAGCTCGTAATTATCAATAGTAACTAATGTTCCTGAGAAACTTGTTTTTTTCCAATACAAATAATTATACACGAGTATGTGAGACGACAATAATCATCGTACTGAAAATAAATTGACAATTCAACGTACTGAAAATAAAAAGAAAGTAAAATGAATTTATTTGTAATGTTATTGTAAATATTTCGTAAGTAAATAAATTATTGTAAATAAAAAAATTGTCTTGCATTACAGCCAGAGGTATTTGAATACGAATCTAGCTGATAAATGTCCAAAATTTCATCATGTGTCAGATAAATTAAAATCATTTTCAGTAAACGCATATTACGCGGACAGAAGTATTACGTAATAGTTAATCAATAAACAAATGTGATCAAGAAAATCGCGACACTCGAGTGATTGGAGCGCGTAATCAAACTGACGCGGAGAATCACAGGAATATTCGAAACTGCATCTTTCAAACATAAAAAAGTTATTGTGCACGAGTTGCCTACTGTAAATATTATCTCTAACATAATCCGTCTTGTTGGTGGTTCTTATCATACCGTTGTCCGGGGAAAACCGAGATGATACTGCATACTAATAATATATCTTGAATACATTTGATTGCTCTCATTACCAAAGTTCACGGTGTCAAAGTAGCTGGATGCCACTTATAAAGATCTGCTACATAGCAGTTTCAACGGCAGTCTATCATAATCGGTGAAAATGAAAGGTTCAATTGTTGTGTTGTTCACGCTGGCGGCTCTCGAAGTAACGTTTGGAGCCGTAATACACGAAACTCCTGGTAAGAATTTGTTTATATCTAATTCTAATTTTTAATATAACATTGTACTTCAAGTCGTTAATGTTATCCTGTATTTTAATTGTTGATACAACGTTCATCTCGCTGTACTATTTTATTTTTTCTCCCAAACATCGTTTATCCATTTTATGAATGATGTTCTTCATTAATAAACATCCTAAGAACATGTATGCGAGTTTACGTTGAATTTAAATCTTTCTACTTGCATTGGTAATTGCAATAGATTGAAGATGACATAAAACTTGTTGACTAAAATTTACACTTTATTGTTGTTTTATCGTATCATTGTCGTATTCTCGGGATTCGAAAAGCGGTCGAAATTTTGTTGCGTGGAGGCGTCAAGGCCATTTAAACATATATGTACAAGCATGTAATTAGTATTGAGACGACCTTCTGTCTCCACCAATTAAGCATTCTATTCGATATTCTGCAAGTTTGTAGATAAAAGTGGAGAACCTGCTGTATTTGTAATTAAAATTGGCACTTTGTCTCACTCGTGAGATTTAAATAATTCCGTTTTATTTTTAAAGACTCGTGATTTTGTTATTAAAGACGGCTCGGCGACCGAATCGGCAAAGTGTTAGCACATCGCGAAAACTTGATAGTTACTGGTCACGCCAGTGCCGTGACATTGTTAACATTCAAGCAGATAATTTGTGTCGGCCATGAATTGTCTACAAGATTCAATCTCTCTACGGCACTACGGAAATCATTATTTTAGTTGACATGTGCGAACGTCGTGGCGGAAATTGTCATATATCGCTAATTGTAAATAAACTTCTGATATATTTTATTTACTAGTCCAGAACTATGTTGTGCGTAGATCGTCCAAACATAATCACGAGATCACAATGGGGAGCCAGAGCATCTAAAGAAACAATAGGCTATCTACGAGTAGATCCGCCACCGTATGTAATAATCCATCATAGTGCGACTGATTCCTGTACGACCCAAGCGATTTGTCAAGCCAAAATACGAAGCTTCCAGGTAATCATCTTAAGGGACCCTTAGACGAGCAATAGTATTGTCGAAACGCCTATCAACCCAAAAGTCAAAACTCCTATCCGTTTAGAACGGTCAATATGTCTTTTCAATGCGCCTCGTCAATATTATTGATAGGCGTTTTGACAATATTATTACTGATCTAGGGGCCCCTGTAGCGAAACTTGAAAAATATGATTACAGTAACTAAATAGAAATTCATTTATGATATTTTTCCACTGACGTTTTGGATACCGGTTAGCTATTTTTACGAGACATAGCAGCATCCTTGAATAGTTTTTAATGTATTCATATATAATTTTGAACATAGAAGAAATGGAATTCACAATGATGACCAGTTTTATATTGATTTATGGATTGCTGTGCATAATTTCAGAATTATCACATGGTTGAGAAAGGCTGGAACGACATCGGCTATAATTTCGTTGTTGGAGGAGACGGTAATGTGTACGAGGGAAGGGGATGGAGCAAACATGGCTCCCATTCGAAACCTTACAACTCGAAGAGTATTGGAATCTGCCTAATTGGAAATTTTGTCGGTAAGCTCTAGTACATGTTAGTTAATTTGCATTGAACAGCATTATTAACACAGTCCTAGCCATTTAAAACTGATTTTGATGTCCCTAAACTTTAAGTTTACTTTTACTAAAATACTATTTTTATAAAAATTGTTACAGGTCACGAGCCACACGCGGCAGCGGTTAATGCAACTAGGAAATTAATAGAGTACGGAGTGTCCACCGGAAAAATAAAAGAGGATTACACATTGTTGGGTCATCGGCAAACTATGAGCACAACCTGTCCAGGAGATAAACTATACGAATTGATCCAAACGTGGCCACATTGGTCAGCAACCGCGTGAGAATGCATCCTTGTCATGTATTACCATATTATTTGTTTCATAAATGTATCTTTTTACATATATACTCATACGTAAAGTGTCACGACACCGTTCACAGCATTATCGTAAGTGTCCTCCTCAGTTCTTACACAAATGTCGATATGCGAAAAGTCCGGTGATTTTCCGTTACCGTCGCTGTAGTGAGTCGTGTCTCTGGCCTGGTGGTCAAAATTAATAAAATTAGTTATTAGAAAATATGGGATTGTTTCGATATTTCTATGGTCGTCAGGAAGAACACCGCATGTCACATACTTTCACTTTCGAGATATTGCCGTTTAAAGTTTTGATCACTAATGCTTCGACATAGGACATCGGTTGAATTGCATTACCTTTTTGAGCCTTTCGAATTTGTTTTTATGACTTTTTTCTGGTAAATACGTAAATTCTATACTATAAAGCTCGATTAATGCATAAACTCAAATTTTTTGAAGTTGCGACATGTGGCGTTTTTCCGTGCAACCACAGATAGACTCTATGAAACAAGCGTTTTTCGAATATTGATAATTGTACCTGGAGGGGAATTTGGCGCTCAAATTTTGCATTTAGCTCAGGTATGCATACTTTTGTCCCATACGGTATGCCTGAATCTAAATCCATAGAAACTGTCACAAACTCAGCGCGGCCGTCAAGGAAATCCTATAATTCACGCATGTAATATTCACGTTACACCATTTGCATACTTAAAGCGGCCAAATTGATCGTTCATTATAAACATATTTCATTCTGAAACAACTACTTTAAGTACTACCACTTCACAAGTAGTACTCGTAGGCGTGTCTTTGGACGTGCTCAATGCTGGAGGGCTTATAAAATTCAGGGAATTCAACATTTTTTCCGTCTATGAAAAATATCAAGAAGAATTCTCCGATTCTATTAAGGTTGCATACATCAACAACAGTATCAATGTAAAATTGTTGTCGAACCTGTAGAGTTCTCAGTTTCTTCATGTTAACATCCACGTGATCGAACTCGTCGTCACTGCTAAAATCAGGGAAATAGGCGGTCATTGTCACATTCTTGTGAACACGACCGCTGCAATTCAGGTCTGATCTGTTCAGACTTCTTTCTAAAATTAATGATCATCAAACTCGAATTAGATTGAAGAACAGCCACGAGATACGACAGATATCTTACCACTTGCGAGGGAAGTTGAGATGAATGTCACTAGCGACACGATTATCAACTTTTTCTCCATTTTCTCGATCAACACTGTACCAACACTGCGCAGTTCAACACTGTATTGAACACTGAGGGACTTCAAATTACTGATTGCTGTTGCAATTTTTTAAGTGCAACGAGACTGCTGACCTCAGCTTGTTGAATGATTCGATCAGCATTTCGAAGACAAATGTAGGACATCATGATTAAAAATCACCTTCATTATACTTTTCATGAAAGGTTTGAACACGTGAATGTTACACGAAAATTAAAAGAATTATTTTCACAATATTGATAATTAAAAATTGTCACTTGTATCTCATCTATCTTCTGCTTTTAATCAATTCATCATCTTAATTTCTCCATCTTGTAAATGTATTTGTACTTAGGAATTTAAAATATACATGCATTATCTTCCATTACTTTTATGCAAAATAAAAATTATCTGCATCGATTGCAAGAAATAGAAACTAAATTGAATTTTATTTCTTCCCTTGGTGATTTTAATAGAGGAGAAATCATATATTGACATCTTCAATTTTTAAAATTTTCCGCAGTCTATTCATTACATTTTTAAAGAATTCTTAATGTTTTTCCCGTTCCGTGTGTCTCCTCATTTCTGTCGCGATTGCATACCGATAGTGTACACGTTCGAAAGTGTAAACAAAAAACTCTCGGTTGCGTTAATAAGCACGATTGTGAAAGCAATTGCATGTGCGAAAAATTCGCGGAACGTAATCGAAACATTCTGGTCAAACGGAAAGAAATATTTATACAGGTTCGAGCAGTATCGATTGAAAAATCACAGCGTTTCCCCGAGTCAAACAAGACTATAACAAGATTGTAACATTTCATTAGCTCCTTCATTTCGACCGTAACACAGTGAGGACTGGCCGTACCATACTCTTTCTGAATAATAGAAACCACGTGTGTGTCCGAGACACGTGGAAAAGTACGCGTCCTCAGTCGACCGAAAGTCGTAGCCTTTTCTGCTTCACCGTGAACGTTTTCGTCACAATCGCCGATATTAATTGTAAATAGAATGCGGGGGATCCATTAACGGGCCTGCGATCATGGGCCTTGCGAGAAGAGCGACGTAACATGGACAATCTAAAAATGGTTTGTTCATCTGCAATATTTATTAGCGATCCATTACGCGTCTAATCAGGCTTTTGGATCAGCCAATTTCACCTGAAAGGAAATGCTAATTAATTTTGAACGCTGCGCTCTTGTAGATCTCTATGATAGTTGTCCTAAAACTATGAGCACTATAAATAGCTTTCGCAAATTGTTTGGGCCTTTATTCACGCTTCTTCATAATTATATTCGTGTATAATGAAATGCTGACGATAGAAAGCGACTGTGTAAATTTATGTAATAGTTGTCCTACAAGTTGTAAATAATAAAATTTAAAAGGCAACCGTGTACAGTGCACTATTGTGTACATAACTAATTATGATGTCTAAGTAATCGATTTCATTGGTATATTTGCTTAGGATGATCATGATTTATGGTAAAAGCCGGCGGAAGTAATTTCCAGTCTCTTATACACATTCTTCGCGACTATTATTGTTGGAGTATGAATATTTTGAGCATGATGTGACGGACTGTTACATGATTGTACATGTCCATTAATTAGAAGCTTAATCCTTTTCATAATTGACGTTGGAAACCACTAATTTAATTTTTCCTAGTCATTAAATCGTCGTAGAAATTTTCTTGAAAATACTTTTAGAGACGTCTTCATCAGTGTGCATTATTGATGAATGGATTAAACGATGAAATTGTTTGAAAGAGCAAAAGATGTTGTAATTAAAATTAGATTACTGATAAATAAATCCTCAACTAATTAGGACTATTATTGAGTTAAATAATTTGCTTTGATTCGACGTAATTTTTGCGGTTGCTATGTCAGCGGTGAACAAGTTGGCAGGTAAAATACGTAAAAGAGGTAAATGACTAGCGAGGCAATCGCCTGCAGGCATCTAGAACCGAAAATACTCTACAGGATTCCCCTTCGTCACCAACATACGCAGAGACGTGTGTCAGTGAATGTGCGCGCTGAACATTTACACTGGCATCGTATCTATAAGTTTATTCAATATTCATCGTCGTTACATATACTCTAAATATTTCAATATAAATCAATTCGAACAATTATTCAACTTCTAAGAAGCCGTGATTTTTCTATTATGTCAGAGCTGCATACTATTTTTTACTTGCATAACACATAATGTAATATGAGCTTCCTGGTGTTTAAAGAATTATTCGATCGATCGTTCTGATACGTGCCTACTCATTTAACAGGAAATAGTTCTTTTCATATTGTATGCGGTTTATTTTAGCTTTGCACAATCACAATTCTCATGTTCATTCAGTTGAAAATTTGGAACAGGATTTGTATTTCATTTCTTATTTGAAATCTCTTCCCTTGATGTGAATACTAATATTTATGCAGCAGGATTAATTTTTAGGTATACCATTTTTGGGAAGATTTGACCAGGAAAAAGATATATTAATATATTTTTAGAAGATAAAAATTATCAAAAGATATATTAATATATTCGTTAATATAAAATATTATTTTCAATCGAGTTCGCAAAAACATTCTCGTCGGACGACTTTGGTTAAATCGTGCGCAAATACTTCCCCGGTTCTTTCGTATTAACATGCAATTAAGCATTTCTTCATTGCGCGATTAATCCGATCTACGGGGGTTCACCAAGAGAAGGTTCACGTGGCCGGCCTCGCGCTTGTTATCCAGCCCGAGTGATGACGATACTCAAGGATTCACCATGTTTTCATAGCCTTTCTATGATTCCACTCCAATCATTATTTTTTCTCGGTGCGCCACTCTGGCCTTGTGAGCAGAGTTGCCAGATTAAGACTTGTATCCCCACTCTACCTTCCCCTTCTACGACGCGGCCCGATCACGTGACGCATTTCGTCTCTGTCATATACGCTACTGTGTAAAAGAAAGAAGCACCCGACCATATTTAATAGAAAAGCGTAAAAAATCAAATAAGAACACAGTAAATTTTGAAAAAGGATTCCGCTGTTTAATTGAATAGTTCTGAGAATATTTGTTATTGCGGATTATCTAATACTTTAAATGCAATAAATCAATCAACACAATACAATTTCTACATAAAGATATTGTTTGTCATTATGTCTTATAATTATACTATTTGCTTCTTCTTTTGCACAGTAGTATATGTGCCCGATACTGGCAGAAAGAGAGGGTAACTTTTCCCCCTCAATTCGTGCTCCCTCCCCTCATTTGGCGAATATGGAGAATAAGAAAATGCTGTTCCTATTTACAAGTACAATTTAAAAAAATTGTTTACAGAGACTACAAATATGCATCTCCTGTCTACATGCATAAAAGTTGCATGAATGTTATGAATGAAAGACGTAGGAATAATTTCACGATGAAGATTTTAATCTTGTCTATGATAATCGATCTGATAAATCTATCAAGATCCACACTAATCTAGCTCAAGTAAAAGTAATGCTCGTTGCATCACACCACAGATACAGCTAGAATCTTTAAAATCTGGAAATCTGAGATTATTGTTGCTCAATAATTTCATTCAGTGGAAAAATTGCGCAAAGAACATCGTCACGAGGGTTTGAACTTTCAGAGACTTTGGTTTCGATCGATCACGTTGATCTTTTCTCTCGCCCTTCCCCGTTCCAGCCTCTGGAACTGGCGATCGATTATGTTTGTTTGCGCGGGGAAGAACGATACCCGTTTCTTGCTTCCTCATTCTTGTCCGATGTCCAGTTCCGATGACCCGGTGCGAGGTCTATGGAAAAAATAGAGAGCATAGGTGGCGTCGCGACGCTCGGCATCGACTTCATTCGACGCGGGACGCTTCCTCGTCGCGCAACACAGACACCGCTGCGTTTCGTTCGTTGTTCGTTCCACGTATTGTTTCGCAGCGATGCGTTCTCCCCATTGTATCACGCGAGTCGTCAGATCGCTATGATAACAGCACCGTGAACCAAAAACCGATCAGGTAATTCCGCACCTCGGCAGAAAATTTGCAATCGGCGAAACCACCGGTCGAATAAGATCGGACGCACGACGCTTGTGGTGTTCTTCATTGTTCGAAGTTTTACATGCACTTAAGCTTGACCAGCACTGACACGATTTTGAAATTCATGCATCCGCTCTGTGTATCGATCTCATTTTTTATTTAACACTCGACGTGTAACGCTTGTAACGTTGAGTGTATGGACACTGATCTTCATGGCGGTTTTATCGTATCTGATGTGAATTATGTGTAATGCCAATTTTCTTGCATTTCTCGGGAGGTGGAATTGAAAAATCTAGCTATTTATATTTAAATGATTTTGCCGTATAACAGTCACTTATTGTATATTTAAAAGAATATTTATGGTATATATTTTTTAAAGAATCTAGCATGAGTAACCTTAAATGTTATCTACAGATGTACTTAATATTTAATTAATAAAATTAATAGCAAGAAAGTAATATCGTTATTTTAAGGTGAAATAAAACCGAATTTCTGTATTCAAGCGATGAACTTTAAAGAATAAAATATTTTCTTATTTATTCTTTCTGGCAAGAGATCATCGAACAGAAGGGAAAATATCTTATTCATTAAAGTTCATTGCTTGAATCAAAAAATTGGGCTCTCTATTTCATCTTAAAATACCGAAATTACTTTCTTGTCAACCCAACAGAAAACTGTACCAAAACTGATACCCTAATTGATTTAGTGACTATCATTTTTCCTCGTAGATAACAGTAAATATTCTTGAAAAATGACTATTGACGTGCTTTAAAAAATTGCTTACACTGAAACGTTAACATAACGGTTCCCAGTATATCGCGTACGCAAACTACTTCGCAAGACGCTTGGAATAAACATCGAACTCGATAAATTTTAGGAAAAAAATTTATCTATTTCCTTGTAAATGTCCCAATTATTCAGTTTATTTCCTCGTACGAATTTCGCGACGTAAATGAAGCACGAGGATTTTCGCGACGTAGCATCGCTTCTGCGTATGACGTTATTTGTGTTACATTTGACTTCACACGCGACCCACAACCTGGGGAATTCACCGGTTGTTTTTGTAATAGGAAAAGTGAAGCCCCAGTAAAATCGCACCGGTCTGTCGCCTCGATGAATCATTATGCGTGCCTTAAGTGATCGCGTAATCTGTCGACACTTTTTTGCGACTTCGGAGTACACACTAGTCGTGAGAATTTCTAATCAATCGTCGCGTGCACAATAAAATTATAAATAGAGACGTTTGTTCTAAATAAGAAGATGTATGGTCACTGTTGATTAGTAAAATTGTTTGTAGAATTTACATCTTGATTTATTATTCTACGCCACGAGTCGATGTATTTGTGGTTTCAAAAAATTTAATCCAATTAAATCTCCGTCGGTTTGACACCTTACAGGCGCAGATGAATCCGACACTAATAAAATCGTGGCTGCAACGCGGTGAATTCGAGAAGCTAGAGAATGTTGTACTGGATGGACGCGGGGCTCGTCTGTTAGGTGAACAGTCGCCGGATCTCAGAACTCGTGTCTTCCTGAAAGGACTCCCAAATTACTTGGTTAGTATAAAGTCCACAATATCATTGATAAATGACGTACACTTTCTTTAATTCGATTAAAAACGTTTCTGTGGCTAGACAAAAATCTCTCAAGTACACGAGGCGGTTGCACGTGGTTCCCTAACAGAGACGCAAAGGATCATCGCGGAGGAGCCTAAGAAGAAGTTGGCAATCGCCAAGGATCCAGCTGGGAGGCCTTTGATCCACAAAGCGGTCTACCACGATCAACAGGACATTGTCGAGTGGCTCGTGCAGAATTATCCAGACACTGTACAGCAGAGAGACAAGGTAAGTTCTAAATTCAATTGTTTAAATAAATCGTCAAAACCCACCTAATAGGGTGTACAAAATTAATCTTTATTAGTAATTGTTGTTTCATCACTGCAGTATTCATGAATGCAAGGAACAAATCATACGTAGTAAAACAGTGTTTTCAAATTTTCGTAATTACACGTACAGAATGATAAAATATTGCACGGTATGAAGAAATAAAACTACAATATATCGACCACGTGTTTATCATACCGGTGATCGCGATAAGTAGTAACACCAACAAAATCGCTCAAGGTATTTTCATTGACCATAATCGACACACGTAATGTGAATAAAATCACAAGCGATAATTTCGAAAAATTTTCTACTGCTACGGCAACATACAGATTGTAAAAGGACCACTTATTACGACAAAAGCTTTCATTTAAAGAACCATTTAATGCAACACAATTAATATTCTAATATTCAACAAAAATATAAAATAATTTAATCTAATAAATATAATATCATAAACTATATTCGCTGTTAACATTGCACGTATAATATAATACATAAAATATTCAGTATAAACAGAAGAAATGATCGAGCAATCACAGGCGGTTTCGGGTCAGACAGATCGGATCGAAGCCAGCAGAGTTAAACGAACTGCGTCCCCATTTAACTCCACGCGATCGGCTAACCCCATTGCACATGTCACAATTAACCTAAAAAACACAGAGAAAGAGAAAAAATAGGAGAAAGGAAGACGTTACAATAAACCAATCGCGATCAGTTAATAGAGTTTCGCCTACTTCCGTAACGCACGATCGTTGGAGCCGTGACGACGATATCGTGACGAGGGCGTTTGCGTTTCTCGCGAGATACCCTAAGTTTCCTGAATAATCGAAAAGCCATTTTTCCCGACGACAACGATGGTCGCCTAAGCCCGCATCGCGTGACCAGGCTAATAACAAAGTGTAAACCACCTGTTCTTCCTTCCCTGCAGTTATCCGAGTTCGTGTCCGGACGCACGCAGGTAGCAGCGCCTCGGATACGTTAAAGGGTGCTTCTCAACCCTTATCCCCCACCCGCGATCTCGATTCGCCTTCTATACATTCGCCATTCAACTGTCGTCGATACCGTTCACTCGGCTGTTACATCGAAATATTCATTCCACGACCGACGTAATTTTTGCCACCCCTTTGAACACCCCAAGCGGTGAGCTATTGGTAGGGACTACTTAATAAATCGCGGCAAGTAGCAATGCTATTATTTTTATTCGGGATTGTTTAATTTTGGGAGTTGGAAATTGTTCGAGAGGGGTTGTTTTTTACGATTTGATCCTAGGGCATGATAATTTTGTTTCTGGCGGTCCAGCTCCCTTCAGTTCATTGGATTATAACGTTCTTCAATGATCCTTTATTCATTGGAGAGAGCAGAACAATTTAGGAAATGATTATTTTAATTAGGTCAAAAATCTAAGAAACATTTTAGTAATGAATTTTTAATTATTGTCTATCATGTCTTCAGGAAGGCAGAACAGCACTACATTACTGTGCAGCTTGCAAGGATCCAGAAGCAATTTGGGATGTCCTCGTAAAAGCCGGTTGTGACGCGAGTATCAGCGACAAAAAAGGCAATCCAGCTGCTTATTATCTGGAAAATAGCTCGGAAATAGAACTACCGGACACGGAGAGCATGCATCGTCGAAAATCCAGTAGTGCGAAAGAGCGTGAGTATCTTCACCTATCTGTACCAAATCACTATGCACGAATTAGTTTCATCAATTAAATTAACAGAAGTCGTTTGTTGACTCGTATTATTCATTTCATCTATGAAATGGCTGTCATCTTCGTTTTGTTCAGGAACTATGGGAATTTTTATATTAATCATATACATCATATTGAGCCTATTTTACCTATATTTTATATTTAGTATAATGTATAGCATTCTCAGATTTGAGAGTCACTTTATTGTGCAGTAGAACCATGCTAGGAGATAAGGACCGTATGTGATCAGACAAGGAGAGTCAGCGATCTCCCAAGCACAAGTAGACAAACACGTGGGAATTAATTGTTGCATACAATAACCACCAGAAAATTGATATTTCTTTAACAATTTATATTATAAGATAATTTATGATTTTGCAACCTTATTATTCAAATCTTGAAATGTCGACTGTTCTTGAAAACTTTCACGACTGCTCTTTATAAGGCCAAGTATACCAAGAATAGGCACCCCGAGATTTATAATTCAGCAGTCCAGTGGATGCAACATTGTCACAATTCGAAACTAGTCGAAGATGTCTGACTTGGTTTCGCTTTAGCTGAATGTGATTAATGATTCAGGATTTAATCGAGCTCGATCACTGCCATGTATTAATCGGATGGTTGGATCGATTAGGGGCGACTCGTAAAACGGATTCCCGGCAACCTTGCAGAAAGCTGCGTTTCGTTCATTCCCCACCTCGCAGGAATGTAGATTCCTTGACTTATACCCTACGGATCCCACCTGTAACAACCGCTTGAAATCAATAAGAACTTAAGTTTGTAAGGCAAGGAAAACTGCCGGGGATCGATAGCATGTCATGTGATGGCCGATCAACTGAGGAATTATGAAGGAACATTCGGAAACTATAATTTTCGAAACTCCCTTTAACTATAGAACGACGTACCAGAAATCTCCACGTTTGTTCACTTCGAACAAGTTCCCCAATTACGCTTATAATTTACTCAGAAGATAACTTTAATAAAACTCGCAAGAGACTTTGATGAACATACTTCCTTAGCGTCGTACATGTACTGAACAATGCAATTACTCTAATAAAATTTTTATACGAAAAAATGTATGTACTAAAAAGTATAATTGAGGCGTTTAGTATCAAAACCAGCTCAATCCATGAATTTTCAAAAGTTTTTTTTCGTAATTTGGTAGTTCTTGGTTGATACTATCACGCTACAAAGCGATTTGGAATGAATCCAACTCAATCCGGTCGATAACCGGTGTCAAAAACCGGTTTTCTTTCAAACCCAGCTCAATCCATGCTTTCACTGAAGTAGTATACCACTAGTAGTTTTTCCTGTAATTTTTGTCAACTTATTTAGGTATTTTCTTTATTACGACTGAATATTCAGAATAACAATAAAATTTTGTATAATTTAATTATCAACATTATTACGATAAATTGATTAATTAACTCACACTTTTGATTTTACAGGCTAATACTTGGCATAAAATTGAGATACCACATCAATTTAATTGAAATTTGAAAGGATGAGAAAAAGACCCCCATTTTTCAAAACCAGCTCAATCCAAATTATTTTTATTTATAAATAATTAGAGAGTACTGCTAATGAAAAAATAAAAAAGATTTGGAATCGTACATCAAAGGCTGTCCAAACGAAAATAAATTCTTTTGGAAAAATTAAATGGGCAGAGCGTGAAAAGTTTCTTGTCTCTTCTGTGAAATTTATAAAAATGGATTGAGCTGGTTTTTATACTAAACGCCTCAATTAATCATTCTCCTAAATGCACTGAAGTGTGCAAGTGTGTAAGTTTAAACAATTTTATACACTGTAAGAAAACATATATCAGATTTTGAAGTATATTTTCTACACCTGAAAACAATTAAAAGTAGTAGATAAATTATTCGTTTCATAACTTTATGTAACTCAAGTAACGATTCCAATAGAATTAGGATGAGTAGATTAAGTGATAAACCGTGCAAAATCATTTCCACCATCGCGGGTCTCTAGCTTCAATGTTGATCTAACACTTCCATGTTTATGTTCCTTTCTCGTACACGGAAATTGAGGAAAATTATCGGAAACGATTATAGCTTTCCGATCATCATCACAAAAATAGCACAGTTTTTATGGTCTGGGTTAGGTATAGTCAAAGCAGAACATCGCAATTCTCCAACGAAAATCGAAATGTTGGTCATAAACATTTGCGTTTTCTTGCACGATCTACCTGCGCTCTTATAGTATATTCCGCAGTTTACAATTTAAAGGTGAATGCTTAGTCATCCGAGGAAAATTGCGAATACCAGCAAAGCTGTAGACAAGTTTACTTGGTAAATCAATGATGGTCATACTACGTATCGTTATATGTACGTAGTTAAAAATCCTTCTTCGAATCTATCCCTTCGATTGTAATAAAAGCAGATTCATTGTTTTATTGATGCTCGATGCGGACAATTCTGTTCTTTAAATGTAGATTTAACAATATGTTAAATTAAGTATCTATAATCTGTTGTAACTATGCAAACAGTATTTAATTTGTACTTATGAGGGGTCAGTTTGAAAAGTAAAAATATTCAATAATAAAATTTTGTAAACATATAAAAATGGTATCTCATAATAATTGTTGTAATGATTATTTTATAATAAAGAAATTACACTTACACAGAATTGAATTCTTTGCATAAACATGTAAAAGGACTTTAGAAGTCTTTTTTTAAATGCAGACTGTATGACATAATTTCTAGTTGTGTTTAAACGAGCGGTTTAATGACAGGAAACATTTAGGCCAACGTTGATTAACGAAATGACTTGTATAGAAATATCTTAGAATAGCAGGCACGATGAAAAGTGTGCCGCCATTGGATCGCATGAGCGGCCATCGAATTATTGAAAGTTGGGAGTTTCGTTAAATTGACAGACCTCGAAGTGGCATGAAATTGTCATAAGCGGCCGGCGCGGCGTTTTACGTGGCGCACGAAGTCGGTGTTCGCTGCCTATAATGCACACCGGCATTTCCGCCTACATTGATTGATCTATTTACCGAGAAAGTACGACGATGTAAACGCCGCACCGGTTCGAAACGTGTCAGTGATGTGACGAGGTCCGTGCACCCGGCCTGCTTCTAAAAAATTTATTAATCCACCGTCGATCACGCAATCCGCGGCGCAATAAATAAAACGTTACCCACTTTGACTCGCACATTCCCCGGGACCAGCTATTTCGTGCAATATCAGCATATTTCCTACGGTAAATAATTCGTCACTGAGCCACGCTGTGACAATGTGATCGAACGCGTGTTTCCTACAGTGAATATCACTGTGAAATCGGATCACATCAATCTCTTTTGATTGATATTCGATTAAACAGAAATGGCGATGTTCTTGCGGGAGAAAACCACCCCCAAGCGTGACTGAATGAAAAATTGTAATATTTCATGTGGTATAAGCAGAGTCGCCAGATTAAACTTGTGTCCCCACTCTACCTTCCCCTTCTACCATGCTATTCCCCACGTCTATACTTCCGCTGCACTGGCAGAGAGGGGGTAATTGTTTCCCCTCATCTCGTAATTTGTAGCGTCATATATATATGTATAAAATCTCAATATACAAGCCTGATAATAATAAGTTAGAAATTACCTGATTTTTTTTTCGTTGGAGAGTTTTTTCGTACTGCATGATTTTAGATTGTTATTTCCGGTGAGATGTTTTCGAAAATTCGATTTTCCAAGCCGGTCGATATGTTTTCGTTCTGCCAGCCCTGGAACAATAGAAGTATTCAGTATGAAATCGATGTTTACTGCTCGGAGGATTCCTCCGAGTATCTAAAATATTTATTGCATTGCTTTAACACGCGATGTACTGGATTGCAAATCCAGCCGCTGGTAAATTCTTAACAGAATCAATCATACCGCAAGACATGGAGGCCACATCTTTATATTTCATTTATGAGTCGAATTATATAGACGTCCGATTCGGTTAAATCGTAATGACTCTGTGCCTCATACTTTCAAGCTCCTAGCTTTTATTAAAATAACGCAGAAGGACATTGATTCATGTAGAATCGTTGTAATAGCTATTAATTCGAAGGAAAATGTTTCTTTTACAGCCCTGGACGTGAAGCCCTCTAATATTAGAATATGGATCCACAACCGAGATATCGGCAAACTACAACAGGTTTTATGGGAAGGACATGGAAACAAATTGCGCAGGGAGACCAGCAACAACCCACGCGTGAAAAGGTTTCTGGAAGCTGTACCCTTTATCATGGTTTGTACTCTTTCCTCCAAATTTTATATCACTCCCTAAAGACTGTTTTAATTTTTTAAGAAATCAGCATGTTAATAATAACTCGATTATTATTCAAATATTTGCTTATTCCTTTCGAGGACAAACCTGAACAAATAAAAGAATTTCGGGTATTGTTCTTCCATAGGGCACAGTGAAAGAAATTCATACAGCAGCAGTAAATAACGACTTGGAGGACCTCAGGAAGAAAATAGACTCCACTTCGCCCATTGTCCTTTCTAGTAAGGATTCGAATGGTTTAAATGTCCTGCATAAGGTACTAATCTGAAGAATTACGATGTTAAAAATCGCTTTAAATATTGTTAAATGAATATGAATTAATAAAATGTTATCGACCGAACAGGCTGCTGGATTGGGTCTTACAGAAATGACGCGAGAAATCCTGTCGACGTATCCTTCAGTCGTGGAAGCACAGGATAACGACGGCAAGACAGCATTGCACTATGCAGCTTCGGTAAAAGACGACGAATTGTACAATTTGTTAACAGAATATGGGGCTGACGAAAGCAAATTAGACAATGTAAGTGACGTATATACTGCAATATTATTTGTTTGGTGTTCCTAGTTTTAATATTTCCATTTCTGACACTTCTTCAATTGATTGTGGGATTTTATTAATTAATATCTTTTTCAATCAGAAATCAAAGGCTGCAGCTTTCTACAAGAACCGACCTTCGGATATAGATCAGGGGCTCTTAACAGTTATACCGGAAGCGCCTCGTGTTTCCGGTGTTTCGTACCCTAAACACTGGGATTGGAGGATTTTGGAAGCCGAAGTTCCCAGAGGAATGAAAAAGGCGGCTAGTGCAGACATTGATAGTGCTTTTGGCAGCGCTGATTCTGCGTCGAAGAAATACAGTAGATCTATGGAACAGGTATTGTCGAATTACTTACATTAAACATTTTAAGTAAGAATTAAGCCTCTGCAACAGCTCGATAAAATGCTAAAATATTTTCTTCGGAATATTGTAAACTGATCAGGTTTTCGTTAAAAATAACACATGAATAAGGAGAGTAACGGATGACAAATAGACATCTTTGTAGAATAACATACACAGATTATGTTGAAATTAACTAAATGTCGCAAACTAAAATGTCTTTTGCAATACAAAATTAACGAATTGTTTTGGAACAGATAAAGCGAGCAGAAGGCGAGCAAAAAGACCAGGAAGATTCCGGAAACGCAGGAGAAGCGGACGCTGAAGAAGGTGCAGAGAAAGCAGAGGAAGCTGCAGAAGACGCAGAAACTGCAGAAGTTGCAGAAGATACAGAAAATGCTGAGGCTGCAGAAGACGCAGAAAACGCAAAGACTACAGAAGATGCAGAGGCTGCAGAAGATGCAGAGGCTGCAGAAGATGCAGAGGCTGCAGTGGCTGTGGAAGATGCAGAGGCTACAGAAGAAGCCAAAGAAGCAAACGAGGTAGAGGCTGAAGAGAACAACGAAGAACAACCAGAAGAGGAAACAGCGAATCCCGAGGAAGGAGAGGAAAAATCCTCGGACGATGATGTGGTGACAGGTGTACCAGCTGAAGAAGCGGAAGAGGCCAAAGAAGAAGAAGAAGAAAATGCAGAACCCGAGGCTGAAGGAGAAGAAACCAAAGCAGATAATGCAGATGCAAAACCAGAGGATGCGGAACAAGAAGACGAGAATAAGGAACAAGAAGAGAGAAACGAGCCGAGCACCGGTGATTCTGGGGTCGATGATCCAGCAAACGACGAAGACCAGGTACAGTCGTCATAATACTTAAAACGAGTCCAGTTTCAGGAATCTAATCTGCTGACACTTACAAATATACAGGGAAACGCGAACTGTGAAGCAAATAGGTACGTTATGTTGTGGGTGTATGTAAGTTAAGAGGGAACACAACTATGACAGCAACAGTGAATTTTCTGAAATTATTCGACTCTTCATTAACATTTCTGAAAATTTTTTCGTTTGTTACTAAAGTGGAATAACACATCTAAACTTTTTAATTTCTTTAAAAATGTTTGATAGACAATATATCGTAATTTTTAATTTAGTCGATGCATATTAAGTATTTTGTAAATATGAGTTTTTATTCGACCAGTTCAGTTCTATTCACAGGAAATTATTTGAAACGTTCAAGGATTCAAGTATCTTATTTTATTGAATAATGAAAACCAATTGTTAGAGTAGTGCTGTTCCTTCTTAACGAAACTGTGAAAGTAGTAGGAAACTCAACAAACTAACCAACGATTCTAGTCTGATGAGTGATCGACAGTGGTAACAAGAATATCAGGATGTCTTTGTGAACTTAACAAATATTATGCAGTATGTTCTTTGTGACGCACAAATATATCAATAAATAAATGACTGAACAGAAGAGACCTCTGTTATGTGACTTTTGAACAGTCCCATGAATTCGCATTCGAATTTTCGAAAGGTATTCTTTCGTTTTTCTTTCTACAACAATTTCTTTGTAAAGTAACCATACACATTCAACATTATTCTATACATATTCTTTTCCACGTTTCTTTCACCAACTTATTCTCTCAACGTACAAGTTTACAGAAACAGTTTAAATTCGACGCGCCATGACCAACCGTGGGACATTTTGCAGCGCGACAATTCGTTTGTACAAGGTACAATAACTTTGTCGTTCGCGCGTGGTCGTCGACAAAAGTCAAATTAAATTGCCAGATGTCAAACATGAGTTTCTCAAACCAATTAATGGAACTCGTTAGATCCCTCACGTGGCACGATCGTGTGCACGCATCGGCACGCAATGTAGAGACACAGAGACGACACCGGACGATCGATTTAGTAGATTCCCACGTGCGATTAGTATTTTCACTATTGATCGGCACGTGCGCATGGTTTTCCACCTGTACATGATCGGCAGGTGATCGCTGGAGAACACGAGGAGCTTCCGGAGACAGAGCTGAACGACGCAAGCATGTCGGCGGACCCGGAAATCGAGAAGCTGCTGGAGAACGGCAACATGGACCAATTAGCAACGTTGGTACTCAACGGGGAAGGCAGAAGACTGGTCGGACGACACTCCGGGAACCCTGAACTCCAGGCTTTCATTGATCGAGTTCCTTCCTACATGGTATTTCTCATTATTCGTCTCGAAATAATATCTTTTTTTTTACCTTCACCTTTGTTTGACCGAGCATTGCAATCCGTTTTAGCATGCAAATCGGAGGCAAATTACTGTTTTTACCGACGACGCGGTGATTATTGAATGATCCATATGCATAGTTATGACTCGTGGCTTTCAGTTTTTACGCCATTTTAATGAGCATGCACTGCGTCATACTGAGTGAACAAGAATTTCCGCCATTCTCGATTGGAGGGATTATGCGATTAATAGATTATAATGGTTGATTCGAATGGTACCGAGTAATTCAGGGACGACTGGTTGTTGTCAAGTTGTTGTTATTTGTTTTACTGGTTTCCACAACCTTTGTTTCTTATTAAAATACTGCTTAGCGTGTGTAAAATTAACTATCATGGACATTGTATCGTTGCGTTTGAAATGTTTATCGTGATTCATATATTATGAAATGCTATGAATAATTCGGATAGATTATCTGTCCGTCTATCGGATCTATTTCGTGTAACGTTGTTTGCAAATTATTTATGTACTTTGAAGAAGAACAATTCTATACGAATTCATTCCATAAATAAAATAGAAACGTTAGAGATCTTCTGATCCTTTCAGGGAAAAATTCACGCAGTGCACATGGCGGCAAGAGAAGGGAATCTGAGGGATCTACAAAGTGCATTAGATCGTCGCAAGTTCGCAGTTGCAAGAGATGGCTCGTCTCCGCGAGGTTCCACGCCGCTTCACGTTGCTGCTGTTTTCGGAAACACTACTATCATTAGGTATCAAAATCAAATTATAAATATCACCTACTGAATCTAAAATAAAGTAAAGCTGTAACAATGGACAGACGTATAAAGACTTCAGAAGTGGATTCAGAATTGGATTTCGCTATTCATGGGAAATTTATATTCTACCTGCCCCCGTTAGTTTTATAAGTTTCTTTTAATAGAGCTAGCAAGCGCGAACGTTGCGGGGGGAAACCACGTTACCTTGACAAGTTCCGATCAAGTTCCATCGATTCACGTTTATTCTATTAATGTTTCACGTTTCCTTTAGGTATCTGGCAGGCAGGTTTCCAGAAACCACAAACGCGATCGATCTAGATGGCCGAACACCCTTACACTATGCGGCAACGCTCGCAGACAACGGCCATTATTACAACCTACTGCTTCACTTAGGTGCCAATCCTCAGATCCAAGACAATGTGAGTACAATATTTCCAATACTCAATTATCTGTGACACAAGACACCATCAATTAACGATTTCAATCATCCAAAATGCAAATTAAAAAGATTTAAATTGAAAATTTACCACCTTCAGTTTCTAGCAACTCACACTTTATCCTATTCGATTTTTTTCAAATTAACAATCTAATTATCACTATATTTATAGTAAAGACTTAATTTTAACCCTTTAAGGTTTTTTCGTCAAGTTCTAATTTTGTAACGAAGATTTTAAAAATGAATATAATAACTTCCAATTATTAAATGTTGAAATGTTCGGAGACCTTAAAGGGTTAAACAGGAAATATTGTTGAACCCTGTGCCAATGTTTGCGAATTTATTTTTTGTGCTCGCGTAGTTCGGACATAAGGCTGACTATTACAAGCAAGATCAATCAGAATTCTCGCATAAATCATTGCTCCGTGCTTTTGGAGCGGACGAGAGTCTCGCCGACGAAATGTTGACTGACAAAGGTACTTCATTCAAACGTGACACCTGCAAGCGCCATCGATCACATCAGATGAAACTGTGCGATGATCGTTCAAAGCACTATCGAGACAATCACTGCATTACTTTCTTTTGAAACCATGTACTCAAATTCAAATGATATTTCTAGTACAATCACGTTGCTTCTTCACTTTGATCCTGATGCGACATTGCCACACAGTCACGGAATAACATCACATTATAGCTCACTCTTCAAACGAGCATACAAACAGAAATGTATGAAAATAGTTACGATAGATATGTCAATTTTTTCAAGAACATTGCAAACATTTAGCAATTGTGAAGTTGTCATTTCTTAAGATCCACAAATTCTTCATACACTGATGCACATTTTATCAAAAGTAGATGTTGAAAGGAGTTTGGTGACAATTTGAACTAAAGGTGTCGTTCCCAGAAATGTTAGACAACTTGAGAACACACGAAATATATCATCACTTGCATCAAAAGTGATGAACTGGCAGCTTGAGAGCATATTCACATGCACATAGAATTGTATAGCTGCCATCCCCACTTCACTGATCCATCGGATTGTCACATTTCTGTCACTTTCCATCGACTGCAAACTATTATGTGGGCGTCTTCGAGTATTCATGACTTTTTATACTTTCACCATCGTGTCTGTGCAAACAGTGCAGAAGTGGTCACCTTTGATTTTAAACATTTACAATTGAACCGAAGATATTAAAGAATTTTATTTACGAAGTGGTCAATCACATTTATTACTTGTCAAAGAAGTGATTCATTGCCAGAAAATGGAACGCTGTATGATCAGCTTCCCAATTATGCACATTCTGTGCCTAACAGCCCTAACATTACTTCCCACCAACCTTACCAACCCACCAACATTACTTCAAAGCTAGACCGTCCTCAAAAACATAGTCCCGTGCCAGCTATGCCTACACCCGCTGCCAGAAGCTAAGACACCGTTAGACCCAAAATGTCACTAGGCTCCCACGCCCCGTAATGAATCGTTGAACCACCCTGATCAGTCCCGATCAGCATCATCAACGCCATAGAAACCTGATTAACAAATCCTCGGCCTTTCACGTTTCGCTGATCGTCTTGCTCCCGGACATCCCGTGGTCCTGATGTTCGAGGCGAACAGTTCCCGGAGGCGACACGGTGTCAGCTCGCCGGGACATAAGCGAGCCGGAGACCATAGCTACCCTGGAGAGGTGTTTCCGATTGCTGGCAGGCAACAAGTACTATCCTGGTCTGAAATCAGCGGGGAACTCTGGTACACTGATCAACCGTTGCCTGAAACGGCCCGTGTTCGATCGTATCAAGCACCGTGTGACTCGCATGGACCACAACCTGTTTGATGTGATCTGGCCCGCTTTAAAGAAGCATGGCACCTCGAACGGCAGCAGCATTGTGAGTACCTCGTACTCGACTGTCAGCACCATCTCCGAAGACAACGACGCTATGTCCGTCGTGGCGCCGGACTTCGAGAGCTACACCGTCTTCATGGAATTCTTCGACCCTCTGATCAGAGACATCCACTGCGTGACAGCGAGTGGCGAACTACCTGATCATCCTTCACCGAGATTCTTCCTGTCAGAGGACGATGATAGAGTAGAGACGATAGACAACATCGACGATGCAACCATAGCCGCGATAGAGACCTATGATCTTGATGTTCAGGCGAAGTACATCCAGGCTGCGACGATAGAATGTCGCAGGAACTTAGAAAAGTATCCATTCCCATTGACTCTAACCGTGAATCAATTAGAAGACGTAGAACGTGTGATTACGTCTGAACTAATGAGTCCGGACATCTCGGGGATTATGGCTGAAGGTAGCAGCGAAGACGAACCAGGAACTTATTTCACTCTGAACGAAATCCTGGACCAACCCAGCCCCATTAGAGCTCAATTAGCAGCCGCTGGATTATTGCTACCGATTACTGATTTTAATTTACACGACGAGAAACGATTACATGGCAGACATTGGCCTTATGGTAGAGGAGTTTACGTAGCTTCGGCGGGTGATTTAGCTGCCTGGGTGAACGTGCAGGATCATTTGAGGATCATCTGTCGAACCGGGGATAACAGACCAGGTCTGATAGGAAGAGCCTATGTGAGGCTAGCGAAGATTATGGTGATACTAGAAGAGGCTCTGACGTTTCGAAAAGACAGGAAGTTGGGGTTCCTCAGCTCGAGACCTTACGCTGTAGGGAACACTCTGAGGTTCACTATGATCATAAGATTCCCTGAGCTGTCGAAAGAATACGATAACCTGAAGCATTTGTGCGTGGTGCGAGGACTTAGTGTTCGGGAGACACCGAGACACGACACTGTCAAGGTCACTAATCTGCAGTCCCTGAGCATCACGGAGATCCAGACTCTCCAGGACTTCTCCAGGGCCGTGTCGAATATCCTGGCGTTGGAGAAGGAGGTGGCGATAAACAACTCGATGAAAATCGCGAATCTACTCGCGGGAATATTCCGGAAACGCAGCAGCGCGAAACGTTTTCATAATTGATTGGATCGTTAATGATCATCGAGAAGGGGGGAAACGAACGTTTTTTAATATGAAATATATTTTCTTTTTTGGTATTGTATACGCTTACACGAGGGAACCGTCTGTGATAATTCTTGAGCCAATATACATACGTTTGACTGCCAATTGACCTAGATCATTAGCCAAAACATGATTGGGGGGAGGAGGCGTTGGAAAGATGTGCGTGAACGTTACTCTCTCTCTTTCTCTCTCTCTCTCTCTCTCTCTCTCTATTTCTCGTGCATCGTGTCACGATGTAGTCGAATCCGAATTATAACGTCTGAGTGGAACGCCGGATTATTAATTAGGTTAGTAAAAAAAAAGTGAGCATCATTGGTCCACGAACAATTCGTCAACGACACCATATACCGCTTACGTGAATTGATTGTATGTACGCATCCGGGGACAGAGTCCGTTTCAAATTGATTGTTCCACTAAGCTTCAGCAGAGAGTTCCTATCAGAGCTTCTTTATGTGTCACGCACGAGTTCGATGTTCACAGAAAAAGAGATTAGCGTAGCACATGTCTTTCCAACTCCATGTACCAAATCTTACAATGAATATTCTTACCGATGACTATTTTGTGTACTTCCTTCTACGTGTACGGGCTGTTCTGTAACTGATGATATTGTCGACGAAAATATAAGAATCTCACAATTCGAATTAGAAAGAAGAAATCTGATTCTGTACAAAATCAAATGTGAGAAGATTATAATTGGAAAAGATGTTCTCCGTTTTTGAAGAAATTGTTCCTCAGGGAAAATGAAGGCCACTTTCCATGATAAAGTTTATCGTTATGTGTTTGTATATTTTTTAATCATACAGCATCATGATCTTTCGGTTTCGATCATCAGTTACAGGATATCGTATAATATGTACATGGAAAAAGAATTGTTTAATGTGTGTCTCGTGTACTCTTTTCAAAATCGATTTGTTTATATGTCACATCGGCGTGTGTATATGTGCTCGTACAAATTGTGTATCATCTTATGTCGAGTGAAGCATTTCATGTGTGTGTGTGTACACTGTTTTCAGAATGGGAAAGTTTGCACTGTCTCTTTCTGCATGCGTTTTAAGTTCGTTTGAATTTTTTTATTGTGAATGTTTCCATGTCGACAGCTAAGAATCACTAAAATGCTTTGATATCGGAATTCGAGTGGATATTAATTAAATTAATGAATTGAAGTATGACGTACAAGTTATTACTAATTGTATGAAACAGTATGAATTTAGTTTAGTATAAATTTTATTGTTGTTTCCAGAGGACCAGCAACTCGAGATACCGATATTTAGAGAAGAGGAAGGTCGGTATTTGGCGTCATGTACGTAAAAATAAATTTGATCTTGAAATTCAGCTTTTTAAACGAACTGAGAGAATGACGATGTTTCGCATTGATTGTGTTAATAGCTCTCGGCGACCCATTGCTGAAAGGATTAACGGAAGTTGCTAATGCGAGGCCAAAAGATCCAGTCACTTACCTAGCGACGTATTTATACAATTTTGCTAATAAGAGCAACGACACTCCACAAGACCAGGTAATTATTCGTGTTAACCTATTCGAATAATTTTAAGAAATCTATTGTCGACTTTTAGAAATGATTAAACGAAGAAATACATGTTTCTTTCTAGTGGTAGTTTATCAGAATTTTAATGAATTTTGTCTCAATAATTATGCAGGAACCTAATGTTTTAATCATCCCCGATCGCGAAGAAGGGCACGTAGACGATGAAGAAAATGAAAACCCCGATGACGATGCTGGTTATCCACAGAGCCCAGGTTCCGACGTGCCAGAATCAGCTTTTAGCAACCCTAATAGAGTACTTATACCATGAACGATTAAAGGAATCATTGAATGAAAAGAATTATTTTTGAAAATTGTTTTCTTCCTCCAGGATGAACACGGACAAAGCATAATTCATTTCGCGGCCATTCGCTCTTATTCGAAGGACGGCTTGTTCCATCTTCTTCAGGAAAGCCAAGTCAATATTGGATTCAGAGACGAATTGTACAGAACTGCTAGAGACGTTGCTGAATTGGCAAATATTCGTGAGAATGTTGACGAAATTGACCGTTATGTGGCTTTCTTGGCAGCGAGAGGTGAGAAATTAGAAATTAGTTAACACTACCTACTGACGATTGTTTGGTCACGATTCTTACAAACTTATGGTTCACAGATGAGGATTTTGATTTGATCAATTTCTCGTAGCAACAGTAACTTCAATGTTCTTGATTCGTTTGTTTTTACTACTATTGTTATTTTTAGGCGAGACAGAAAAATTGGTGGAGCTGTTATTGGAAGGATACGACCATATTTTGGATGTTGAAGATACAGGTGTGAATATAGTGGACATTGCAGCAGAACGAGGACGAGATGCAACAGTGCAATTTTTGCAGTCCATACCAAATTACGTGGTAAGATACAAGAGATACACAAAATGCTCGTTATTGATTCTATAAATATATTGTAGCAACCATTAAAATCAGTGTTTTCAATTAAACGAGTTGAACAATATGTTGTTTGTAGACGCAACGCGAAGACGTACATCACGAAATTCGAACAGGCAATATTGAGAGAGTGAGAGAATTGCTGCATAAAAATAATGGGGCCGGAAAACTGTTAGCAATGGGGAAGAATCCAATGAGCAGATGCGCCCTTCATATTGCTGTCCTTCGCGAGAACGAGGAACTGGTCGAATTCATTGCCAAAACTTATCCAGAAACTCTACGAATCGGAGATAACGTAAGTATCATAGATTTCATAAATTATTAGAAAATAATATTAAAAACTTATAATAAAATGCATACTTACAATACTATTAGTAAGCTTCATCTCGACTTTTCGCGTTAAACATTAGTACACTGTACACACACACACACACACAATTCTTCTTTTCCTTTGCATGTATTCGCGTTTACCGGTTACCAACAAAGAGCAAGTCAATAAAGATCACACGTTTTATAAAAAAATTTACTATCGTTTATTATAAACTCAGTGCATTTTAAAGGAAAAATTCTCCGCATTTCAGTTGGAGAGAACGGCCTTGCATTACGCGATGGGCCTGGAAACAGTCGAACAGTTGAGCAACATTCTGACCAAGTCGGGTGCAAAACGCATCGTCAAAGATCTGGTAGCTAATTTCATCGGTGTCTTTAATCTATGAAACAATTCTTTAAATAACCACTATAATTTACGTTTCAGAAATCGCGGCAACCTTCCTACTACTTCATGAACAAGTCCGAAATCGAAAGGCTTCAAGAAGAGGAGGAAAGTCTGGTCAAGTAGAATGCGACCGAAATGCCAACTCGCTTGTCGGTCATATTGTTTAAACATACAGTCCCGATCGAATGAATATTCTAGATCGACATACTTTGAGAAACAGACATACTACAACAGTGTGCCACTTTATTCTCTGTATTATGACTATATCATCGGATGTCGTTTCTCAAAATACGTCTGGCATATAAACGAACGGTTAGAAACTACTCTCCGCAACCCCATGTAAAAAACGAAAAAAAAAAGATTAAGTAAAATAAAGAGACGATGGTTTTGTATAACGTACCCACGTCGCATAATGTATATATATAATACAGTGTTAGCGATATAGAAATAATAAATAAACAAACAAAAAGAAAAGAAAAGGGTACTAGCGTACACTCGTTTCTTTGAATAGTCAGCTTCATGTTTGCTATCCTTGCCTTTCTAGTCTCTTAACTCGTCCGCGTTAATGATCGTAGATCCTCGATCATTATCTTTGTATATTGAGTGCTCGTTGATTCACGGCGAAAGAGAAAGAAGGAGGTTGAGGCGAAGGTTGTAAAGCGTACAAAGTATATCTGCTACGAAATAAGATTATTTATCAGGACATCTACTACAGTCGGAGAGGCTGAACATTATACTAGTGACGCAACCCGTGCAAGGATCGTTCCGACCCCCAAGACACAGCCACGACACATGAGTCTGCAATCCGGAAACGGAACATTTAATCGTTCGCCATGTGTCGCCATTTTTCTGGGATTCTACCTTGCCCCGGCGTCGATCGATCGGACAAACGTGACTGGTCTTCGAGTCCTCGAATTCTCATTTCTTTTCTCTTGACGTCCGCGCATCATTGGTAATACGTGGTACCCTTTTTACTGTTTATCTTTGCTGGCTGGTTATGAGTTCTCCTGCCGTTCGATGTACTCGCATCGTCCTCTTCAGCGTCGTCGACGATTCCCTGCCAAGGCGTCGGGTTCACGTACGAAGGCTTCGCCTTCTGATGAGCTGGTTGGTTAAAATCATTTTCTAAATTTTCTTTCAGACCAAATCTATGCACTCACTCACGAAAGTATTCGAACATTTGCCAGAGAAAAGTTCTGCAAATGCAAGACATGTATCATAGAAATTTTTAAAATACTTAATTTTTTTAAATATTAGTCTATGAAAGAAGAACTGTAAAAGGAAATGCAGACAATTTTTACAATCCTTCTAACTAGAAAGACCCCTTAAGCTTCAGCAATGATCAATCATGATCCCCAAGACTTTACTGTTTTTTAAAAGGTGATCGGTTGCCTTGAACTACCACTAGAGAAGAACATAGCTAATTTAATAAAAAAATATAAGCAACGATCCCTCCATTTGTGTTCATGATCATTTAAGTCTCCAGAAGTGACGAAATCACTTTCATTGACATAATAGTTCTCGATAGTAGAATAGTCAGAATATAAAGTAAAGCAGCGAAACTAACGCAAAAGTCCTTGCGTAGCAGGTTTAGGCTTGTTCCGCGCATTCTTCCGCCATAATTCATAAGCCTTTGTGCTCTCGTCTAACCTCTTCTTCTTTTCCTCATCAATCTGCTTTTGTTTCATCGCCTCTCTCTTCTGACGAGCTATGCGAACATCGGACACATCAATTTAACTAAAACAATGCTATATTGGCTTCTATACCTTTCTCCTCTTCCTTCTTCTTATGCTCCCACTGCCGAAGACACAGAGTCTTCATCACAACACTTTTATCCTCGAACTCTTTCAATTTCCTCTGCATATCCATCTCCTTCGCTACCATCTGCTTCTTCCTCTCTTCTTCTTTCCTCTTCCTCTCGGTCCACCTTAGAAAATTCTCGCGTTCACGAGATTCTCTTTCTTCTTTCTCGCGAGCTAGCTGATCTATCTCCATTTGCTTTTTCCTCTCGACTTGGTCCTCTTCCTCTTTCTTTTGACGCGCCGCCTGCTGCTTCCTCCGCATCCATTCACTATAGGGGATCTTCTTCAGGAGGTCATCGTTTGTCGATCTTGCCTCCGAGATACTGATGCTGGACAACGAGGCTGTAGAAACTTGCACGACACGATGTCCGTTCAGAGTGTACCTATGTGTCAGGGTTTGAATAACGAAACATACTATACTCTGTTCTCTTTAGCTCCATTTTATTCGACATATCATTTTTGCAATAAATTAACACCAATTAATTAATGTACTAGTATTGTTTAAAGATCATCGAAGCAATTCGACTAACAATGAGAAGAAACCGCTGATTTTAGCTAAAAGTTTGGCTAAAAGTATCTAGCTTAGCGAACTATCTATTTAGCTACCCAATATTGCTGCACAAAAGATAAATTGATTCGGCCATCGGATTAATGAAAAAAGACAACAAACAATCGCGAATATTCGCACACAAATTCACCGAGTACCTCTGCTCTTCCGGGTCGAGTAATCTGGCGGAGCAAAGTTCATCATTTCCGTCCGCTCTGCCAACAATCCTGCACCTTCTTTCAATCCTGTTGGAGGGTCTGAACGAGACGACAGACTTTGATCGCAACGGACCGTTCTCCAAGGAGGCAATCGGCGAATTTAGCGAGTAACAACGATACGTGTCCTGGGCTGAAATTTGGTCGCCGACGTGGTCTTCGAACGAGGTCGCTAAATCATTCTTGATGGACAACGTGGACATTATGTCGCTCATTTCCGAAGAATCGCCGCAATTACCTTCCATCGTGGCCCCATGATCTTTGGAGCTGACCTTCACGCGAATCTGAATCTCGCGTTCCTCGACTTCGTTGTTCAAGGTCTCGGCGTAAATCGCTGGATTAATGAATCGAACTTCCGCGCCGGATCTAGAGCTCGAAGGAATCAGACCGTTGCTGATGTCTTTCTGACTGTCGTTGAAAGTCAACGGATTCGACCGATCGGATGCAGCCAGACGCATATCACTCGAGGCGTTAACGTCTCTTCCGTTTAGCATTTGATTAAAGTTATCTCGTTTCCAATCGTACCATCTGTCAGCGTCGCTGTCAACCATTGTGTCAAGTGCTCTTAACCTTGACTCAGTAATATACGATGTGGATTGATAATCAGACAAAAGTGTGTCGAATTTTTCTAGGGGCACGTCACATATCGTTGGCTTGCGGATCGTGTTTTCCAGCTAGCTCCGAAGAGTTCGGATAGAACTCGTGGATGCGCATTCGTCCATCATCCACGCGATGTTGCACTTTTCGCTCACAAACAATGACGAATCCCCTCTTAAACGGCGACGTTTAATTGGTTTCGCTTTGCGATTTAGTGAGTTATTCGCTCAATGTTGCCACGGAGCTGTTTCGCAGCACGATTCGCGCGCAGATTTTGAGATTTGCGAGGGTGTCACCTTCAGCCGGAAGGAACACCCTCCGTTAAGCGACTTCTGGTCACGCTACACAACCAAGATTCGACAGTGGTTTAGTTGATTCACCATGGACAATTTTCGCAATGAAAATAGATCACGCTCGGCGATGTTCGATATTTCGAACGCGGCGGGTTTTCCGTTTGTAGCGTTCGAACATTATAAAAATAATACTCCGTCCGAACGTCCCTCTTTTCTTTGGTCACCCGTGCAGCCGATAACAAATTGTAGCATCGCTTATAATTATTTAAAAATATTTTACAAGGATGCCTTCTCGTTAGAATAATTTTTCTTAAATCTCGACTGCACGAACTGGCTCAATGAATGTTTTTATAATCAGAATGCATGGCAGGAGTATTGAAGAACATCGTACAAATGAAAAATAAAATATTAAAATATAATAGTGCCGAGCTAAATTTACTGTATTTCATCAATGAGCAGTGTCCAACGAATTAGAGCATTATAAATGAAGCTTGTAATAAGAACGTACTCTAATCTATGAAACACCGTTTCAGAGAAAAATGTTTTTATTTCTTGCAGGTAGTAAGTACTGATAGTTTATTTAAGCTTAAGTCTTTATTTGTTTTTTATTTCTTTTAACTTATTATGTACCCTTATATTAACTTGTGCTTGTTCGACGTATATATCACTTGATTCTCGACCCAAAATGAATTGAGATCGTACAGGAATTAGCGTTCAGTTGATATGAAGTTTTTTAAGTTCGATTCGGTAGCATTATTCTGTCTGGCGGTCATCAGATACTCCTCTGTGATTTCATCAGGTTCAACCTTATTGAAATATGTTTCTCGCTCCTGATGGACGTAGTACGTGTCGTCGAAATTAAAGTGCATTCCGAGCACGATATTCAGTGCAGAAGTGTCGTATGCGTGGCAACCAGAGTACCGGTATTGTGGTTTTTTGTTAAATCGACAGCCTGCCGATTGAGCTCCTATAACAGCGTACATAAATTGTTTTTACAATAATTTGTCTATTTTATATTCTTTGAACTGAATGAATTTATTTCTAATATACATACCAATGGGACAAATGCAATCTCTTGTTAGGGCGCACTGAACCCATGGCAACATTACTTTCTCTCTAATTTCTTTAACATTCCAAATAACTAACTGCGATGCTCTTATTAAAGGGAGAAAGAAAAAACTTTCTGCAGAAACGTGAAAATATTCATACATCTTTGGATGCGTCAAGGAGCTAATGGCATGCCTCGTAGGCCATGTTAAAATCCCAGATTTCGGCGAAAGGTACTTTGAAATGTCTGATGAATTCAAACGCACATTCGAATCCATGTACAATATGTTTCCTAATGTGTTTAAAGCTGTCTGTGATACATAAAGAGAGTATTTCACTATTTTTTATCGATCGTATTAATTACCATTGTGCTGGTAGACACCTCAACAAGGCACATTCGTTACCTGAATAACTAAAGGTCTATAAACATGCAGTCTATCGTCTTCGACATGTGTAGGAAACAGACTCGTGTCAAACTGAGTCACGTTACACTTTGTGGAGTTACAAGTTGCTCTAATGTTTTGCAAAGAATCATCATTTAATCCAACGCTATAAATGACAATACTATTATTTGGCAAAAAGTGACTGACATTTCTAACAAAGCCGTAAATGTGTTGCTCGTTTCCTGGCCTTATCAGAGAGATAACAGTCACATTTTGTGATTTAAGACTATACGGTGTTGTGCTTGTTTGCCCATCTAAACCAAGCATCGCCAAATACTTAGAGTCTGTTACCAAGCGTTTCTCCTCAACATCTTTTAGATTTTCCTGACAAAATAGAACATAGACATTGTTATAAAAGTCGCTAGAATAATTTGGTATTATCAGAGCAATGATCACTAACTTGGAAGTTACGTAGTTGCTTGTGAGTCTCTGTAACCAGAGTCTGAATGGAGGGTCGTTGGCTGCTGAAAGCAATGAAGATAATACTGCTCCCTGCTATGCAGATAAGGAACAATAGCAGGCCCCTGGTACGCATCTCTCATCATTTAATCAGATGGTTTTTCAGGTTTTAGATGACAATCACACTGATGCTTTACGTTAGAAACATCGTACATAGGTTAGACATCTTCCATGGTATGACTAATCGTAGTACGGTTAACACTATAGTTAGAGTAAGCTACTGACAGCGAAACACCGACAATATACATTATTTACGGTTTAATTATCACTATCACATTACAGATATAATACTTCAGTTATTATAACTGATTAGATTCCGATTAAACGACACTCTTTCTGATAACAACGCACTGTCAGTGCTCTAGCAGACGCCGCATTCCTAGGAACTTCCCGACCAAATGGTAGCCCTGCATTTGCGCAACAAAAACTGCATAGCTGCATTACACAACTGCATTTCCAAACCGCAATAACTTTCAAAATGCACGTATATAGAGTAAGTATATGTATAGAATAAATTACGCAACAGCAACTATGTTGTGTAACACTAGTATGACTTAATTATTATTTCTAAGTAATAAAGGTATTTAATATGCTAAAAATTTTTGAAAATTCATTAGAATAAAATTCATTAGGATAAAACGAAAGAGGTTTCTTACTACATATATATGTATATTAAATAAAGAAATAGTAATTACCTCTTGCAATAATAAAGTATTTATACTTTAATAAAATTCCGAATTGTTTCTACATCTTACTATATATATATATGTATATATATGTATACTTACACCATCACAAGGATTCTACAAATTATAGATGTATTATATAGGCAGAAATTGGACATTAAAATTCCTCATAATATAAAAACTGAGTTACTCAATGGAATAGTTAAAACAATGAATATACAGTTCGTTCCTATACCGCCTTTTCTTTGAAGGTTGTTATCGAACACATACATATAGCAGAAGGCCGTTCTCATAAGAAATATTATTATCAAAAATCTAATTATATGTACTACACATTTTTAAAGTACGGTTAATCGTCGATTTTTAAATTAATTGCAAATAAAAAATACAATGAAGTTATATAAAATTAGAACATATACAATAAATTGCGAAAATAATTTTTGTTTGCAATCATAAATTAATGTAATCATAAAGGCTACTAGCTATTCTTGATTAATTGAGTGAGAAATAAGACAATAGCCAATTGTATATAATCAGAGAGGAAATAATCAAAAAATGAGATATAGAAAATCGAAATTATTATGAATGCAAAATATATTCCGTGATTGACAGAATTAGTTCATAAAACAGCTACGTAATGATATTGAGAATCAAATAATACGAACAACCATCTAACAATTAAATATTGAAATAAACAAAACACAAAAAGAAATGATAGTGCCATCTACGATAAAATGTCCAAGTTGCTAGCCAATTAGTACATGCTGTCTACCGTCAGATTGCACAAGCATGTAATTCTATGGCTAATTTATTATCTCTACAATTATTGGAAATGTTTGTTTTAATAAACAATCTCCCAAAAAATAAAAAATATTTTTCGTTATAAGAGGAAATTTAACAAAAAGAAATATTTTGCCTACGTTCATATATGAAATATAGACAGCTTTGAATACTGAATTACTATTCGTCGCGAGCTACTGGTTAAACAAAATTGGTCCAATAGTGTAAAAATACATTTAAATGTAATACATATTTATTACAGAAATATGAAACATGTCTTTAAATATTCTTTTAGTGATTTTTCTATTTTTAATAAATGTTGAATGTGTATTTCAATAAATCCAATCTCTAACTCAATGTACACTGCATTCGTATTCAAATTCTGCACAACAAAGTCAGCCATATCCTGAAATTAAATGCACTCTAAACTGCACTAAAAACATGATGTAATAAAACGAAGTCAAAACATAATGTAAATTTTCTACTGACACGGAAGCATAGTGAATAGTAATAGACTTTACGTAATGTTAATACGCAAGTTTCGGTAGTCATAATTTGTTGATCATGTGTCAATCGTATATGGATTACCAGTTTGTGATAATATGAAACTATTTGTTTATCATCTGAGATTTGATTTCAAATAATGTTTGATGCAAGATTCTTTCCACTTTTATCAAGTTTGTGTTGTTTTTACTAAGCTATGGATATTTCAAGTCTGTGATAGCGTGATCACATTATATTTTCATATATGCATGTATATGTAACCAATTCGACTGCACACGGTTATCAAGTAAATTATATCGATCGCATAAGAGAAGCGTGGTGACTATATATATAGTTACATTTTTCTAAAAAAACAGATGCGTGTCACCAAAATTCTGACGAATAAAGTACACTGCAAATTTCGTTGTTGACATTGATTCTTCTCCCCTGTGCACAGTGCTAATATATTATAGCCTTAAAGGATAAATAAACAATAATTATCGTTATTTCGATGCAGTAGAATGCATACGAAAATAAGTCAGAGGTAGAAAAAGTGTTGGAAGTCCATGTAAATCATAACAACACACATTTGTTTATTTTTTGACAATGACAACGTATTGGCATCTTTTAACAATGTATTGTTGACAAACGCACGAATGTATTGTACAGAAAGCAATACTTTGGACATTTCGAAGAAATATTTTATGTTGGGTAAATATTGTTTTTATTCTACTGGAACGTATGCGAAGCAACAATGCTATATATGCAGAGTATTGGACTTCTCTCATAAATTCAATGTTAACTGATCTCAAAGTTTTCACGTATAATTTACTTTTCTGGTATATTACAGTTAAACCTATTATCAATAGAGTAATGGGCTAAAAATGAAGCTTTATAAGTTAATAGTACATCAAAAAACCTTTAGCGAAGAAGACCTCATAATTAATCCGAAAGATCATCCTGGTATAAAAACTGGAGATGTGGTCGAAATTTATCAACCAGAGGTTGAATTCAGTCGTCTGCTGCTGCAAGTCACATCTTTTAAAGAAGACCTACAAGGACGTGAGACGATTAGCGTGGAGAATAATGTAGCAACGATGTTCCAATTAAGAACATTCGGAGATGTCTACATGAACGTTGTAAATCCAGATGACGTAGCTTTAGATTCTATCGAACTTACCTTCAAAGATCAATATTTGGGGCGTAGTGAAATGTGGAGGCTGAAAAATAGCTTGGTAGATCATTTTACTTACTTCCAGATATAGGTATAGATTTATTAATAATTCATAGAAACTTTCATTAGGTCAATACTTGCGTGTACATGAACAAGAAAATTGAATTCTGTGGAGGTAGCATAAGATGTCAGGTGTACGAGATGTGGTCGCAAGGAGACCGGGTTGCCTGTGGTGTTATAAATAATGACACTAAGGTTTTTATCTTCACGTAAAAACCTTTAAATATGTATAAAGCAGTAGATTCAAGAAACTTTGCTTTTAGGTGGTATTTCGTTCTTCAACAAGCATGGTGTACCTCTTCATCCAAATGAGTTCTGAAATGTGGGACTTTGATATCCACGGTGATCTGTACTTTGAAAAAGCAGTTAATGGTTTCTTAGCTGATTTATTCCAAAAATGGAAGAAAAATGGCAGCAATCACGAAGTAACAATAGTTCTGTTTTCAAGAACATTTTACAATGCCACTAGTTTGGAGGAATTTCCAAATCATATGCGGGAATGTCTACAACACGATTATAGAGGAAGATTTTATGAGGATTTCTATAGGGTGGTTGTACAAAACGAACGATTCGAAGATTGGAGCAATGTATTAGTGCAATTGCGAAAGCTGTTTACAGATTATCAAAAAATTGTTTTAGAGTACCATCAAAAGCCAGGCGATGTTATACCAAAAGCAGTGAACTCAACAGCTGCGCAAGGAAATTTTTTAGAAGTTTTAAATATGTCATTAAATGGTAATATAATCGTGTAATTATGATGATACTGAGTTTCGACATATCATTCATAATCTGATTCTGTTGCAGTGTTTGAGAAACATTACTTAGATCGTAGTTTTGATAGAACTGGTCAATTGTCAGTGGTAATCACACCTGGTGTAGGTGTTTTCGAAGTTGATAGAGAGTTGACGAACGTTACAAAACAAAGAATTATCGATAACGGAGTCGGTAGCGATCTGGTGTGCGTTGGAGAACAACCATTACACGCAGTTCCTTTATTAAAGGTACTTTAGATATATTGGAATATTATTATTGGCATCATAATAATAATATTACACTACATATACTTTTAGTTTCATAATAAGGATACGTCTGTAAATGCACCAGACGACTATAGCATGCCACATTGGATTAATCTCAGCTTCTATTCAACAAATAAAAAGATTCCTTACTCAACGTTCATACCTCGCATAAAACTTCCTCAAAGGGTGTCAAAACAATCATCACTAGAAAATGAAAAATTGCAATGTAAAAATAAGCTTCTACAAGAAGACCCCAGAGAATGTTTACACAATAGTTTATTCGACTATGATGCATATGATGCACAAGTATTTCAATTACCCTCTGTTCACACTTCCAGGTACAATATAAGTACATATTAATATTATTCAACGTTTACTAATGAAGCATTCAAGATTAACATTCTATGTGAGTAGCCTGCAACGAGTTACGACCAGAACCAAGAAGACGAGTGTTGCTAGTATGGAAACGCATAATAATGCGCATATATTGAAACTTTTAAAAAGAAAAATGTCTGATCCTGATATTCATCATCCACCGCCTGAATTGCATTCTACTCCGATAGTTGCAACAAGAAGTGCAGCGATTTCAATACCCCATAGAACCGACGACATCGCCAGTAGCGAATCGAATGGAGAAATTAATGGTATGCGTTTGAAATCTTCATTGACGTACAACTTTCGAAAATAATGTTTGCTTTCTATTAAATATTAATTTACTTTAAATTCTATAGAATCAAGAACATCGATTAAAAGCGATTTAACAGATTCAGAAATATCGCCACCCTTTAGACCAGTTGTTGGTAGTGCAGGGAGTCCAACAAACGCAATATCTCAACCAACAAGTATCATTAGACCCAGTAGGGCACTTATCAACCCTTTCGACCCTTCCCATGTTACGATAAAACTTACTAGTAACAGAAGGAGGTGGACACATATTTTTCCAAAAGGTAAAAAACGATAATTATAGAGATAAGAAGGTGAACTGTGACTGTAGCTATTTAAATAAATTAAATTAATCTCATAGGACCAACAGGTGTACTAATACAACAACACCATTACCAAGCTGTGCCAGCACAGATGTGTTCACAACCTCAGTACGATGCCTTCTCTACCATAAGCGGATCACCAATGGAACATACCGAGATCCCCAATGCAAATCAATTCCACGATCGTTAGTATTTTATTTTGGTTACATATATCGTAAATCATTAGAAAGTGATTACCCAATTTTTTTCTAGACGCTAAAAGTAAACCACAAAAATTAAATCTGTCTTTGTCGAGCAATGATAAGGGTGGAAACCCAATATCTTCCACAGGAAATAAATCTTTGACATTGTTATGGGGTGCCACTGGTGAACAGGAGTGGACACCAGCATTAACTACAGGTTTGTACATGTTCATTCGATAAGAATATTATAAGGCGGATAGATTAGCAAACAATATTATATAATTCATCCAAAATAACAATACTAGCCATGTTATTATTCACAAGTTATCATGAAATGAGTTTACAGTTTGAGGAAAGAATTTTGAAACAGTTTTCGATCACATAAGCACTGAAATTTTGCAATGCATAATATTAATTATATTTTGGTAGAGCTATTATCGTATTAGCAAAAGCGGAAAATACCAGCTCTTAAAAATTAAGTTTCCTACTGACGATTAATACTTCAAAGAACTGACTAATGTATTGTGATGAACTATATTTTAAAGAATGAAAATAGTTGGTGTATACTTTAAAAGGAAGTTATTCTTGTATGTATATTGAATATATGTTTGGTACACGATCATGTAATCATCATGCATAAGAAGTATTTTCATTCTTAGATGTAATCATGTTTATTTTTCGATATCATTGATCATTTATATGAATAATGTTAAATTTATTTCCATGCTATGGTACGTCTTATTGGGATTCAACACTGGACGCATTGACGCGTGTGTGATGTACAACTATGATGTCACATTATACAGCAATCATAGGTTAGCGTCCATACGTTATTGGGGGTTGATTCGGTTATGGTACACATTTATTTTTAGGGCCTTGAAATTATAGGTGTTTTGTTCTTTATTTGCTGAAGTTCTTATCAGTCTTCTGTGCATGTGTATTCTCCACCAGACACCAAAAAGTTCTAGTTTCAAAGTAGTTTGTTTACGTAGTCTGTTGAACATTACAAATAATATATAGGGTGAATCACGAGAAACAAAATGCTTAAATATCTCTGCTCGGAAATGAACATGGAAAAATAATATATAAAATAATTGTTATAATGTAAACGATTTTTTGTTAGCTTACTTTCAAGGTCACTTGAAGGTCATTAATATTTTTGTTTTTAATAAGACCATGTACTTTTTATTTTATAGTCATGACGATTTAATATCGGTGATCTACAAATGACCTTAAAAATGATGTCGAACAAAAAATTTGTTAGTTCCTTTGAACAATATAACTTTTATTTTAGAGATGCTTAGGTGTTTTGTTTTCAGCGAATCGTTCTGTATACATATTATTATTGTCATTATTATTATGTGTACACCTACTTGAAAGATTTTGATTACTTTTCATTTCTGTTTATTTTGTACCTTCACGCTGTTTGAGATTTCCATTTGTTTTTCACGAGGTCGTTTCTATTCTAGATCTTGCATACTTCAAACATTCTTTCATCTGCTTTATACTCCTTTCACTTTATCATACAGCTTTAATCCTTACATTTTCTTTGTTATGAATAATGTGTCTCTGTAGTATGTATTATCTCGTAGCATTAAAAACTAATAATTAGATAGTAATTTACTTCTGTATTAGCTTAGCACACGCTCCTCTCTGTGTAGACTGTAATTTGGTTGCACCAACTATGCATAAATCTGTATATACGTACTTAATCAATACTGTATTTTGTAAGTTCCATACAGTTTTTTTTATGCTTCATAGTATGAACCTGTGTTGTTCATTATATTGAAGATCTATCGGATTATGTTACAATTAATATATTTTGCATTGCATGTTTAAGTAATTAGTAATATTAGTATCACTTTTAATAATGCACTAATGGAATTACTTTGACACACACATATGTCCCTATTCAATGTTATATACGGACATTTATAATATCCACTATTTCTACTAATTCGAAACTAACGTATGTATTTCTATCTTATAAATTGCATTTTAGGTGTCGATTGGAAATCACTGACAATTCCAGCATGTTTACCTATTACCACAGATTATTTCCCAGATAAAAGGAGTTTGCAAAATGATTATGTTGTCTCAGATTACAATCTCCTGCCAGATGATGTTAATACCGATTTTGCACAGCAGCGGGCGATATATAAAAAGCCTTTAACAACTGCAGAGGTGTTTAAAGAGCTTGTGTCGCAACGGTTAGCGCAGGTACTCGTTACAACAATTTGATCAGGACTTCAAACATAAACTCTTTTTTCGTACACATTTCAATTGTATTTACCAATGTGGGCAAATATTTTTTCTTAAGGGTTTCCAATTGATTATCCTACCCACAAATAACAAAAATCAAAGTAATACACCTGGTAGTGCAGTCCCAGCAATAAGCACTGTAATGCGCGGTCGGCAAACCGAATCAGAGCCCAAGGAAGAGTATTTGTTAAGTATTGGTAGAATTTTTCATAAGATATCTTTATTTGATAACAGTATAACTGTTACGAGATATCGGCCAAGGTAAATAATCTCCTTAAGTTGGCAATACAAATTTTATTATCATAATTAGTACGAAATTAACAGAACATATTTTTATCATTTGCATTTGCAGGCACCCCTATCCACCATTTAATATTCATTATCGTTATCGATTTCATGCACCTCATCACGATACATATGAAGTATCATGGGTGTCTTTTACAACAGAAAAATTAGAAAATTATAATTGGAATTATCTGGATCATTATATTTGTACAAGGGGTCACACCGATTTTGCTTTAGTGGAGGTATGTATAATTGATCTTATTGAAACACATGAAAATTAAAATGAAGTTATTAAGTATTGCAATTGAAAATTTACAGGCTCTTAAATATTGGAGATTTCGTGTATTTCTACTGCCTTTGCATAATACGGTGACCCGAAAATTTTTAGAAGGATCATCGAGATGTGATATATATACACCTCTCACCACTACAGATCAAGTTTCCCTAATGGATGGGTTCCTGCGGTTCATTGAATTATGGCCCAACAAAATACGACGTCAAAATCCCAACAAAAACTGGGTAATTGTTTTGGAATAACTATTTGATAATATAATCTAACTGTTCCACTCGTTGGAACTGGTAACTTGTTACAAATTATTGGGTTTTTATGTAGGTGAACAAGATTTTAAATGGATAATCCTTTTTTAGTGTCCGATAAAAGGTGCCTTGACATTATTTTCTATTTAAATGATAAAATGATTTTGTTCAACAATTTATTATTATTATTATTATTATCATAATATTACGCTACATTATCGCACTCTGAAACTGGATGTCGCATGCCTGATGTACAACGCCTAATTAATGCAATTTATTTAAATGCTTTCGTTTTATTTTTGAGTACCGTGTTTGTTATTTAGTATGTATTATTTTGATTTGATATAAAAAAACTTGTTATCTCGCAAGTGTGTATGCAAAAGTATTGTCACAGTGTCACTTTTTGATATTTAGTGTGGTCCTACATGGTGCACTAGATAAGTAGGACACATAACAAATAGTAACACGCCGTCTACTATAAGTATAAGACGAGAAGAGCACGATTTTCATATTGTTCAGCTTTGGTGGTATTCAAGTAATACTAGAGATAACACTCTCGAGATAAATGAATTTTTATTTGGCATTAACTATTTTCATTTGGTATAACTTTTGTTTGGAATAATAGTACCACAGAGTGAGTTGCCAATCGAAATTACACGATTACACGAAATATATACACATAACAGTAGGCTCAAATAGGCTAGTGGAATGTTTAGTATAGGGAGGGGTATTTAGCATGATATGTTTCAGAACCCTTCGACTCTAGGTGGTGTTCCCCCAAGAGATCCTGCCTCTCATTTGACCAGACGCAGGCACAGCACGAGCCTGATAGTCCTCACTAACCAGGTATATCCTCGCATCCTGTAGCCTCAATACGCTGAACCAGGTGTCAATGACATCACTCTACTGTAGGCTTCAAGCTACACTCTGCCTTCTTGGCAATTTAGGAATAATTTCGAACTCTCAGTGTCTTTTATTCTTTGCATCGACTGCGTCGATTGACACCAGTCAATCTGTTCCTCGAAAAAACATTCAACTATAACTAAATCGAATCACTTCATTTTATGGAATTTTTCAGGTGTTCACGCTATTACGAGCCAGCGTTTTTCTTGCAGATAATAAATTTTATTTACTATTTGATATTTATTAGTTGCAAGAAAAACGCTGGTTAGTAATAGCATAAACACACCGTACAATACAAGACATTCCAGACAGCTTACACAACATAATATCACGAACGAATGCAACCATGCCTGTTATATGCCTCGAATGTGCACATGATTAGCAAGCTTTTATGTAATGCAAATTGTTGTATAATTTATTTCTTTTATTTTTCATAATTTAATACTCCTCTCTTAATAAAATATTAACGATTATATCATTACAGTTAAACAAACCAGATATACATCTTCATAATCACGAGCTTTCTCATACATTTACAGTTACCCATACTCTTCATCATGCTTTTCAGACCAGTCTAGTTGGCAGCTCTCCCTTCAGGGAGCGACTCGGAAGCAATCGTCTACCAGAGAAACCAAGACCAAGGTTTGAACAAGCTTAAATTGACGATTTCAGCATTTGTTGCTTTCTGCAAATGTTATGGTATAGCCTGCAGTATATCTATTTTGTGATGGTGGACCATTGCAATTCTTTGATGTTTGATGGTTTTTTTTCATTTTGCTTGTTTTGCTTGGTGCTATCATGCATTCGACTGTTAAACAGAATTCCTTTTTTAATAGGTATATAGCTTCATCTTCGACCAGACAATCGCATAATTCATCTGACTTTTATCTCAGCAAAGACATCATTTTTTATACTTCTCGAAAGCTATATTATATAGTATCTTCGACAATACAGTGTCAGTTGAGTTCATAGTAAATCGAACAATGCAATTTTGCGTATACAAACTATTATAAGTGTACCTTTTTTCAATATATGCCTACAGACACACATCTTTTTACAACTTGCACATCTGCATGTTTTATCGAGGGATGGGGAATAAGAGGATCTGTTTATATACAGTTTTGGTGTTAAGTATGATACCATACACTGTGCTTAAGAATGACACATGCTTACATTATGGTGATAATGGTACTTGTAAGACACACTATTTCTGAAAGGGATGTGATCGGGACAGAGAAAAGGCTGTATTTGTAAATGTTTGAAAACTCTTTGTACATAGTACCCTTTCTGTATCTTTCAGTTGCTTCTATCTTTCTTTTCATCATTTAGTTAATGTAAGATGCAGAGTATTTGTAACGGCTTGTTTCAAACTTGAAGGAAGGTATCGTTGCGGTGAATGTTCAAAATAAATGAATAAAGTTTTGCAAGATACGAATGCTCTGTAGAGTAGAGAATATTGGTAGTGAGTGAGGGAGTGACGGGGTTCTCTGTACAGGAGAAGCATGTAGTGAATACCGCTGCGACTGCCCGCACGTGCCTCGACACTCCTCGCCACGTGCCAAACAGGTTGGTTTTACTTTTTTAATTTCAACTATAAAACTGAATATACGCTATGAACGGCTGAATATGTATGTACGCATCACGCGCGTCTACTGCATTTTTTTCTATTTTATTTATGACTATAACAGATTCTTACAAAATCTATCAATAATTTAAAAGAAAATATAGTACAATAAAAATGATTATTCTCAATTTATATTGTTATTGGGTTGGCAAGAAAGTAATTTCGGTATTTGAAGGTGAAGTAGAACCGAATTTTTGTTATTCAAGCAATGGACTTTAATCGATAAAATATTTTCTTATTTATTCCTTTCGGCAAAAGATCATCGAACAAGATGGAAAATATCTTATTAATTAAAGTTCATTGCCTGAATAAAAAAATTGGACTCTATTTCACCTTAAAATACCGAAATTACTTTCTTGCCAACCCAATAGATCACATCTAATTTTTGCGACAGTCATAATTTATATCCTGGGAGTGAAAGTATGTATCCCTCACAGTTGAAGTAGCAAGTCATATATGATTATCTATCTCAAAAGCTATAAATTGTAGAGACAGAAAAAGAATTTTTTTAATACTGTGCATACATATCATTGATACAAGATTCTGTTACAATGATGGTTTGAAATCAATGCAACGATGTGCATAAGCAAAGAAATTTTGTGGCTTTTCATATGGCTTAATTTTTCAGTCACTCTATCTTCTATCCTTCTTGCACCTTTTGAACCATGGGAATATTTTGTAACTTTATTTTCCTATCGTTATCAGGTCAGGCTCTAAAGTAATGGACAGAGGTCGAATCTCACCAGCTAGTGAAGCTGTATTACCTCTTTCGCTTGAACAACAGCAAGACCATTTTGAGTCTAACGAAGACAGGTAGAATGAATGATGAACCTATCTAACTTTGTATACGTAATTATCCTCGTGATTAATATATTAATATTATTGATAGTGTAAATATGGAGCTGATGAAGATAAAGAATACCGCGCCGAATAATGAAATTCTGGAAGCAATGAAACATTCGCAATCCGGAGTAGGATTCCTCACGCAACATCCATCGCTACCGAGTCAAACATTTGTTAGCGCGGACGCTGTGCAGTGGTTGAATAATCGTATAGAAGGTGGAGTGACAGTGGAAGGCGCAATTAACATTATGGATGTAAGAAAAATTCTCCTCGCACTAGTTTACCTGGCCGAAGGCCGTTTATGATCGAACTAGTTCTAATTGCATCTTCTGGTTCAGGGCATGATTCAAGACAAGTTGATCTGCCACGCTTCCGGTGATTTTTCTAAACCGTTCATTTTAGGATTTTATCTGTACCACGTGGTGCAAGATAAGGAAAATCAAAGGGGTAAGAAGAACTACTTTTCAAACATTGTATAAAAGCTTACAGATAATCATGTGTGCAACATTTTCATTTTGAAGCAACAGATTATTTTTCACCTACCGGTGATTTGCAAAGCTTCGAGAACGAATGGGTGGAAGTAGAAATAAAGGCACCAAAGAGTTGGTGTGAACCCACTTCTGTGGGAACCTTCCCAACGATATCTTCGCCGATAAATATACCCAGTTGTGATACAGTCGACGAGTCAAATGTGCCACCGTTCCTCAAAGACGATTTGGATTTGATAGACTGTGTGCAGGACACAGAATGGCGAGGTAAGTTGAAGTGATACTTTATAATACACCGTTATTTTATTTCTGGTTTTTTACACGTTGTAGCTCCACCGTACAAGCATACTCATTTAGATATTGATATAAATAATAAGAGCGACAGAATCGAATGGGGTCATTTGAGGTACCAGTCCGTCTACAAAGTGGACCATTCTTATGAGCTTGTAGTACAATGGGTAGCATCGTCTGGCAGCATAGTTGCTGACCTTGTAATAATATAATTAATCATATTCTATGTATGTACTGGGCTGAATTAATCATTAACAATAGGTTTACGGAACGCGCTCTAATATTTCTAATTTACAATTATTGAGATTATCGTTATTTTCATAAAGTCATGTAAAATGGTCACTTTTAGTGCTCCGTAAACATAGTGTTAAGCAAAATAATTATGATTGCTTATATTTTAAATGCTTAAGGCATCTAAGTGTCTTAATTCGACCCTGTCTACACAATATACGAAGTGAAGCTTCACGTGGCACTGATAACAAATTTGATTTTAAAAAGATTTTCGTATGGCAACGAAAGGCTCAAACGTGTGGGATTCAAATGGTCCCTATTCCCAGTGATCTACTAGCGCTGCCATTCACTTTGAAAAGCGATCCTTTGAGAGGGCCTATATTTATACCGCTCAACACAGAATGTCTTGTCACAAATAAACAACCTCTTTTCGAAGGTTTGTTATAATATTTACACAAGATGAAGTATCACGATATTAGATTAAGATGTTGATTGCAGAATTTGGAGAAGAGACCTACGCACAACGACTATTTCTGTTCCAAGAAACGATTGTACAGAGATTCGGCTTTATTCCATGCCTCATAGAGAGTACAGAAAATGATCACCAATACGTGCATATGACTGGCAACGCATTTATACTTATTCCTTCCACAACGAACACGAGGTTTCGCCCCAGAACATCTACGAACGTCGTGAGACGAAATACAGGACAAAAAGGGTATCCAGTTCATCCTGATCAGCCTAGTCCGCACGAGGCTTACATTACGAGACATGTTAGCGGGAAAAATAAAAATGATTACAGCATGGACAGAAGGGTAAGTTAGTTGTATGTTTTGGAAAGAAATGGAGGAACAGTTTCGTCTTTTATAGATTGGATTTCTTTGGTCATGGAATCACATGGTCAGTCGAAAATGGAAGTCGTCGTCGACGCTAGCCGGCGATGAATTATTTCAGAAGAAACTCATTCAAGATTTTAGGCATTTTTGTTCGAATGGAGATAATAGACTGAAGCACTTCTGGGAATGTTGTTGGGAAATCAAAGAAAAGTCAGGCACACGAACGTTTTAAAGCATGGAGTATTAAATAGATACCATCTCATAGGCTTACACTTTTGTTACAGCAATGAAAGAATTTATTTTTGCCATAATCGATTGTGTGTCTCTTTTATAAATTAATGAAGAAGAATTCTTTTAAATTGTAACATATATTTGTGATACAATTATGTTTATTATTATTACGATGATAAAGAAAATATGTACAAATCGAAAATATTTGGCAGTATTTGAAGGAGCAGTTGTAAATGAATTTAAGAAAACGTTGTTTGTAATATACATTTGCGAGTTTACTTTAGTTTGCATAAGGCACATGTTGTTTTTACGAAACTAGTAATAATAAATTTATAATTTTTGTTACTCATCTATGTATTTATATTTCGAACACGAAGTTATATTGTAGTAAGAGAAATTTTTACGCGTCATATATTGTAATAATAGTAATTTTTACACGTCTCAGTGTTAATAAACGAAAAGAAATATCACAACATTTACATATCTCCACGGATGTAACGTGTTGTACGAAATTCAGATATAACTACATTTTAGTCTCAATTTAAAAAGAGAACATTGAAATTATCAATTGATAATATATTTATTCACATGTACAAAATAATTATATATTTAATGCATTATATTACTAATAGTTTAATTTCTTTGAATTCCAACACACTAGTAATTGTAACCTAATGGAACTTATTCTTAACGGGAAATTATGCAACATGTTATTTGCAGGTTTTCAAACAAAACGTAGAATTATTGTGTTGCACATTTGTAAATACTAAAGTGTAATTATATTTAAATAATCGGCAATTAATGCAAATATTTGTACCTCAGTTTTAAGTAACGTATACGTACCTATACTCTTTAAAAACCTGCTCTAGAGGGTGGTGTTGCGAAATATTTTTTATTTCTCCTCATAAATGTTCGACTGCAACAGTTACAAAAACAATACATAAAATATATGTTAAGCAATTGCTTAAGTAGGAAATAACAAAAACACGTACCTAGAAGCAAGAGGAGTATTAAAGAAGCCGCGAGATGTACTACGTTTGAGTAAAGACTCCGTGGATGGTGTATGCCTTAATTTTTCAGGATTCACGAAATTTGCCCAATAATCTGAGGGGATTTTCAACAAGTTTTCAACTATCTGTAACAATATTAATACGTTTTAACTTGTATTTCGAACCTTCTATCACGCTGGGAAACCTACCGCAACTTGATTTCTGGTCTCTGTGAGTAAGGAATTTGGCGATGGGTTCTGACAACTATAACCAACCAGAGTGGGTCCGAAAACTTTGGCAAGATTACTTATAGGCATTTTGCATTCCGGACTGCTCGATACTCTTTGTAAATGTAGTACTAGGAAAGCAAGTGTATCTCTGTTAGGCTGAGGTAATTCTGAAATCGCCTGATACAAAGCAGCGTCAGCATCCTGTTTATCGGTAATAGTAGTGGCGCGAACAAAGTCCGCCCACAATCCTACAGTGATTAACGGCTCCCGTAAAGACCTGGTGATAAAAGGTGTGACGATAAATGTTTTGCCTGATCTTTATTAGCTTCTGGTCAACATACCTGAGAAAATCTTTAAGGGTAGAGCATATGGTGGCTATATCGATTTCAGAAAGGTTTGGAGCACCTTTGCCTTTGAGGAACTTCTCTTTCAGACATTTTACTTCTGTCGAACCACCATTTACTCTGTACAGTCCTTGTTCACCCATCCCTCTTAGTTCGACTTCATTGATACAATGAACAACCAATGACGGTACCATTGGTGGAATCATAGGAGTATAATCTGCTATGGTTCCCTAGTAAAAATGGTAATGATTATGATATTTCCTATATCATTATATAAATTAATCTATTGTAAGCAAAGAACTCACTGAAGTGCCACGTAAAGTAGGTGTATTTCCAGTAGGTATACATGGTAATGGTACCAAATCTTTACAATCGGTGTGAGCTGTTGCTTTACAGTCCCTGCACTTTAGAACAACTTTACCGAAACGAATTCTGAAATGTTTGTTAAAAATGTCTGAGTTATTTATTTAAATTGAATTAAGCTGGTTTTTATTAGATATTGGTACCTTTTATCACAGGGTGTGCAAATTTCTGGCTTAATTACTGTTTTAGTTATAAAACTATGACCCCTAGCAGATTTCGTATTTAGAGTATACCCTCCTATATTCGGACTAGGTTTAAAAGTACCTTCAGAGTCTGATCCCGATGTAAGGATATCAGCTTTCGGCGCAGATGGCTGTAATAGAATATTTCAAATAAGAAATATATATATTGTATACAAAAATTCACGAGTATTCCGTGCAAAGAATTTTGACTGACCATAGCATTTACCTGTACATTATTTGTGTTAACAGGTGTTAATTTTGATTTACTGCGATCACTGCTCTTGCGCCTCTTAGATGAACTGTGTAGTGAACCCTGTGGATCTGCATTTTCGTTCCCTGGTATAGCCTCGATTACAGAAGATGCAGTGATAGCACCTTCTTTGGGCATAACTACAGTAGTTGTAGCTACTATTCTATCAGACGAGTTTAGTTCTACAACTTTCTGCACAGCACTACGGCGTTTCTTTATAGAATATTCACCACTAGGTCTGTGCCCTTTCCATTCACGTTTCATTTGACCTTGTTGAATGAGAACACTAGTATCTAAGTCATCTTCTGACTTTGAATAGCAACTTAAGTCGCTTAATATGGAGCCAGTGGAGTTTAGCTCCGCTATAGTATTCAATCTGAAATACCGGTTGTTCAGTATCCTATGATAAATGAATCTGTCCTTAAACAATACAAACTTACTTATCATTTTGCTGTAAATGACGCCCATTTAATGTGGTATTATTTAGGAATTGTAACTTCTCCCTGGTTTCATCGTTCAAATTTCTTCCACCATCATTGAATAAAAGATCCCTAGCCATAGCAATTTGTTTTTCCTATAGATAAATGAATAATTAAATCATACCACTACACAATCATAACTAGACTGCAGACTTGTATGCAAAATAATTGCTTGTATCAATGGCCAAGTAATATTCAGTTCTTCCTCTAACAATTTATATTTTACCTAGCCATTTTCATTATAAATGCATAAAATCCATAGTCTAATTATAACTTTCATCGGAGTATGTTATCTACCAATGAGTTTCTCTGCTCCTCAGTACCCAGTCTCTTTCGTTTCTCTTCGTCTAGAAGTCTCCTGGCATGACTTAATTTGCGATCTAAATCTGCTGCTTCTTGGTGAGCTTTCTCCAAAGCTGAATGGAGACGCTGGCATTCTTGTATGGATGCCAGCCATTTTTGTCTCATCTCTTCTTGATTTATTGCAAATTGTAAAAATTCTAAAAAGTTGTATGCACATTAGTTTCCCATTTAAATTGTAATGCTAATATAGTAACATCAATAAAATCTTATTACTGCACTTGTTAGCAAGACATATAACTTGTATACGTGCAAAAGAGCTACAGAAACAATTACTTTGTTAAATATGAGTTCTGATGTCTTAAAGTTTGTAATTGAAATCTGAATTTTTTCAGCTACATAATATACGCGATAAAATACAAAATAAGTAGCCTTAGAAAATGTTAAGTACAAGGAAAGTCTAACATTTCTATGATACAATTCATGCACACATCTTGTCCAAGCATGTTTCGATTACGAAACATTAGCGAGCGATTACAGAGGGAAATATTAAATTCGAACCTTCGTCGCAGGCCCCATTGATGAGTACGTCCGTGCATCGCACCACTTCATCGTAACTCGCCAGCAATGACAATGATGTGGTCATTTTCGAATCGGTGTAATGTTATTCAAACAAACTTACAGTATCTTCTCTCTAAGAAAAACCACGCAACAGGTCTGCGGCAATGCACTCCTACACCAATTACACTATCTTCAAACGTCAATTCATTCGTTCTTAAAGTGCGCGAACTCGTTAACACGACTCGCGCAGATCCTATCCATCACAAATTACCACTCTATCCACTAAAAATTCGATCCTAACGAACTGCCCAAGTATCGCGCCATAAAACCGTTGACATTGCACTGCATTGCACGTTGAAAACGTAACAACCGTTTTCCTCAGCGATTTGAATTCAACCAATCACGGAGCAATATCGAAGTCAAGTTCTACATAATGCCGTCAGGTGTCTTCGTCATTCAGCGGGAAGCTTGTGGATTTTTTTTTCTTTCTTCTTTCTCTATTCTTGTGAAAATTTTCTATTTAATGTAACTAAATTTCATTAATTCATTGTGCGTTTATATATAGGATAACGTGTAAAATACAATTTACACAAACGTATGTCTGTGTAAGTCACCGATAAGCTCGTCGGCGGTTACGTGGTGATTTGCCTTCTTGCCGACGAGAACTTCCTCAGTGGCCTTCTGCACCGACGAAATCACGTCGATGGCTTTCTGTTTCTCCAGCCAGAATATATCCTAGAGGGCGTAAGAAAACACCGAATTATTCGAATGACACGATCGTGTAAAAATATTTATTTACGGTCATGAGTCCATAAAAATTTCGTTGGTAAGGTTTATCATTATCATTATCAACCAGTTTGAACGGGGATTTTCGGCGACTCGAAAAAATATTTCTTATCATTTTAGTGTCATTTTCTACCTTACCGGGTTTACGTTCAAGAAAAATTAAACATAATCATATCCAAATTTAATCCAGAACCAACCCAGAACTAACTGAGAACTAATAAGTCCGTGGCTCAGACCACCAACGAGATACTGTTAAAGACTGCCAGCCTTATGGGAGATCGTGTCGACTCAGAACAAGATAGAAAATGGTTTGTCGGTAAGGTAGAAATCGACATTGAAATGATAGGAAATTTTGTTTCGAGGCATCAAAATTCCCTTTGGGAAACATGTTTTTAATGCAAAATGAACCTATGTGCAAAATTTTAGCTCAATCCGATTTGACCGATTTTCGGAAGTTTACCCCTAAATCCAATCATTACAACCTTGAGTCCATTCCTGCTTGGTGTCGCTGTATACTTAGCTTTTCTAGTCATCAATTCAAATAATTATTCATTGAAATTCCACTAATCAACATCCGTTGAAGTTCAATTCAGCAGATCAGACAAGAAACTATAGAATTCGAATTCAATAATCTTTCATTTCAATTCAATGAAGTTCGTCAGAAATGCAGTTTTTCTATAGCTTTTCAATGTCCGACGAAATCATTGGCGTCCATGTCGGAGTCACATCGTTTTAACGAAGGATCTTCCGTTTCCATACTTGGTGGTTGACGATAAAAAGGGTTTTATACAAGTTTTGCCGCTATCAGATCCTTTTGTCGGCGACATGTACGCGAATTTATGGCTTCGCTTCTCCGGGGCGCACGATCTCTCTCGGCGAATTCCCTTTAGGATCACGCGTTGTGTGTCAATTCCTCTCTATGGTCATGACACTGTTCCTTGCATCGATTATCTCTCCATTTCATCATGCTTTTGTGCGAGCCATTTTATGTTCGTTTAAACAAAATTGGTATTGATCGACTCTAAAAATGGAATGCTGGAAAAGAGGAGACAAACAATTAACGTAAATAATAACTTTTACAAGGTCTAGTGACTATTGATCCCACTCTGTAGTGAATGTATAATGATGTGTAATTAAGTAATCAATGTATCTATATTGAATTTTTTAATACAAACCAATTTAATTTTGTTGTCGTTTCAACACAGTTAAAATCAAGATCGCTAGTGGTTTTGGTATGTCTGCATCTCGGACGTTCGAAACAGCTATTTTACATGTCCCGCGCATTAAACGTCCCGACATTAATAGCATGTCCCAAAACGATCTTGATAAATTCTGCGGGCTTGTTTTTAATTACTTTGTGCATCGTTCGTTATTAAGCACGCATCAATTATCATCGAGTCGATCAGGCCTGGTGAACGGCGAGAAGATGATAGGTTCCATCGCGTAAATACATCTTGCTCCAATTACACCGGACAAGATATGTCATCTTTGTTGAATACAGACGTTAATTAGCGTAATATTAGACCGCCGTGATTTGAAGTCAAGTTGTATATCAGATAACGTCAATTTGGCATGCTTGCCGACCAAGATAGCCCTCGTTAATGCATTGGCAACAACCGATCACATAAATTCACCTGAACGTAATGATCGTTTGCGCACGAGTTTAGTGTTTACGAGTACATAAACCTAAATTTAAAGGAAGCACCACGTCTTCAAATGATACAGTAGAACCGTGTCTATCCTAACTAATAGAAAAGTTACCTAGCTATAATGCTAGATTAAATCCGTACCGATTTGTACAATGAATCGCGTTGTACGTGGATGGCTTCAAGAGAATTTGGGGCAAATTCTTGACGAACATCCTGCACAGCTCTTTCACATCCATCGAGACATTACTGTACTCATTTCAGACCACGATTGGATCCTCCTCGACGCTTGGACGAAAGGAAACGGCGCTCGTTTCAAAGGTGGTGCACAGAGTCGAAGCGCGCGGATCCATCAGCAAAAAACGGAACAGCTTGATTCAGGGAATCGAGGAGTTAATGAATCGCGTTAATGAATCGCGTGGGTCCGGGTCCATGGTACCGAGATTCGAGCCTTAAAGCCCGCAATCAGTGGTCCGGTTTCTTTATTACCGCGTCCTTGGGAGCGGGCTATTAAGTTTCGGAACGCTCGCGATTCCGTCCATATACTTTCTCCACCTTTGTCCCGGACCCGGGGATCCGAATGATCGAGTCCCCGAGTGACCGGAGGTGACGAGGGGGTTAAAGACGAAGGAGGTTAGCATCAGCAGAGGATCAGAGAGCAGAACGAGTCCGGTAGGAGGACGGGCGGAGGCTGGGTAGGAAAGCAAAAAGGGAAAAAATCAGGACACGTCGGTGTTCGTGCTACCGTAAAAGCGACCGTAGGCAGGCGAGGAAAGGGAAATCTCGCGGCTGGTCGAAAAAGGAGGGCGTTGTGATAAAGTACAGGGCAGAGAAGACACAGGGTAGAGGAACGGCGCGTATGGGGTGACGAAGGGGGACCATGAGAGCATGGTCGCGCCGGTGCGAGTTTCTTATGGCGCGCTGGGACAGAAAGATCCGCCGCAAAAAAGGACCGCCCTGGCTGCGCGGACGCGCAGAATCTGCAATTATATCGCAAAAAAGGAGCCGAGTGTCCGGGACAAACTGCTTCCTGGCCCGTAAACAATGCTGCCAAATAAGTCGCCGGGCATAAATCGTTCTCGGTCGGTCCTCTCCTCGTGGCCTTCTCGATCGCACGAGCACCGAAGAGGCCTCTACCCAATCCGCACGATAAAAAGCCAATCGATCGCTAAACTCTTTATTCCGCCGCACTGAAAGCACCCCGGTTAAGAGCGAACAGACGGGTGGCCGACCCGGGAGTTTCGAATTTACGAGTCGAGCATGCTCTAGGCGATACACAGGGTGTTTCCGAAGTCCTGGTACATGGTGGCGATTCTGCATGCAGAAACAACTAGAAAAGAAGGAATAACGTTTTCTCGTTCGGCGCCTCGTGTTCGAGTAAAAACGAATTTGAAAATCCGCGGCGTTTCTGTACTCCAGTATTTGCATTAAGTAGAACTGGACGGTCATGACCAGACGCATCAGCCGATTCCTATCTATTGTGCAGATAGTCTAAATTATACTTTCTCCCCACTTTTGTGACTTAGTGGTTCTAAAATACTTTGAAAAGTCCCTTTTGCTTGTATCACGATTTCGGACACACCCTGTAGTTTCTTGCTTTCGGAGTTGAAATAGCGATTAATGTCCTGTACGATTGATCGATTCTATTAAATAAAGCCCTTGGGTGAAGGTGAAGGACTGTCTTACCGAGGTCCATCCGAGGACCATTAACGCGTTGTACCACACAGCTTTAGCTTCGCGTCTGGTTTCCATGGGATTTTTATTGGATTCGCGAGGATAATTATCCTTGATAAGATGCTGCGTTTTACGATATGAAAAGTTTTACGAGCCCCCGAGACGACGGTTCAGGCACCTATTCAATTCGAAATATTCAAGTCGGAGACTGGGATGGTTTAGTGGTGGTGCCTGGTTCTGGGAGATAACAGTGAACAGGTTGATAGTGGTGTTCGAGTTTATTTTAAATCGGAGTATCTAAATTGTTTTATAATTACTTGGTTTTTGGCGATTAAATTAAACGAATTGCTGGCATGTTAGGGACCGTGGGAGGGCTAATGTGTCTGCAACATGTGGGCTACAAAAATGTTTTTAAAAATTGAATGGAAACCTCGAATTAGGGTTACCTTATATATGTAGCACATTCAACGTATACCCTTATTAGAGGTTTCCATTCAATTGATAAATGGTGCTATGAATGTTAATTATATAGTTGTAAAAGACGTCGGGCTTTTGAGGGTTAGTAGTTTTAGCACTGACTTATTTATATACTGTAAATTGTGTTCTTCCTTTCATTTCTTAACAAAGTAGACAATTACTGCATTTCCAACATATTCATGTTTTTAACATATTTATACTTGTGTGAGTGGCGATACGTCGATAACAGTTAGTGTTGCAAGATGATTCGTTTTGTTCATCAAATAATCGTATCCAATTTTGCAATGACCATTTCGAACCTCGTCACGATAATCCCACCTCTGCAACTCGCATTATTAATGTACACATTTATCCATCCGCTTAATGGCAAGATTATTCCGCCATTTGTTCGATTGAAATATACATACATCGAGGCGCGCAAATCCTGCCTCGCCCTTGGGTAAGAAGGCACGTAATGAAAGGAGGAACCTAATTAATCCGGTGGTATCGCGAACATATTCGGCCTCGGTTAGGCCAGCCCTTCCCTCGCGCATCCTCTCGGCCGTAGAAGCTCGGAGCCGAGGCGTTAACGCTTTGTACTTCGTAATTATAATGGGCCGGTTAATCTGATGGGATTAATTTTTTCCCCGGGGCTAGGCTCTCGGGACTCTCTCCTCTTCTCTCCGTTCCTCTCGATTATCGGCTCTCGGCCGATGCTCGCACCTGGTTAACGCGCTAATGAATTCCCAGCATCGCGTAATTATGGGGTGAAGCGCGAAATCTCGCGCGAAACCGCGCCTCGCCCTCTCGTCACTGGCCTCACTCGCATTTCTCTCACCGGTTCTCTTCTCTCCTTCTCCACGACAAAGAGAACCTTCCCTCTCTTTTTCTCTCTTCTCTCCTCTTCTTTCGGCCCCGTTGAAAAATAATTACACCGCTCGTAAGACGATATCCGGTTACGACTTGACGCGAGCTCGTTCCTCTCCGCGGCGGGCCGGGTTATCATAAATTATTGCCCACGGAAAAAGAATCCCTTTCCGCAATCGAACTTTACGATCGAGGATACGAGCTTATTGAGACGCTGCCTTGGCTTAACAAGGATACCAGGCTGTAAAATCCTCTCCACTCTCCTTTTTTCTGTATACCACGAGTCCGAGCATGATGGGAGATGAGCCACTCTGTTAATTAAGGGCTTTTCTGCGTGATAAGCGGCCCGCGGAGATGCAACGCGGTTGAATTTTTGCCGACTTAATATATTTGGAGGTCGCTGGTTAGAGAGTCTGCTTTGGGCTAGCTGGAGCAGCCTTCTTGCCGAAGTAAATTAGATTCAAAGGCGAAGTAACGAGGAGGGGGATGGTCGGGCGTTCAAGTTGCTGGGTTTGAAATGATTTGATGGACTTGGAGTTTCGAAGGTGAATGGTTGGGAGGCTTAGGATCGAGTACACTGATGGGTAAAAGTTTTGAACATGGTTCAGAAAGATTATGGATATTCTGTGGATAATTTTGTCTTGTTGAAGAAGGGAATTTTATTGAATTTCTGAGATGAGTTAACAAAGATTCCCCATCGACAGGAACGAGATACCCGTTAATATAAATTACTCTATCGATGTATAAATTAGCATAAGCGATTTGCAGTGCGCAGATTACAGCTATTTCGGCAAATTAGCGTTGCAGGCCTGGCCGGGAGTATAATTACACGCAGCTCGTTGCACTTGTAGGAAGTAGGCATCGCGGCGAGTAAAGCAACAGCATATCACGTTACAGCTGCGAAATTTTCTACGCAATAACGGGCTTACCCGCCGCGCGAGTTTGAAGTTAATTGAAACACTGGCCGAACTGGTCAATTAAGAGGACCGGAGTCGAATAAATCGGTGTTTAATAATAGGAAGTACGGGGCCGGGGCCGTTTTCACGATCGGTATAAAATCTTGACGATCGTCGTCTCGGTATCGTCGCAGATGGAAGTGTGTCATTAATCAGATAAGGATCCGGGAACAGCCGGTACGTGTATCTCTGTAATATCCCATCAAGACCCGATCCGTCCGCGGCGAAAGACGAACCGGGGACCGCTCGGATCACAGGGCTGATTTACGAAGGCGCGAATTAGCCCGTAATTGCCTCTAAACGGATTGCACATTAATATATATTGAGTTGCCCACCACGGTGCACGATTTTATCGCACGTAAACCGACCGTTACCTTGTATAACTCCACGCTCTCCACGCCCTCCTGTAATTTTTTAACGACGAGCACACTAGTGGACAAAATCGCGAGACAAGCACAATCATTGTCCCGGGCTTCGTGTTGTATTTTTATTAAACATGTGTGTATAACAGAGACATTATTTCGTAATCAACTGCTTCATTTTGGTTACACGATAAAGTAGATTTCTATATACTCTCCTAGACATGCCTAGAATTATGTTTCTGTGAACTTTCGTTTACAATGAAAATCCCTCTGCATTGCTGGTTTAATTTATGAAGCTTTCCATCATAATTAAGTGCACCTGTTCCACACACGACGTCGTTTAACATAAAAGGAATATACAGTGCTTGTTCCTGCAATTCTCGGGGTGTTTTATAATTGTCCGCACATCGAGAAAGCTGTATGCTTCTTTCGAGAACGTCAGCGAGCCTTTTTATTGTGTTTCCTTTTTGCTAATTGAAGCTCATTAGCGTGTATCCGATGCTCTAAAGTGTCAATTAAAATGGTGTATCGAGTAGTTCTCCTGGAAGGCTGCACATGATTACCTTGTTTGGTAGTAAAGTTACTGAAATATGCGAAGTCTGAAAATGTCTGTCGATGGTGCATCGTATTTTTTTAAAATAACAAAATGTGCATTTCGTATAGCTAAGCTAAAGAGTTCAATTTCGAGCATGCAAATACTCGTGCAAGACAGTGAAATGGGTAGATCAAATTCACAACAGTGGCAACGCTGAAGGAATTTACGTTAATTAAAAATCCACAGTCCACTGATGTGTATTAGCATACGTGTTGCATAGTGGAGAGACCTCTCATCGAACTCAGCTTCTAGAAGAACTCAGCTTTCCGCCGAACAATGATCGAAAAATCGTTGATTCCTCAGAGGATCTAAGCAGGAAGAGAAAGCGTCTCAGGATGGCTGATCCACCGCGAAGTTCGTGAGGATCGCTCCTTTAAAGGCGTCTTCCTGTGCCCGGTTTCTTTGTGGCTGGCATGCCGGCATAAAGAGTCAACTTTGCAACCGAACCGATCATAAAAGTGTTCCCGTTCTGGTATCCTTCTTCTCGTACGGAGCTAAGAGCATAAATCTCCGCGGATGAATGCAACCGGTAGGGCATAACCGCCTAACAGGGCCCCCATGAGAACAAAGTCCGGCCATTAAAACACATCGTGCCTCTACAATGTAGCCTTGGCACCCTCTCCGCGAACAGTCCGCTAATAAAATGTTACAAATTCGTCGTGCAGGGGGTAGTTTATGGCGCGTGTGAGGCCTTCATCGTCTCGCGACGCGTTTATGTATCTCGCGGTATTATTATTCCGACGCGACGCTTTGTATAACAGCTCCTGGCCTCCGAAACGACTTCGGCCTTGGGTTTCTGCGACACTGTCGCAACTTTGAATCGATTTCATTCGGGACAGATCGAGATTCATGGAGGCTTTCCACGCACCGTTGCCGTAAGACGGATACGCTATACCCGGTAGTTAAGTGCTTCCTCCCTTTCACTCCGGGTTATCATAAATCATAATGTTATAGGCCGAGCTGCAGGACCACCGGCTTTCAAAGTATCAATTTTTGTAGTTAAAATGTTCCAAATTCAGCCGCGCGGAGGGTGGCACTAATTGGGAGCTCCTCGATCCAGGTTTATGGAGTGGAAGCACTTGTGATTTATGGTGGAGGTTGTCCGTTGAAGGGATGCATGCTTTGGGAATTTCGCTTTTGTTAAAGCGTGCGGGTTGTGAATGGTGTAAATGTTTGGTGCGAAAAGATTGAAGGCGTAAAACAGCTTTTGTGTACGGAACACGCTCTCTGCAGTCGTTGCCACCTTCTTCCATAGATAAACCATACTGTTTATAATTTATTTTCATATTCGTTTGATACTTACTGGTGCAGAGTCGTCAAAAGTAGTGGTTAATATTTCTAGAATCGAAAAATGCGCCAACTCCATAAATTATTACAGGGCACAACATAATGTTCTCGTTCGTTTGAGGTACACTTTTAGTTTCGTTTCTGAGTTGCACTGGCGTTCCTGATAATGCTGAATAAGGGTTGATTCATAGGACAGCTGGTGGTTCCCTCGTGAACGCGTGAGAAACTCCACGCAACGTCTTTTGAGGGAAAAGATCTCGCAGGTGGTGCGTGGGACGAAAGTCTAGCTAACCGACCCTTTATTTCACCGAGAAAAGCAGCGAACCCTTAAGAAACCCCAATCTCAACCCTCCTATTCCGCTGCGAATCCAGATTTCTGGAAATTCTATATCCACCGAGAGTCGTCAAAGCCCCTTTGTCGGATATGGAGTGACACGCGTGGTCGCGGGGTCGCCATTGTTAAGCCTTCGAAAGGATTTTTCCTCTCCTCGATCTGATTCCACGAGAAAATGGGGTTGAAAACTGAGCCTCTTCCTTGGGTAACCGATTATTTGGAAATATTGATCCTGTGTTTGATTCTGATCGGTCCAAATATTGATTCTCCTTGATCGGATTTTCCGGGTTTCGCAAGATCTTTAATTAATCTATTTTGTAAAAGTAATGAGCCTCAGACATTCGTTTCGGCAGAACATGCATAGTTATAATTAAACAAAGTAATTATGATCAAATGCTGGAAACATAGTTCACTTAAACTAAAAGAATTTTTTTAAAAAATTGAATTTGGAAAAGGTTTAAAGCGTTCTGACATCTAATTATCAAATTTTTTAATTGTCTTTTGTCTTCTACTCGTACACATTGTCTTAAAGTTTAACCCCTTGTATCCTCTCCAAAATTTTTACGAATTTAATTTTTCTGATTCGCTATAATAGAGTGTTTGTGATTGGATAAAAAATATTCGTTAAAATGTTAATTTAAAAAATCCACCCTTTCAGGTATAGCAACCCCACACACCACAGTAATTTTCACTCGCTCCGTTTTTGATACATCATTTTTTCCCTCTGTCGGTATCATAAAAACGGGATCCGAGGAAAAGATGGGAAAAGATTTGGTTGAATGGCTCGCACGATGATTCCCCTCGCACAATAGGTTTAACCTCTTCACGAGTGTGTCCGATTTTCGGACGTTTTACGAGAAATCGGTGCACCGCGCCATGGTGTTCGGCCGTCGGGAAAAGGAAAGAAAAAATTGTCCGGTTCAATCGAACGGATGGGATAAGTCCGCTCACAAAAGCTTCATTGTATCTCGAATTTTTATAAGGATCCTCAAGACGCTCCATTGTGCGAAAATTGGGGGTTTAGGCTGGACTGGTATCGCGGAAAGGGATAGCGAAACAAGTCCCTCGGTCGTAAAAATGTGAAAAAAACTTGATCTCTCGACAGTACTGAATCGCTTATGATGGGAGATTACAGAAATTGCATTCGTTACATCCTTTGAATGCGTTCGATCTGATAGAAAGTAGAAAAAATCTTTTAACCATCTCAAAAAATATACTGAATGATGTATAATGTGCAATACTTTATTCATCTGAAAAATAATCACAAGTAGAATTAAAACCTTGAAACATTAAAGCACGTATTAACAAAAAGATATACGTATCATAAAATAACATTGGTGTAATGACCTCGATAAAATTCGCCAGGATCATTAAAATCGGTTCGTTGCACCGAACCGCGCCCAATTACCAAAGTATTTAAGATCCCTGTCCGTAGAAATCCTTAAAACGAAGAAACGCGATAAAATTAAAATTCCCCTCTGTTGACAATAATTGTGGATGGGTTTGCTACACGGAACAACACACCGACTGCGGTGAGACGTGTCCAATTTAGCTAAACCGATCCGAGTACCGTAGCACAAGTTCTCACATCTAAATCGGGAATAAATCGATAGAACAAACAGGCGGTGGAATCGATAATCCCGCTTGATCAGTGCTAATGGACATCGTCGGTTCGGGACCACTGTGCATAATTCAGTCGCGGCCTGGTCCGTCGGGACGTTTACCTCCAATTAACAGGAAAAAACGACGAGGAGCGAAGAGCTTAGGACCGAGGAATTAGAAATCGATATTTGTATGTCTTCACTGTCTCCCCTGGCGGCTAAACCTATCCCTAAATGTCAAATAAACCCTCGAACACAGTGTCTTCGATGGCCGTGTTTCTCCGGCGGGATAAAACTCAAGCTGTGATAGTAGTAATCCTGGCTTCGATTAGATGATGGCCAACTGTCGAAGCCCTGCACAATCGCATTTATTATAAATATGTAAAATCCGCAGTCTAATCATAGATAAGCGATCGAATTTATGTTACGACTCAATAATAGAAAAATGGTTTAGTAGAAGAATACGGTTCATTATCTAGCGTCACAGATAAGTCAGACTCACCTAAAAATACAATAGAAAAATCTAGGTAGGGTTAGAAGATACTTACCACAAACCAAATCGAATTTCCCTGAGAGAACCCGAGAGCATCCTGTGCGGCGGCGGCTCGTTTACATCCCGGAGACGGTGGTTGTCGGTTCAGCATCCAAGATCCCGCTAATTTGGTGCCCGGTCTGGCGACACAGGCATCAAATTCCAATATTTACGGTATCCGAGGTATCTGGCGATTGAAATTCCTGCGGCGTTCCCTATCGGCGTCGCCGTTCCTGAATCTCAGTCTCGATAGGTAATCGGTCAGGCCGAAGAGAGAAAGCTGGACAAAGACAAAGAGAGAGAATATCCATGGGGGTCGGCGGGGATCCGTAAAAATGTACGATACTAGAAGCCGATAGGGTAAGCGGCACACTTTGCCTCCGGCGGGGAGCGTGCACCGCGTATGAGCAGATCACAGACAGGAAATCGCGATAGCGGCCGCGGGGATTCCAGTGAGCAGCCAACTTTATAACATTTCACGAACCGGAAATGCAATATGGCCGGCGCACGTGGGCAGCCGTGGCGCGTGTGTATTATACATAGGTATACTACATGGGGATGCATCGCAAGGCAAAACCAGCGAACAGCAGCAGCAGCAGCAACAGCGGTCGTAGCGTAAAAGCGGCGGCCGATGTTTCGCTTCTCCTCGTGAAATGAATAAAAGATGCTGCGCCCGGCAGCATCGCTTACTCATTAACGTTCGTGCTGCACTGGCCTCGGCGGGCCTGGAATTTAAGCGGTAACGTGAGAGACCTCGAATGTTAGGGAGAGAGACGCGTGGGCGACTCGATGCTTCGGCACATAATACGAATGCATAATTCCCGGCGCGTCTTTGCCGAACCGGCGGCGTACACGATCCCCTAGTTGCACGCCAGTTTCAACGTAATGGGGTCTAATGAATGCCACGGTTTTCCATATTTCGCGGGGCTCGCGTGAATAGTGTCCCTTTCGGGGTCCTTGGTCTGATCTTGGTCGACTAGCCTCGATGCCAATGGTCCA
>CM052250.1:7042148-7136730 GCA_028455795.1 Lasioglossum marginatum
TTCTGTTTTTAGATTTTCTACAAGATTAAGTTCTTTCCACGCTTTGAACAGTGATGTTTTAGTTGAAACAAATAGTACAGTAATAATCCTGGTCTCATTTCTAAAGTTTCAGCCTTTTACTGACCATCGGTAAGCCAATTAAACAATTTTCTGGCCGCGTTATACGGGAGTCTGTACTTTCTTCCCTTAAAAAGGTGGTGAAGGCTTTCCAATTGCTTGCGAAATAATTGCTCACGTAATACCGACATCCGAGTGACGAGGGGGTTGCAGAGGAAGAAATAAATTATAGACCGCTATCTCCGCGATAGAAAGCGTGATAAGACAGCCGACGATCCGAGTCCATTGTCATTGGTTTCGAACGAAGTGTGCTCTGGAAGCGAGAGAATCGAGACACGAGGCTCCAAATGTGAAACCGATCGATAAGACCACGTCAATATGCGAAGCGGAGGATCGAAAGTGTCCCTTTGTCCGGGGCTATGGTCGGCTAAAAGAGCCTCGGGATCGAGAACCGAGTAGAAAGCGACTCGGGAATATGGGTGAAAACGTTCGGGTCCATTAAATTCGGAAGATGGTATCTGCCCTACTGTTTCTTACCAGAAGTGTTCCTCCAGTGACGATTCCGATTCTTTGGATTCGACACGGCCCGGAAACTCTTCACATTCTATTGAACCGATGCTCAGCTCAGAACCATTCGATGACGAAATGAGTCTTGACGTCTAGTTGATTACAGAAGTCTCCCTGTCAATCTCCCTGAGAATACATAGATTGATTAAAAATAAGAGATCTCTACTGACTCGTATATTCTTTTCAGGCAACTCCAATCTACTTTACAATTTGTTCACAGGGGGACATAGAAATTTGAATAAACTCAATGTCAAATTTAGAAAATAGTAGATTTTCATGGCAGCTCTAACTAGATCACGTGAAATCTTTATATAGCAATTTTCTTCTTCATATTTTTCAATTCATTTCTTTGAGAACAAGATTAATTTTGTTCTCGAGTTCAATATAAACGGATTTTGATCTGTCTCGATAGTGAAGGGGTTAGGGTATAAGAGGCTACGATTTTCGAGGTGTGGTTTTCGGTCGCCGTCATACAGCGTCGGAAGGATTTGAATGAAGAGTCTCGTCGCGTGGGCGGACTACTTAGCGGCGACGGCTCCTGTATTTCCTGGCTGGGCCCCATCCCGCCTTTTACGGTCTAAAGAATAATGGTCGATCGTTCTGATCTTGTTCGAGCTATCTTAGATATCTCACTCCGGCGTGCCTTGTCACCAGACCCGGCGGAGTTTGTTCGTTTGGCCGGGGGCGCGGGCTGCGTCGAAGTCGCGTGGGCGACACGAACGAGTATCGAGTAGCCGGTCACGGTCGTTTATTCCGCGTTACTAGACGCACTGCATTAAGTGTAGTTTAATAAATTCACGGCTGGACAACGAGCGACAGCTCGATGCTGCTCCTCGCCTGAGTTATAAGCTGATTTCGGCTCCTTCCTCCATGATCTTCCATTAACACGTTCGCTGCCTCGCGGGCTTTATGCGCTTCCCACGAGGCTCGTCTAATTCATTCATAGAAGCCGCCACCGTTATTAGTGGGCTGCGGATTTATCACGAAATAGATGCAATTTAACGCAATGAAAACATTAAAATAATTAGAGAACATCTACATACTCTCTATTTCCAACTTATACTCTCTCTGTCAACCGTATTCTAGTTATTAGTAACAATTGTTAGGTACTTGATGATGCAGTTCTCATCGTACTCTATAATCTAGTTATTTGGAGACGCTATTTATACTTGAGGTTCGATGTTTAACGTTTAAGCTAGTTCCAACACTTTGCAGACGAACATTATTATTTTTATTACCACGCTTATATACATTAACTTGCCGTGTTGTTGTATGCGTCAAATTTTGTATACACACTTGCTTCCGATGACAATATTTGTCATACTCGTGGGATCAAAAATGAAAGGAAACAAAAAAACAAACAAACAAAAAAAAAAATTTTCCCCAAAATTTCAAGCAATTAGTTCAAAATTTTTTCTGTTATAAAATTAGTGTCGGAATAGATAGAAAAATTTAATATAAATTTAAATAAAATCATGACATTAGTGACTATAAATAAAAGCGTGGAGTGCTAAACTATATTGACGTAATCTTCGCGGGCGCTCCACGCTTTTATTTATAGTCACTAATGTCATGATTTTATTTAAATTTATATTAAATTTTTCTATCTATCCCGACACTAATTTTATAACAGAACAAATTTTGAACTAATAGCTTAAAATTTTGGGGAAAAATATTATTAATCATTTAACTGGATTCGGTGTTTTATGGAGAACCAGGAAAAAATTATTATCTCCTTTTTAGTGCATTTTAATATAAGTGTGGCATTTAAAAAGTTTTTTAGTGTTCTTTTCGATGATCTCAATATATGTTTAGCATCCGAAATCCATGGCGGTCCCTGGGACGTCATGTTAAGGCAAGGGGTTAAGAACAAAAGACGACTGTGTCTTCTCAAGGAAGATAAAAGGACAAGTATTCACAGCATAGAGAGTTTTGTTTAAGTCATATCTCGATCCCAGTTAAAAAGAGTCACTCTCTAATGTTACCTCAGCTTGATGCATCGACTGCATCGGGTGCATCGGACACAGTGGCCCGCTATTCCGATCTGGCTTTCCAGCCAGCAGGTGATATCATATTGATAGTTCGTAAAAAAGAGCTCTCCATGCAAGGGGCCAAGGTTGAAGAAAGGCTGGTCCATCTTCACGTCCATCAAACGCATATCGAACCACAAGGGAGAACCGATGAGGATCCATTGTTACCAGACTTTTGTGAGCCCCCTCTTTCGTTGCACTTGAGAGAAAGAAGCACAGTCCCGATTATATTCGTTAAATGGATCCTCCGAAGTGGATACCGCCACGGTCAAAAACGAAATATATGTATTTGTTGTCCCTGAACTCTAGTGAAAAATTATCGGGCATGCTTGTCTTATAATAGATTCATAGGACCACCGCTGACAGAACCGGAAAATCGGTTAACGTTCCGCTGTTTTTTCGATTTATCCTGTCCGGGGCCGGCGATACATCTGGCTGACGTGAAATTAATGTGTGAAGAAACGATGTCAGGACAGATGTCGAGGTGGTAATTAGGGTTAAACGGAACATTCTGCTCGATAGCGGTAGTCCGGGAAGGCTGCGAGCTATTTTCGAACCTCGTGGATCAATACAGCCGGTGTTCAGCTGTAAATTTCGACTAATTTAAGAAAGTAGCTGTCGCCTTTGTTGTTGGAGCTCTATAGAATATTATTTTCCAATGATCCTCCTAAAAGAATATTAACAGCTATTTTTGTGGGACGTGTTCTCCCGTCGTGGTTCTAAAACTAGACATTCTATTCAATGAATTAGCCCTTTCCTAATTTAAATAATTTCAGAATAACAAGTCGTGTATTGAACTTGCGATGAATGCAATTATTGTAAATTTAATTCCTTAATATATGCATGGTAAAACGAATAGTAGAATTAATATGGCTGTGTTTCGTTCACAAATTAATTTGCACGTATCCGTGCGTACGTTTATGAATCATCGGTCCTTTGACGGCTGCCGTTCACGTTCTCCCGACAGAAAGATTTGCGGCTCCGCGATCCCTCAATCGATTCTTCAATAATGAAATTCCACGGTGACGTTATCGTGTAGGAAATGAGTTACGTGATTGTCATACATCCCGTGTACTATGGCGAGATGTCGAACGTCCTTTCGAGGTTGCTGTTGCTGCTGCTGCTGCAGCTACCACCGCTGCTGTCTATTGTAAGCTGTCCGGACACGAACCGCTGGGAATAAGATTCGTGACGGAATTCATCGCGACTGTCATTGTTCGAAACGTTTGATCGGTAAAACAATGATGGAGGGATGTGTGGGAGCTACGTAACCAGTGGTTCTCTTCTTTTTTATGCTGCTCCGCCTTTCCTGCTTCGTGATCGCCGCTTTCTTTCATTCTCATTGTCCTGCTGTCATTAATAAGCTATTTGTTGCCTGACGACACTAATTTGTGATGGTAATTTGTGGACGAAATAGAAATAGATAGGTAGTGTACTATATTGTATCGATAGGTATTGTGTGAAATAAGAAATTTAAAAACCCCTGTTTTATATAATAATTCCGATGAAAGTTAGTATATTACGTGGCAAGGGGTGACTTTCAAAGAAATTCTAAAAAAATAGTTATTGGATATGTTAAACATTAGAACGTTTGAACAAGTCAAAATGGTCGATTGCAGATATTATATTTTGTAATTTTTGAAATTATGAGGATGTTTCTGCGGAAGTCTATTAAATCGACATCGAAATTAAAATTAAGGTGGAGTGGGGCAAGTGCGTAAATGGGGCAAGTGTATAAATTGGTTATTTTTATTATAATATGAGCGAAATTTCTCTAGCTTGTATTTATTAATGTATTATAAGGTAGTATGAAGGTGTATTCCTCGCTTAAATCAACCAGCGCTAAACAGTCACGTGAGAAATACATGTACAACTTTGAGGTTACACTGAACGCGCGTGCAGTAGTTTATAAGTAGACTGCGGATGTTTATGCATTTATGAAGAAATTGGTTGGATGAAATATAAAACAATAAAAGATTGGAAAAATTTCAGAATATTGTAATGTTGTTTCCGATGTAACAAAGTCATTAAGGGATGAAATAAATTTTTATTTTATTCCTGAATCCCACAATCAATGCAGAACATTTTTACTTTGCATAAAGATCCGCAGTCTATTTATAAGTTAATTATATATTCTGTGTTGTTATTTTAGGTAAGTACAAAAAGTATTCATGTAAGTTTACAATAAATAAACAGTTTCATTGTATTTTTTAAAATTATTGAGAAAAACACTATTCTGTGCCCCGTAAATATTATTACATGGGACAAGTGCAGACTATCAGCTGTGGTAAGTGCGTACTAGGCAGTTCATGTGCGATAAACCAGGGACATTTTACGAGAGTGGGATAATGAAACTTCCCAACAGAAGGCAAACCGTCGTCGCACAAAATGGTGCATATCTTATTCAATACACTTGATTGTTAGTACAATTCTTTTCGTTTTCAATTTACTCCAAAAATCGGCGGAGACTTTCCGAACGACCCAGAAGTACTTGTTTGTTTAAAATTGGATAACTATAAAACTAAACAATATAATTTAACGCAATAAAAAGCATTTTATAGCATGCTTGTTAATAATTCTTTTCTTGTTCCGTAGCACTTGAAACAAGGTTTGAAAGCATTTTTAACTCTAAGTTACGCTCTTGCCCTATTTTCGGGGAAAGTGCAGAGTAGTTGACATTTTGTACAATATCCTATCAAAATGAAAATTCTCAAGAAAAATTAGAAACCTGCGTAATATTAATTCACCAGTAATAACTGTGCAGAGCGTTTAATACCGACAGTTTAAGTATTTACATGACTGAAAATACATAAGTAGAGTGCGGATCTTTATGCAAAATAAATATTGTCTGCATCGATTGCAAGAAATAGAAACAAAATTGAATGTTATTTCTTCCCTTATTGATTTTAATAGAGGAGAAATCATATATTGACATCTTCAATTTTTTAAATATTTCAACAATTTTGAATTTCATCTATTCAACTTTACTATAAATGCATAAAGATCCGCAGTCTATACATAAGTTTAAAATCCAACTTTGCAAAAACCAGTCTGCACTTACCCCACCTCACCTTAGAAAATTCTATAACTGTCGGTATTTCCAGTACACATTAATCGCAACATAAAAAAGCAGCGATGATGCTGCAACAGAGACCGGACAGGTCTCCTCTATTATGTTCTTCTGCGAACTCTGAAGATAGCGAGCGATCACATGTATTTCCCGTGGCCGGTGTATATCATGCAATAAGCTTTCATATACGGTAGGCGGCGTCGATCGTTCTTTATGAAGAGATATATCATCAGGTTCTGGTGGAGCGCAGCTCGAAGTAAAACGGCCGCGTAACTTCTCTCTCTGAAGATCGCCGAAGCAAGGGAAAACAAGATGGGGGTAGAGGACACACGGGTCCTCTACGGGCGAAGTCAGGGCGACGAAGGAGAGAAGAAAGAAAGAGGCAACGCCGAAGATATTTCATCACGACGACATCTGCATATTCTTCCTATATCAAGCGCCGAGTGGCGACTCGAAAACCAAAGAAAACGCACACACGTCGAACCGTACCTGGAGTGGGGTATAAAGTATCCGTGGAACGATCGTAAAGCATGTGATATCATCTTCGTGGTCGACCGCCAGTTGGGGGCTTTGTCTCTTTGTGAGTTGTGTCGTTGCATTGTCTTCCGGCCGTTCTTTATGGGCCCCGAATCTTCGGCTGTGCGCCAATAGCGCAAGAAATCGAAGGGCAGCTTCTTTCTCTGCCCCAGAGTCGCCGGGGCTCGTTGTTTTCTGCGACTCCTTCATTCCCTGCGATTTTCTAGGATTTTTGCCTAGCATCCCCGTTCCTTTTTAACGACTATACTTGTTTTGTCAGGATATTGATTGCAATTTGCAGTTTGCAATTTGCGATTTATTTTCACGGTTTCATGGAATAAAATGGAGGACCAAGTTCGGTGGCCTTTGTGGTATACCTGGTGTCGCTGTAAAGTTGGCTATAAAGAACTTATTTCTAAAAAAACAGGAGATTGAATCGTTTAGGAGAAGACAAAAATGAAAAGCGACTGGGACATTTACTGTTCGAATACTTTCTTGATAAAAGGAGTTGGGCGTATTTCCTTTGTAAAACCGGAGAAACCCGATTCCGTGAATGCTCGATATTAAAAGTTGCCGGGCCGATCGATCGATTTCGAGCATCGCCTTATCGGGATCGTTTCGATAGAGTGGAGGTATCGGTGCCACGGTAAAAGCCGTGGGACGATCCGTAGAGAGAGAAAGGGTTTCGATGCTCGCGGCATTTCCTGTCGAATAATTCGCAATTCCGAGGGCGAAGAGAGAGAGAGAGAAAGAGATAGAGAGGGAGAGCAAGGCAGTTCACCGGTTATCGAGCACCGACATCGCGGAAATTCGCATTTCAAGCGAAAATTATGCGCTCTCGAAAATGCCCGGTGTCGGAGCTGGGCGGCGCGCGTCGTCGTGGCGCGTTTGATCGGGCGGCACATTTGAAAGTTAAATTCCGAGCCGGAACGGGAATCTCTCTGGTTCGATGTGTACACGGAGCCGTGGTCGTCGCATTCGGACGCATCGGTTCGCATCGCCGTTGCATCGGGGATCGGATCGGATCGGATCGCATCCGTTCGCGAACACGTTTCCATCAATCCGCCTTGACATGCAAATAATTCCTGGAAAAAATCGACCGGCCGTGCGTTCACGACGTTACAATTAATCACGTGACCGCGCCGCAGCCGCAACACGGCGTCCGGCTACCGGACTCACAATTTGTTATGGCTGACAGGGTCCACGGTCCCGAGCGCATCGACAATGCATGTTTTTTCTGCACTTCGCCGTTGCGTCGTCGACGCTCCTCCCGAGCGACAGAGAACCTGCCGTCTCCTCTCCGCGAGCTGATTTTCAAAGATCTCGTTGAATCCTCAAGGGACGCCGATGCACCGATACCACGGTGCACACGCGCGCATCCCTGCATCGAACCAACCCGTTTCCAATTCCAAGTCCGCCCCGACGCGACGCGGTGTCTTTTCTTTGAGCATAAATGTTTCCTCTCGGGGATCCTCTCCGACGGAAGCCTTTTTGTCCGGACCAGTTTGTAGGAGTAGAATTTTGATTACGCGCGCATTATCTACTTGCAGTATAGTAGGAATTTTATTTCATGAGTCTTTAATACTAGAATTGGATTCAACAAGTAGCACTTCTTTCCATCTCTTAGAAGCTCGTGGATCTATTTTAGTTTAATTAATGATGTAGAATGATTAATAAGAATTGATTAAAAATTAATTTAATCAGTCGCACGATGTCCATCGTAGGAAATAACAGCACAGAGCAATAAGTATGAAGAATTGTAGAAACTAACGGGCACCGACGAGTCAGCAATCTTCCATCATTCCCACCGCCATATTCCCAGAAAGACGGCCAAGCCGTTAGGATTCGAGCACGTTCAAAAAGCCAACAATACTTCGCCATTAAGCCAATACCGACACTATCTCTTCCGGCACAATGGGGATCAAAATAAAAAGAGGTACCCGCACAAAAGACGCATCCCTCTCCGACATTCTTCGGCAAACGAAGACGGAATAAAACCACCATAACCTTTAGATGGGCAAATTTCTCATGCGCCTAGGCGATTCCACTCTTCCATGCAGCAAGCGAGAAGACGCGAGAGGGCAAACCGGTGGTGCATACATGTGCATCGACGTGCATCCCGGTACGTATGCAACATTGACCCGGACATGGCCCTTGGTAGCTACCGCGTAACATGCCCGGTGCATGCATACGTGGCTCTCGAATGCGGTCGGTGTGCTGGTCCGTTGAAAAATAAAAACGCGACTGCTATACATCTATAAGCATACTGGCGAGGGCGGTTCTCTGCACCGGCACGATAAAGTTCCGTGTTCACCATGGAGAAGCTCTGTACGGAACGGTTGCAGATATACGAGCACGAAACGCTCGGGATCTCTGTCACCATGCATCCTATCCCGGAATATTATTAGGTCTGACCCATAAGCTCGTGCCGTGGATACGTTTACATTGCTCAGAATGTGCTTGTAGAGGCACGGAAGTTTTCGGATAGCGAGAATCCAGAAATTCAAAAAATTACGAAACTTTATTATAACTAACTATTTTTTGATAAAGTCCGCAATCTACTCATAAGTAGACTGCGAATTTTGTGCATTCGTGGTAAAACTGAGTGGGTGTAATTTAAAACAGGGAATAGATTAGAAGACTTTAACAGGTTCAATGTGATAGGCCCAGCTCATCAAAGACCTAAAATAATTTCATTGTATAAGATTTTTTTTTTCATTTTATAGATATGCAATTGATATAATACCTCATGCAATACTTAAATGTTTAGAAATTGATTAGATACCAACATATTTAATAATCTAAACAATATTATGTGAATAATGTTTTCAATTTTTAAGGAGCAAATTTCTGTTTTGCTCCTGTTCATTACAATTGAGGCAAACAATTTTTATTTTGTTTAAAAATCCGCAGTCTACTCGTAAGTCATCAACAGGCCCAAAGCATTCAGAACCCCTTTAATCCACATCCACCAAAAATTCCACTCCAAGCATCAAAAGGTTTGAACAAGCTTTCGGAGCAAGTTCTTTTTCACAACCGTCGACTTTGCTATTCATAGGAACTCTACATTTTCCGCGGCAATGGGACCGGGACCATTAATCACGTCCGATCAATACCAATAATTTAAATATTGACTCAACCCCCGGCGCGTACTAGCGCGTGTGCTAGTCTCGGCCCGAGCACGTGAGCCTCGGCTCGATCAAGATTAATGCATTTATATGCATCGATAGCGCGATCGGCGCCTTAGAGAGGCGCACGCTGTGCGTGAATGCTCGCAGGGATGAAGATAAATATTTGAACTGACGAGTCAAAACTCGCGGTAACCCGCAATCAGACGTCTATTAGTTTGCGATGACTCGGACCCGTGGGTTTCGGTCTTTCTCTACCTTGCGCACCCTGCAAGTCCTTTATTTACCCCGTTCCGTTCTCCTCGTTTTCCTTTGGAAGCCTCTCGCCATCGGGTCGAGCCGGTTCATTCAAATGTAAATCACTGTCACCTACGAGGGTCCCTAGAATATCGTGTCGATCCTTCACGATCGACGCTCCCTCCACATGCAAACGAGAACGGTATTTATACTACTCCCGGGGGGGATAAAAATGGGAGACGAATCGTCGGTCCACGTGGCGACGTCCGACGCTCTCGCTTTCCTAACCGATCTCCTCTCGATCGCCTTCGTAGATCCCGTTCTGACACCGAGCTCCTCGAATTTGTCTTTGATCGATTTAGGTGCTCGTGGAAGATCGCTGATATTGAGCAGCTTGGGACACGACGCAACTCCGTTGCTTGCTTCTCTTGTTGCACTCCTCGAACACTCGTCTCAAATCGGGATTTAACTGCTCATAATTAATATATTAGGTGTACAAATAAGTCCGGTGCTTTTACATATATTCAACTGTGATTGCATTTCAAATTAAAACTTTCTCCAGCCGCCTTGGGGTTTTAAAGCATCAACCTTACCCTACTAAACGCACTACATACATTTTCGCTAATTGGTACATAACCTCAAAAAACAATACTTTGCACCATGGCGTTTAAGAAACAGCACATTCGACACTATATGTTTTTTGCATTTGAGTTGAAAAAAGTGCTGCTGAGGCTATGAAAATGATTTGTTCAGCGTTAGGTGAAAATGCTAACTTAGAAAACATGCAAGAAGTGGTTCCAAAGGTTTCGTGATGGAAATTTTTATCTCAGTGATGGAGAAGGCAATGGAATGTCGGAAAAAGTGCAGGACGAAGGACATTTATTATGAGTTGTTGAAACTACTGCTGAACGGCTTCAACAACAAATGATTCATTTAAGCGACGCAATTGAGCAAAAAAGGTCTTTTACCGGCAGTGGAACTAGGCAAGTGATTCCGTTGCACAACAACGCACGACCATTATTCGCCGCGGCGAAGACAACACTGGAAGTCATTTCTTCTTTGGGCTGGGAGATTCTTCCGCATGTGGAATATTCCCCCGATATGGCCCTCTCGAATTATCACCTTTTTCGGTAGCTGCAACACCATTTGGTTGATTCTAAGTTCAAATCTCTCGAAGAGGTCCACACAAGCATTGATGAGTTTATTCGATCAAAATCACCATCTTTTTATAGAAACGGGATTCGCCAGCTACCCGAAAGGTGGGAGAAGTGTATAGAAGGTAATGGTGATTACTTCGAAACAACGTGTATTCCTTTTTTTATAAATAATGATCAAAAGTATGATCAAAAGACGTCGAACTTATTTGTACACCTAATACAATGCATCCGGCCAGTATATCATGAACAACTTTTTCAAAAATGGATCAAACAACTTGAATTGTTTTGTTCGAAGTTTGCTAGAACACTTCGTAGAACACACTAAAAATTTCAATTGATCAAAATTCCGGGGAAAATATTATAGGTTGCCTTTTACGACTTCTGCATCTGGTAAAATTACATCTTTTCAAAGTTAATTTTGGAAGAATTTTCTAAAACAAGTGACAAAGTGATCAGAGATCGTCTCAGCTTACCAAAATTGTTGACAAAAATACGAATAAACACGGGAAGATGGTCGTAAATTTGGCAGGGATCGGAGGCTCCCGAGGAATCGAGAAATCTGAAATATTCAACCAAATTCATAGGTCACGATTAAATTTCATATTCAGCTACCACAAGCTCGCTGTCTCTCGACTGAAGCAGCATCCGATTGGAATCGATTAGAGGATACAAATAAAGGAGCAAACGGTCTTCTCTTCCCACGGCTCGTATAATATTGATAGATGAGCCTCAGCCTCCTCAGCGCCACGAAAAGGGGGGATCTAACGTTCGAATTTATCAAAATCATTTTGATACCTACTCCGCGCAGCATGACGTCACACGCCTCAGCGGTATTCCAGCTGATCCGTCATTAAGAAATTTGCATACGCCAATCAGTCAGTGGCGTAAGGATTAGGACGGCTGTACGGTTGCCTTTTTTTTGAAAAAAGGATTTACATACGATATCCCTTGCCAATGGCAAATTGCCATACGGTCTCCACCAGTCTTTTCATAGCTAGTGTCAAGGGGTAAATACTCGAACGTAGGATCCTTTTCATTCTGGCGCAAACAATTTTTTTTCCTGATGCTTTGTTCGTGGTACAGGTCGTTATCACTTTGCTGGAGGTTTTTTTAAAGTTTCTTTGCTGAATAAATTAATTTAACAATATTTTCATTTGCTAATTCAGATCTTTATGGAACATAAAAATTATTTAAATAAAAAATATCTTTAATGTACCACGTTTTTAAGACAGATTAAAAAGTATAAAATAATTTTTCTAGTCCCATACAGATTCTGAAAATTTGTGATTGTGAATTTTTAATAGCTATGAAAATACTTGTGAGATTTAAAACGAGATACGTGGGGCGCATACAATAGATAATTGATACATGAATAGTTCACCTAAGTCATTGCAAATGATATGAACTGTTGTGCGAGTTTTCTCAACGGCAGGTATTCTCTACAATTCTTACTACTATCTTGCGCCCCATATTCTTCGTTTTAAATCTTACGAGTATTTTCATAGCTATTAAAAATTCGCAATCACAAATTTTCAGGACTATCTGTATGGGGCTAGAAAAATTATTTTATACTTTTTAGTCCGTCTTAAAAACGTGGTATATTAAAAATTTTTTTTTATTTAAATAATTATTTCCTGCTTTTTAGACGAACAGATAGACAAGAAAGTGAATTAATATTGCATTGTCATCCAGTTCTGAGCTATGTCTAAAGTTTCAAGTCTCTAGCTCATCGGGGAGTTAGTTTAAAATCAATTGCAAAATTTTTGCCGAACATACAAACAGACAGACAAGAAAGCGAGTTAATAAAAACGTGGTAAAATTGTGTACATTCACCGTACGGAACAGAAGTTAAATTTCTTGTTGCTAATTGTACATCCAAGTGATATGGACGTAATAGAGACCATTTTCTGGATTTTTATAGTAGTTTCCATTACGACCGCCAAAGGAACACCGATATCTCGATGATCGGGCGATAATAGCGTTCGAAGTGGCGAGAAGGGATTAAATTAAGGTTGCCCGCGAAAAAAGGAAGCCCGAAATCTCATACGTGGTTTTTGCGCCGAAAGGAAAGGTGTATCATCACTCAGCGCGTGACAACCACGCTTTCCACAGCTATGAAACTGGACGTTTAATAATAAGGCAGAAATGAACTGGCAGTTTGAGGCCAGTTTCTTTCAGCGTGTATCTCTCTGGTTACCGTGCCGGCTAAGAGTTCGTTCGCGTGAACATTTTTTTCCTCGAGAGCCTGCCTCGTGCCTCATCCTATGACGTGACATCGCGATTACATGGGAAGAAGGGCACCATCGGTGATCACGAAAGGCCATTTCTCATGGTACCACAGAGCCTCAGACCATCCTTAATATTATTCCAATTGTAGAAAAATTTCCTCGTGGCAGACCCTCGCAGAATTACTCTCTTCGGAGCTATTAACCTTTCCGCTGTGCAACACGATTTCAAAATTTCATTCTATATTTTATCGAACTCTGTATATATTTTTTTCAAGTTAATCTTCTGTTCGTTCCCTTTTATTTCATTCTTATCTCAAGGCATTTTAAAATGACTGAAATCTGCCAACATGTTCTCACCACAAAAATTTTAATAAAAATAGCAAATATTTTTGCTAATATTAAATTTAACGGTTCCAACATTTTTGCAAGCTAAAAATATTAAAAACGGTGCCGTTTTTCGCAATCATGTTCCACAACCTGGAACGGAATTCCATGTAGCTCACGTTTCCGCGAATAAATTCGATTTGTCACGTTATCGCGAAAAATTGTTATGCAACCGCCGGTCTCGGAAAACGTCCGAAATCTCATTAGCGGATCCATGGCGCCCGTTCAGCGTCCACCGACACGATTGTAATCGAATTGTAAACAGCCGACAAAACGAGCAATTCGCACGGCATCCGCTGTTACCAGTTCTCTCTCTGTCTCTCTCTCGCCGTGGCTCGACGTTCTATAAATATTTACGCGATTTCATTCATTCGTGCCGCGTCGAAGAGGGACACGCATGTGAATGCACTCGGTTCCTCATGGTGCATCGCGGCGGTTGCAGAGTATTGCAGACCCACGCGACGGGAAGTAGCGTCATTTAGCGAAGGACGTGTGCCGCGAACGCCGTGAAAAACTGGAGAAATAGACTGATTTCGTATTCGTCGCACGCAAATTCTGGTTCGTCTTGGAGTAGGGGATAACGGAGGTCCAATGTCGTTAGCGCCCTAACGCGGAACGAGTTTAACCCGTCTACGTTCTCCATTTTAACTGTGAGAAAAAGCATTGAAATATTGGAAACACAATTTTTGTCAGGCAGCCGATCCACATATATCAGACGATTACTACGATCCTCAAAAAGTTGTCAAAATGTAGATCAATCAAAGTGCAATATTATATTCATCTTTCTGATGCTTCAAAAAATTCCTTGGACATTCCCCAATCAAAATAATTAAATAATACTGTCCTATTCTTATAGGAAGAGACTATTTAAACATGTTTATCATTATTTATTTAAAATCATTAAAGACGGAGAGACACCACTTTTGCACCAATTTTTTAGGATATTTTTGAATTTATCTCAAAAAATAAGGGTCCAGTAGAAAATCGAACTATACCACGCGATAGAGCAGACTATTATCTTGAAAAACCACTCTTCCAAGTTAGCAACGTCGACGTTTTTTTCGAACGAGAAAGCAAAATATCTTCGCCCGACATGAGTTGCCGCCAGTGGCGCTCACCACTAGAACGGCCGTTTGCCTCGCCGTTTGAACATGTTTAAACAATCATAATGTATTAATATTGGATATCACTGTATTCGGGAAAGTCTACAGAATCTTTTGCTGTAACGAACAATTCAATATCTTTTATAATAACATCACAATATTTGTAAAAAGTTGAAAAATATGTCTTTTTTCCAAACTCAAATTTCTCAAAGACTGTGCGTCTAGAAGAAAAATTAAGGACTGATTCGGAATCAGCACAGAAAACTTTATAAGAATCGCATAGTGAAAATCGAAACGTCAAAAAAAAGTTGAAAATTGTTGAACCGTATAATTAATCAATCAGACCTACAAAATGTATCTTTTTGATCCTTCAAAAAATTCCTAGGACACTTCCTAAGCCCTGTCTATTATCTCCGACACTGTCTACCATACAAGGTCCTTTCCACCACATTCCTGCCAACTCCAATCAAGCAGCTCCTCAAGGATCGCACAATAGACAGTGATAGGGGGCTTCGGAAAAGACAGGGAGCTCATTTGGAGCTCGCGAGACAGCGAGTCGCGGCCACGTGATGGCCACAAGCTCCGCCATAAGATATTACGGGATAGATCATCTCCGCGGGCCGTCATTATTTCTGCTGACCTCTGCACCTGAACGCGATCCTTTCTGCATGAGAAAAGTACGTAATTTACGGGTCTCGCGTTTCTTGAACCACTACAGGGATTTACTGCGTTGGGTGCCCGAGGTCACCCTAGCGGGGGTTCCCCTGCTGCTTATGGGGCCCCAAGGGCCCCTCGCCCTTCGTACTCCCTTTATTTTCAGCGGGGATTCGAAACCGAGAGGCTCCAACATCGAAAGAAACACCCAGTGTGCCAGATCTGCAATTCCAAATTTTCGCCATGCAAGCCTCCGTAGACAGAATGACGTCAGATTTGACACAGGATTTGTTATATTCCTCAATATACTTCTAATCTATTAGATTGTACTTAATATGTATATTAATATGTATAAATTGTTTAGAGGATCCAAGATTGTAAGAATTAAGATCAGCTTTGTCACGTCCGCTAACTATTGTTCTGGATTATCACCTGTGCCAGGAATTTTTATGACGAGTTCAAAAAAATATATATGGCTGTTAGTCTACTGAAAAATGATTGTGGTCATGAAATGAATAATAAGATTTTATTAGAAAATGTTATTTATTGCATTTTATGACTGTTCCTGCATGAGAACTTTATACATATGCGGTTTTATTCATAAGCGCAATGTTCCCACTTGGAACCAACAGGCTCAGAGTCTTCAATATTGTCCATTTAATTTACTATAGAACATTTGAAATTTAAGTCCCCAATTGGGAACGGAATGCAATCGAGGGTTAATATGTACATTAATATGTACAAATTGTTTACAGGGTCAAACGGCTTCCAAAATTGAAAGAATTAAGATCATAAGCTTCATCACGTCCGCTGACTATCGTCCTGGACTATCACCTGTGCCAGGAAATTGCTCGGGGAAATTATCGGGGCATTACCGTCGGCTGTAATCGATTCACTGAAACGAATGCCTCGACCTCGTTCAACCTGTCTTCTCCGGTTAGGTATTAGTAAATTGATCGTTACTCCCGAGCCTATCTGAAGCAGGATAACAGCCGGCACCTCGGCACAGCATCCTGTGAAATCGTGCTACCGAACCTGCTCGTAGACGACCGCTTTATTTGCCGAGATCTCGCCGTTTCTTCGAAACGCCCTCGCGGCGCACTGTGAAACCCGGAACGAAACGGGAATATCGTGCTTGAGAGGCGGGACATCGCTGTAATGAAACGGAGAATATTCCTGCCCGGTGATCTTCCCTTTCGTCTGCTGGAACTGTCTCGGTTGTAATTTTTTAGTTATACTTTATTATACCGCGGCGGTCCTTCGTTCGCTTTTTATTTCTGTGGGTGGGTTTTTGAGCTGTGAAAGTACAAATGAGATTTCTTGTGGTGTGCGAGGGGTTTCTTATAGTGAACATGGAACAATTGGAGTATTTTTGTTAGTACACATGTTTTCTGGTGGAGATTTCTTTTGTTGTGCGAGGGGAAGTTTTTTATAGTGAACGTGGAACAAGTGGAGTATTTTTGTTAATGTACATGTTCCCTGGTGGTTCATGAATTTATAGGTCCTGTAATGCATAAACATCCTGGATATGGTTCATGAATTTTTGTTTTAGAATTTTTGCATTTTTATTAACACTAAACCTACCATCACTGGTCGAAATGACCGATTCCAGATTTTTTATTTTACGATTATTGATATAATAAATATAATTTCATAAGAAATGATTGTATAGATATCTTTAGTGCACAAAGTATAAATAAAATCAACTTTCATTTTCATAAGGGAACATGTATCAGTTACTTTTAAGGCTCGGTAGGTTTATGTGTTCATATTTATATAAATATGAAGCAGTGAAAACTATAAAAAATCTAAGGATGTTGTTATGTTGTTTTCAACGTGAAAAGGCTATTAAGGGATAAAATTAATTTTTATTTAACTATTACTTCTCACAGTCGGTGCACAATATTTTTATTTTGCATAAAGATCCGCAGTCTAATTATCAGTAATGAAAATGTTCCTCCTATTTCAGCATTATTACTAGACTCGTTCGTAATTCCTTGATCTTGAAATCGTCTTAAAAATGACGGGTACCGAGATGGAATTAACAAACAAGGAATATCTAAAAAAGAGTTGTACCAATCCCGAAAACAAGCCTGAAACTACACCCAGCCAACTCCCACATGAAATCCCAACCCATCCCCAATGGCCGGCGCTATCACCATACCCTGGAGCCATAAATAACCGATCCGAAACGCCAGCGATTCCCACGATCTGCCGGTCAGCGCATCGCCATTCGACGGTCAGACACGCGTTCCCGGGAGACGTATCCGGCATTCCCCCCGGTTTGGCAAAAATTCAGACTGCGTAATCATTCGCGAGGATCACCAGCGGGGTCTAGAAGCATAACGCGAGAATGTTGTAGCGGTGCGTTCGCTTGTGAAGAGAGGGGAGGGGAGGGTCGAGGCGGTTGAAGGAGGCCCCTGGAGAAGGGGCCCTAGTGTCCCCCACCGAACGAGCCTCGGAAGAAGGTAGAGGCAGTAAGGCCCCGTATCAAGTTGGGGGCAGGCGTGTGTGTGGAGGGGGGTAAAGGAGGGGAAAAGTGACGGGGGCCCTAGCCGGCAGGTGGCCTCGTCTCACGGGGCCCGTGGGCCCCGGCGATGAGGATGAGGATGAGAATCACGACGGACACGCGCGCGCCACGAGATGGAAACATAGATTACGCGGCCGTTCTCCTTACTCTTCTCTTCCTCGTTGGCATCTTCGTCTTCGTCTTCTTCTTCGCGTTCTCCCGGGGCCCAGGGTATCTTCTCCTCTTTCAGCGCGCGCCCCTCTTCTGCTTCCGTTAATCTCGGCCCGCGTATCTTCTCGGCTTACAAGCCCGTGGACCCCGGCTCCACCAGGAGGACTTTATTTATTAAGACTTGCATTACAAATTGGGAGGAGTAAGAAGATATCATTGAAAAAATGTCAGTATTCGTACGCTTGCGAGAGAGCCGGTCCAAACACCGGCCAGATAAAATCGTCACTCTTTTGCGTTTCTTTTCGCTCTTTCGCGCGCGCGCGCACGCTGCTCCTGCGATCCCCCCGTTCGTCCCCGCGCGCGAATCTTCCTCGTATGGTCGTCGGTTTCGTTTTTCTCGCAATCCTTCTTCAGGATTCGTCCTTTTTTTCACGGGTTACACGGTGTTCCGAAGTGTGTTAAGAGGGCCCATTCGTGTAACCGGTTGGAAGCAGCGAATTTTTGTTTTTGGGGAAATCGGAAGTATCGAGTCAGCCAGTGAGCTGCGCGACCTTTTGCTGATTTTTTGCAGTTAACCATCACGAAATACTCTAACAAAATTATAAGTCATACGAGCCACATTTTAACACTACAACATTAATCCTCAAAAAATAGAGCTCACTTTTTTCAACAAAAAAAATATTCTCCACTCGCAAACATATGTAGCAGAAACTCAATTTACTCAAAGAGTTAAAGAAGCCACAGTTCTTCTGAAAAAAGAATTTTTTAGAATCGCGTTACGAAAGATGCATCATTCGCCTCCCTAAATTCCCGCTCGCGTGCGGAAGATCGCCTCGCGAGCCTGTTACAGGCATTATTTATTAGGCCCAGAATCACGTGTCTCGCCAGCAATCGTTATTTTTCCATTACGACTCCGCCGAAAAAAATCTGCTTAACTTTCGCTGTCTTTTCTGCAGTCGCTTCGCTTTTCATGCGCGGAGGATTGATGGTTTAGGAAAGCGTCGAGTAAACTGCAGTCTCATAGCACATTAGCGGTTAGCGCACGGACCCTGTAATAAGTTCAGACAACTGTTGACACAGCGAAACAAATAATAATAGATACCCACGCGAGAGAGAGAGAGAGAGAGAGAGAGAGAGATGCTGGTTGCTCGTTTTCTATCCGTTTGTCGACTGCTTTCTTCTTGCCACTTCTGACAAATGCTGGTCGACGTTTGCTCGTGTGATCTGCAAAATTTAAGAATTTTCATGAATCTTTTCGAAACGATAATTATCGTTGTATTCTTTTGTCATGCAGAACAATTTTTCATGTAATTTTAATTATCTGTTTCTTGGTTCTATCTCGCCTGCAATAAATACATGTTTGAAAATTGTGTGACCCAGATGATTGGAAGACTTCAGATTTTTATGTAAAATAATATCTTGTAACAAATTTTTTAAAATAAAAGTTTGAATGAATCGAAAATAGCTTGACAATTTTTTAAATTATATCACCTATTCATTCTTGTGATAAATACATAAAATCCGTGATCTAATGATCATCAGGGTGGATCAAAACAAAACAATCAAGATGATTCTTGATCATTTTCAATGAATGTAATATGTGAAGTATGTATTTCAAGTTTTTTTCACACGTGTGTTCATTAGACTGTTCATTTACGTAACTTTCTTTTCTGTTGCTGCGAGGGTTAAAGCGCCTTCCGCGTGATTCACGCTGGTAATTCATGATCTGGTATCACGATCGTATATCTCGCGGTTTCGTGGGGGACCATAGCAGATAATGACTCGGCGAGCGCGTTCGAGCGGTATCGTTGCCGATCGTGTAACCATAATTTCGTGACTGTAAATCACGACAGGTGCCCGAGTCTTTAGAACCCTGTAATTCAAGCCGGAAGGTGTCCCCCGCTAATTTCCCCTTTTTTCAACATACTACTCGCGCATGTGTTACTTTCCACTCTCGCTTTATCGAACCTCGAATAAGTATTTTGACGGGGATAAATTAACTACGGGGAAATTAATTCTTGTTGCTCCGGGTTGCACAGTTGGTTGCTCGAGGAGCTAATAAGAATCATTTTCATTGTTCTTCCGATGCTAAAGATGCACGTGGAAATTTATGACCAGCTGCAATGTTCATACCTCGTAGGAGAAATTAATACCTAACAATTAAATTAATTTTTAACACCTCACCCATCAAATGACCGGTTCTAATATTTTTAATTACAACAATACAATTGTTGAGATTGCAAAGTATCATTTATTAGAAATTATTCAATCTACAGAAATTTCGTCTGATTTTTATCATAAATATTAGGTGTACAAATAAGTTCGGTGCCTTTACATATATTCTATTTTCTCCCGCCGCTTTGGGCTTTTAAAGCACCAACCTTAATCCTACTAAACGCACTACATAAATTTTCGCTAATTGGTACATAACCTCAAAAAACAATACTTTACACAATGGCGTTTAAGAAACAGCACATTCGACCCTGTATGCTTTTTGCATTTGAGTTAAAAAAAATGCTGCTGAGGCTACGAAAATGATTTGTTCAGTGTTAGGTGAAAAAGGCTGTAACTTAGAAAACATGCAAGAAGTGGTTCCAAAGGTTCCGTGGTGGAAATTTTGATCTCAGTGATGGAGAACGCAATGGAATGCCGAAAAAAGTGCAGGACGAAGGATATTTATTATGAATTGTTGAAACCTGGGGAAATTATTACTGCTGAACGGTATCAACGACAAATTCATTTAAGCGACGCAATTGAGCAAAAAAGGCCTTTTACCGGCAGTGGAACTAGGCAAGTGATTCTGTTGCATGACAAATGACAACGCACGACCACATGCGGCGAAGACAGCACTGAAAGTCATTTCTTCTTTGTCCTAGGAGATTCTCCCGCATGCGGAATATTCCCCCGATATGGCCCCCTCGGATTATCACCTTTTTCGGTCGCTGCAACACCACTTGGTTGATTCTAAGTTCAAATCTCTCGAAGAGGTTCACACAAGCATTAATGAGTTTATTCGATCGAAACCACCATCTTTTTATAGAAACGGGATTCGCCAGCTACCCGAAAGGTGGGAGAAGTGTATAGAAAGTAATGGTGATTACTTCGAAACATAACGTGTATTCCTTTTTTTTTTATAAATAATGATCAAAAGTATGCTGAAAAGGCACCGAACTTATTTGTACGCCTAATAAATTAGCAAAAATGTTTGAGGATAGCGAAGGATCGAGGCTTCCATTAATGTGGAGCAGCAATTGAGCAACGGATCGCGAATTCCATGGAGAGTCATGTGGTTCTCCTTCGCCGGTTAAATGTATGAAAGGTTTGTTGTAGGATAATATGCATTTCCGTCGCTGACAGCGGCAATGGCGCTTATTATTGTCAATTGGATAAAGTGTCGACGCGGGTAGTTTGACGAGACAGCGTCTAGACGTGGCTGGCATCTTCAATTTCGCTGACTCTTTCACTACGTCGTTTAAGGATGATATGATCCTACGTGACGTGACGTTCATACGCTCCGATATGTTTATTTCGGCTCGTCGCTGCGGAGAGACCGTGTCAGCCTCGTGAAAGGAGGAAGATCGATGCGAACGATCGAGCTGCCGCGATCCTGCCGATCTACCCGCAGAAATTATTGCGGATTCGATGCTGTCAGGATCCCCCCCAACTCTTGATCGCCGGTTAAAATAATTTCACTCGACGGTGCAGCCTCTTTCATGCTCGTTTAACGTCCTCGCAAGGTCCACGAGTCAATTATTCGAAGACTTTGTTTTTCTTCCTTGCACTAGATAGACGTTAGAAGCTTTATCAACTTATAGAATCATCTATATTTTTGTTCGACAATCTAATGATTGGCAGTTGGCTACATTCAATTAAGAAATTAAGGAAAAATGAACTAGTTCATAAATAATTTATTTTAAGTGGTCTATAAAATTATTAAACGAGAAGCTACATTTTTTTATTCAATTTCTGTTCTCCACAATCGACTTAGAACTCCCAAAACGGTATCATAGAAGAAACAAAATACACATTAGTTCAATTTTACTGTTTCTAGCTCCGAAAAGGAGCAAGCGAGATTAGAAAAGTTGGAAGGGGGAGGAGAGGAGGAAGATTTTCAACCCCCACTTTCAGCGGAACGGAATAATTCCTAAATACCTCCCCATATAAATCGATGCATCGGAGCCCCATAGCTGCGTTTAATAAAAGTCTCCATTAAACACGTTCAGAGTGTGATAAAAGTTCCCAGCAGCGATGGAAGCGTTCATCAATGGCTTCACGCGCGAGGAGATTTTTCATTTCCCTGTGGAAGCGCGTCTAGTCGGCCATTTTATTTCCATCCCTTTTGCCCGGCGTTCAATCCGCTTCAACATCGACTCTTTGACGCGTAAGGATGATCTCAATTAAACGGGTTTATCCGAATCGACGGGGGGCTTTAACCGGAGCACGCATAGGGACAACGGTGCATCTGAATAAGAAATCAGGATGCGAGTGTCGTGAGAAAGGACACATGTCCGAGAGGACTTACGAATATGATGGATCCTTCGGGGTGTGAATGCTGCGACTGACGACTTCAACCTGAGTCTTTGGCTTCGGGGGTTTGCTGTCCGCTCTTCGTTACCCAGTGCATTTGGTGGAGATCCTTAGGGTGCAAGGAGTTTGTGCGATCAGGTGTTCATAAATGCCTGAAGCTATTTATGATTCTATAGTGAGCAGGATTACAAAATGTTTAGGACGTTACAATTGGCTTTGTGGTTTTGTTTAAATTATTGGAAGACGTTGATGCAAAATACAATTCTGATTAGAAACATAGGACACGAATATGTATGATTAGATATTCTTAAATGATCTACTTATGACACTATAGCAAAGAGAATTCAGGTGTCAGTTTGGGTAATCGAGGTTCTATTAAATCGTCAATTGAACAGGCAACTGAATCATATCATGTCGGGTCTCATTTTAATCAGATAACTGCCACTAATGTGCTAGTCACAGTTTCATAAATAAATAATTAAAAACAGAAGAGTTTGTTACCAATATATCTGATCTCATATCCATGCATAAAGGGATGCACCCCGCTGTAATGGGGATCAATTTTTAGCAAATATCGTGTACATGCCTCCTTCATGTATCGGGGCATTACTGTACTGCGATATTTGCTTGTAGCGGTAATGCTGGAAGAGTTTCGAATCTTGGTTAGCGTTGCTACCAACTATCTTTCGAGGACACGGTAGACGGGTTGGAAAAGGAGCGGCGTGGCTTGAATTGATGAGCAAAAACCAACGAAATCATGACCGATTGCTCGGGCTTGAGCGGCAGCCGCGCGTCTCTCCTTTCGCCGCGGTGCGCTTGCTGCAAAGCAATTTTTTCTCGGTGTCGTCGACGCCGCCAGTCGTTAGCTGCTTTTTCCTAACTAATCTCGAAGGGTGTATCCCCACCCAGTGTTCGTGCCGCTGTATTATAATGAGGTGTGGATTGTAAATGAAGCTTAATGATGCCGACGCCGCAAGGTCATTTTTCAGCGATTCGCCCGTAAAGCCAGGGACGGTGTCCTCGCCGGAATGAGCTCGCCCTGGTGCTGTCGCGATTAATATACGGGATAGGTTTATGTATTTAATATTCGCATTCCCTGTGCGTGGCCAGCCGGCATACCTTATGCGTTTCGGATGCAACGGCGAGATCATTTCCCTCGGACACTGCTCCTTTTTTAGTAATCAAAGTGAGAACGAAAATTTTTGCTAGACTTTTATATGGAACTTTCGTTTTTGCCAAATCTTCAATTCCTTTCATTATAATGGAATTTTTAATTGGGCCTTCAATTGTTGTAATTTTTATAGGCCTACATTTTTCTTTCATTTTAATGGAATCTTCTGTTCTTAGAATTTCTGTAGGGCTTTCAAAATTTCCGGTTTTTTTTATAAAATGTTAGATTTTAGTCATTTTTATTCCGAATTAAAATGAAACAGGAACTTGTTTCTTCCTTCAACCCCCTTGGTTGAAATTATTCGACCGAAAATCATCGTTGACAACGATTGAAAATTACGAACGTCAGGTTTTATGAACAAGCTTCGATGCATTTTAATGTTAGAAAGTCCGGAATCGTTTTAATTTTTGAAATGATAAACAATGGAACGGTAGAGAGTCGACGTAAAGTAATGTTATCTGTAAATGGAGTGAAACCGATGGAGCAGTTCTTTTATTCATTCACCGCGATGATAATGAAATTGACTGAACGTCTCCAGCGTGTCCGTTACACTTGTCAAAAAATGTAAAAAGAAAAGGTGGCTGTAAACAGCAGCCAGCTGGTTCAATTGGGGTTGAAATTATTTGAATACACGAATCATTTATCAAACGTGAAATTGCCTGGACGGAACTCGTTCTTCGAGTGGGGTAATCTTCTTTTCACCGTGCACGTGACAATATTCTTCCGTCACGACGCACGCACACACACACGCGTGTTGTGACCAGTGCACAATGAAATACAAAACTCGGAGTTAGTTCCCTTTTGAAACGGGATATGCCGTAGTTTATGCCTTTCGTCGGGCTTTGAGATTGAAATTTATTAAATTCGAAGATAAATGGCGCGCATGTGTGCGACTATAAAGGGGACTGAAACTTGACTTACATATATTCTCCGGTGAAATCCAGGCTGTAAACAGCAATACTTTATATTATTTATTATTATTAGTTTTGTTTAATGACAAATTTTCAAGTATCGCGCAAACACTTTGCGAAGTTATTGTGAAAATTGTGTACCTCAGTCGATGACAAAATTGGCACAATTAATGAATGTAATATATTTAACCCTTTGACTGTAGTGCTAGCTTAATTTTCTTTTTATATCAAGTGGACACAATGCTAGAAATGAATAAAATAGAAATGCATATAAGGAATTTAATTTGTGAATTTCTTCCTTGAAAATAAAAGTTATGGTCAGATGAGACAAAATCGAAATAAAATTATTCACGTCATTCCTAAATAGGAAATCGTCACAAAAGAGGGGTGAATGTGGAAGTTAATATAAAAATAAAAATCGACACACAGGACAATGGAAAATGTATATACGTCAACAAAGAAAATAAAATTCAATTTTTGGAGTACTCCCATACACTATGGATAATTCCAGTGGTTTCCGGGGTGAGATGAAAGAGTGGTTTGAAGTGTACCAGTTTGCGTGTGTACCTCTCAATAAAACTCGCTTTCCAACCCCCAGAATCCGTTACACTTGCCGTTGATGACAAAGAGACACCTCGTTGTCCCCTCCTCGACGGTGGATGCGCCACTTGGGGTGAAGAAACGAGGCAGGGGATCTCTGTTGGTGTCTCTCGCTTCCGGACCAGTTTTCGGATCGCCTTGTTATGAAGTGTCGCCACTTAAGTATCTCATTTGTATACGAATTGCTCGGTTGCGGTTCTGGATCAGGCTGCGTGCTCCCCTCCTGCCTCGGTATCCTTCAAGCACGAAGTACATTATGTCGTCGTTTAGGTTGACATGCGAAAAAGGGGGAGAAAACGGGCGCAACAGCCGCGGCTGTTTTTAACCAGAAGCGGAAACGAAAGAACCCGAGGGAGGGTCGCGGAGCTCTGCAAAACAGATCGTTCCAATTTTTCGGGGATCGCATAACGGGGATACGCTTCTTCCATCGTAATCGTTAGCAGTAATAATCGAGGCACGACGTTGCGTCCATCATGGCGGTCGTTAAATTTGGCGGAACGATTATAAATCGAGAGAGGAAAGCACAGCTCCGAGCGTAGCGATGGGCTCGAGCGGACTGCGAGTTGCGAATTAATTCTAAAAAACTTGCTGGAATGAATTCTTAGCTATTTCATAAATAATGTCGACTGCGGACTTTATGCGTTTAGAACAAAAATGGTAGGTCGAGTACATACATATTCAAACGTACTGTCGTATTACTTTCAACTGATTGAAACTTTTCAAAAAGAAATGAATGTCTACGCAACTCCTGTATCTCGCAATTGATGCACAAATCAACAAAACAATGAAATTTTGATCTCGCACAAGAATTCGCAGTCCATTAATGAATCTTTGATAGGTTTCTATAATTCTATAAAAACGCCTGACGTTTTACATCTTCTACGAAACAGCTCTAACATCGAATCGATGCCATCGCTGTGCCCAACCGAGAGTAAAATTTGTTCGCGTCCTCGATCGAGCAGCTGCTCGATGATGATGTCCTCCCGGATTCCGTAATATCCGCGGAACCCTGGGAAATATTTATTCGTCGGATGGTCTGGTTCTCGGGACGGAGCGAGCCGGAATACGGTTTTTGCCGTGGTCCGCGGACTCATCGACGTGGAATCTATCGATTTACAATGAGCCGGACCCGTCCGTGTAACTGGAAGCTGGCTCTCCGTAAAAACTAGTATTGGATTAACGCGCGAAGGGAGGCCGCGAGTTTTTCGGCGAACCAGACCAGTCGCGAAGAAGAGATTAAAGTTTATGAAGATGTCCGGATCATGTAGACACATGTCACAGTACGTCAATCCATGCTGCTCTGAAAATCTTCCCCTTTGATCTTCCTCTTCCAAGTAAGAGCGCGGCTTCCTGATGTCGTGTTCCTCATGAGAAGAAGTCTTGAGTTCATAAAACAATCATTTAGATGCGTATCTTCATGATATGATTGGAGGTTGGAAGTTGGCGGCTGATCGAGTGTCCTGTTTACTTCAATATAATTGGCTTTTAAGATATTTCAATTCTCATCTCCTATTCCCTGCAATAAAGCAAGTCTAGCAATGACTTGCCCCGTATTAGAAACTCCGATGATTTCTTCGAGGGCCACCCTGTACACTTTCCAATTAGACTCCCCCAGACCTGAAAATTGCCTACGAATTCCAGTGGTGCGGTCGCACGCGCGACTATTTATCGGTGTGAAGATTGATGAGCCCTTAGAGAGCACCTTCGGCTTATTCACAGCTCGAGACGTTATCCGTCTCGTCAGCATTAAGGTCTTCATCACCGAGACTCGTCCAATTTTTTCCGTATCGATACGGACAGGTTGGGCGCGATGGCCGACGCGGCTGTGCAACAACAACCTGTGTGAAAAATAAACAAAGGCGGGTATCTCGTTAGCCGGGTTTCGACGGGGAGCTTTTATCTTACCGGGGATGCTTGACGTTATACCGTGAAATGGAGTCTCCCGTAGATGAAAACGATGTTGGATTTCAGTCCTCTTTCCATTCCGGGCTCCCCCGAGGCTCCGTCACGGGCCTCGTGATAAGTGGCTGCCGTTTGCATCGGTGGGCGCCAGAAGACTGTTCGTCTTCCTTTTTACCGAAACTTCATTTGTACAAGTCATTAAGGACCTACCGGGGGTAGGACGACGAAGATCGAACTCGGACCCTCTCGGGGTTCTTCTCATTTTGCTCCCTTTGACACTCGAGAGCCTACCATCGGCCCCCACGTAGGAGGTGAACGGTGCATTTTTTTGATTTCGGAAGGAGACGAATCCCTAGGTCCTTTCCTCGAGAAAGGGATGAAATAACACTTTTAAATCGCCTCCCGAAACGCCCGGGCACCGTTAAATTGCCCCATAGAAATTTATTCGGGGATCGAATAACTCCCGGTCTAATTGGAGTCCGTGCCACGGACTTCGTACCTATTGTGCTTTCGGAATATATTGGCTTGATGAGAGTGTGTTGTTCTTTCGGCTGACGTAATTGTACGCTCAGCTTTCAAACTGTTTTAGATTTATATTCATGGCTTGGAAGGGTTGCGCCGTCTGCGAGGATGCTGTGTGAATAGGTCCGCTCTGGCTTTATGGCTCCGCTACGGAAAGCTGAAAAGGATCTTCGTAAACGAGGCTATTAACGTTATTATTATTTGAAAGTTCCGGGCACGTATGGTAATTTGATAAACTGGTTCTGATGATGCATTGCGTGGAGCGAGCACTGCGCTTTCTTAAAATTTTTAACTTGGAATTATGAGATCCAACGAAGAAAATAAGAAGATTTTTAGAAACCAATAGCAAAGAAAAAACGCAACATACAAATACAGAAAACGAATGATTCTAAGAAGGAAGGATTCTTCCTCCTAACAATGCATCAAACAAAATTTCCCCGAGCAATCCAACACGGTTCTCCGATGCCACAAACAAGCCTGCGCCTGAAAAACGGAATTAACCGAAAGGAATCTATTCCAGAACGATCCCGACCTAACTCGACGCCGCTTCTTATCGCAATTCACGCTCGGCGGGTCGTCGGTGACATTTCGCCTCGGTTTCTTTCTCGCAGCGAGATGCTTCGGTCGGTTCCGAAGCGCCGCAGGAATCCGCTGGCCGGCCGTTTAAGGAGGACGATTAGTCTCGTTGTCCTAATAGGTCCCGACATGCGCAGAAGTAAAATAATTGCCGGTTGATGAATGCGAAGCGACCGCGCGGAATCCTCGCCCGGTCTTCAACGTTGTCACCCCTGATTGGCCCGGATTTACCGCGACAAAACGGCCCCGTGAGACTCGCCGACCGACCATGATCGCGAATTACCACGAATGACTACCGAGACACCCGGTATTACCGGGCCTAAATTCTCGGCAACGACCGAAGCAAATTATTCGGAATTCCCTCGGCGGAGATGCCCGCGAAGATATACAAGGGCCGCGCCGAGAGCCGCGCGTTCGACCAGCCCGATAAATGCATTTGCAGTCGCATTGTGCGATAACATACTACGCATACGTGATGCGGCTGCTTTGGCGAGGAGGTGCCGTGATTCAGCCCGAGGAGAAAGTCCCTCCGCACTGAGATACCGTCTCCCTGCGAATTTTCGTGCTGCGGGGGTGGAATGCGAATTTCGGATCTCTGCGATCCTGGTATTCCTTCTTTGGTTTGGTTGAAATTGGTTTTGTTTGAACTGGTAGTGCGTCGTTCAATCTTCATGAAGAATCAATCTCCAATCTTGATGAAGTGCTTAGGAGGTAGACCACGTTGACCAACTAAAAATGTATACTTTCGGGAATTTTTTTCAATCATAATTAATAAGTGCAAAATCCCGGATTTTAACAGTGATATTAACAGAACTCTTAACTTCATTCTCCATTTTTTTCGAGAGACAATATTATAAAATGGCAGAGTTGTTCACTGTTTTTGTAACTACCTGTTACTAATGGGTGTCTGCCATTGGTGCCAAAAATTGGAACGTCTGAAACACAGAATTTTTTTGATTCCCGAACTAGAAGATGTATAAAATAACGTAGGATCTTTTTATAAATGATTAACCGACTGCTGGTAATTTGTACAAATGATTTAATCATTGAAGCCCGATCGCAGACCGTTACATTATAGCGTGTTTGTGGAATACTTTTCCACAGGTGATGGGATCGCGGTCATTCATCTCGGTGGAGCGGTTTCATCAGTTCTCGTTCCGTTTTAGACCGTAGAGCAGAGACCGAGACGATGTTTCTGGTCGGACGATTTTTATCAAGATCCGCTTCTGCCCCAAAAATTCCAGCGAGATTCAGCGAGTTTTTGGTTCCGAGCGATTAGGTCCGAAGATACGCGGCCGAAACAAACAAATAAGAACAAGACGGTGCGCGCCCGGCTACCTACCTCTATTCTCTACGTTCACCATGAATCCTCTTGGTGTCCTCTTGTTTTCGTGCCGCGGCAGGTGCACACCACCGTGGAATTACTCGAATGTGACAAATATGCCAAACATCTTAGCTAGGGGAGAGATCCGTGAGCGAGGGGGATACAATACTCTTTTTCGTCGTTTCCCTTTTCTCGCCGAACCACGCCGCTCGCTCGCAGAAATCCGAGCCATTGTCTTCGCCGCGAACCGCCCTTCCAGATCGTTTTCATCTGCCCTAAGGAAGGTTTACGGACGCAGTTAGAAATTTTATAGTTTCGCCGACATGCCTCTGTACCTAGACCCCGGATATACTGGGTGATCCCAAACTTTCCCACAATTTTCGAAAAATTTGTTCGTCATCCTCCAAAGGAATTCATTTTAAATTCCAATGTTTTATCCGCTATATTAGAAATTCATTAAAAATTGCGCTCGAGAGATATCACGAAAAATTACTACAGTATAATTCAAAACAAATTTTGACATTACTAAAATTCAATAGACTTTCAAAAATTATAAGCACACTGAAAAGTTACAATTAAACCACGCAAAAATTACAAACAAAAATTACAACACCTTGATGTTGATGCGACCTGTAAATAAATAATTAAAAAAAAATACGTAGGCTAGATTATGTTTCTAAATGTATGAGAAATTACGAAGAAATTGGGAAGTATAAGAAGAGACTGGCCAATATATTGCAATTTAGGGCAGATTGAAGCCTAAGACGAATGCCAACGTATTTCGAAGATTTTCATTTAATTTCGGCGTCCTAGTAAGAGGATCAAAAGCACCGATAGCTATATTTGAAGGAAAATCAAATGTAACGAAATCGCGGATTATCTTCGAAGAATCCTCCTCCGCTATCTATATACTAAATGACGATTTCAGCAGGGTCATATAACCTTCGCATTGTCACGAAACTTGAAGTTGAGTGCACTCGAATTTCAGCGGAGTCGAGAAGGCGTTCCGGTTCCTCCCATTGTGGCACTTTCAAATTGCTCGCCGCTCCATGGGACATTATGCTTCTCGATCTTCACCCTCCACCTTTTAGAACCAGTGGTTCTCCTTCGAGGCCCATAAAGTTCAATTTACATGCAAATCACTGCTGACGTTTTCAACAACTACGAAAGATCAATCCAAATTCGCAAAACTTTGGATAAATGAAGACCGAAAGGCAACAAACCTTACAATGTCCAGTGATTCTTAACCTTTTTGAAGTCAGGGAATACTTTTGATTATATGAAGTATTTGCGGAACACCAAAATTAATGATCCAAAAAACAAACAAAAACATCTCGCGTAGAAATAAATATATTTTAGAAAATATATCTAATATTTATATGGTCCGGTTAAGGACCAGTTTCTTACACACTAAAAATGAAAAGAATATTAATACAATGTCCCCATTACACTTTCGACAAACCTACTCAATTTTCTGCATGAATCTGGAATAAAATAGAAATTCAATTTAATTCTTAATAACTTAATGAATCAAAAATAATATCATGATGTTCTTTCAATGTTTTTTATGAAGCATTTTTATATGTATTCATTTTATTTTGCGTGTAATAGCAAACGTTTAAAAATCATTGTTGCTATTTATACAAAATACATTGGTAGTTTGCATTTCTGATCAAACTGAGAATCGTTTTGGACAGAATACTCGTCGCACTCTGAAAGTCATTCACGTTCGGACTCGCCTCCGGTTTTCGAGTTCATTGATGCTCGAAGTTCATTTTTGACGGATGGCCCATCTGCACCGAGTCACTTTGTTGCGTCCTCGTCGCGACCAGCAATACGTTTAGCCGTGACGATCATATTGTCGAACGATGCCACGTGAATCGACTCCCATCGTTCTTTTATTACGCTAAGTAATTGTCAAGCCCAGTGCCGGAGAATTGGCCTCTTCTATTTTGCGGCTTTTCGGGAAATGGGCGAAGGTTATTGCTGTTTTCATTCACATCTTTTGAAAAACCTATTGGTAAGTCGAGATACCCTCTTTTGAAAGTGCTTCTGCGTTTAGAAATCGTCGGCGAGTTAGAAGCTGGCCATTCGGTGTAGCTTCCGCCATGTTCTCCATATAATTTCGCTCCACTGAATGACCGGGGCAGCTTGAATCATTTTTATGCCGAAATTTTACCACAAAAATATGAAAACATGTCTCTGTTTCAGTTAATATTAACAGTGCACTATTAATTCATAGTGAAGAAGATAAATTACATAAAATTACAACTTTCTGCAAACATGAGTGATAAATAGACCTTTATGCAATTATGGCTTTCGAGAATTTTCAAAAAATGCTAGGATATAAAATACAACAGAATTTAGTACGATTTTAATTGATTTCAGATCTAAAAAGGCTACTACCACGAAAAATAAGATTCTATTTTATTCCTCTTTCTTAAAATTCTTCTAACAAGAATTGCAAATTGCATAAACATCCGCAGTCTAGTGATAAAGTATGAGACAAAATGGCTAAAATAAATTCAAAGATTATTCCTGCAACCATTTCTGGTTTAAGAAGCGGAGGATTTCAATTTCTTTTCTCACGAGTTTCTACATAGTTAAAAAAAAATCTTCTGCATCTGGCCGTCACAATTGTCAGTCGTCCGCCATTGTGGCATCTTCGCAAGTCTCTCGTCACAGAAAGTGAAGCTCGAGAAATGCGAAATTCATTCAGAATCCTGGGAATGGGTATCAATGGTTCCTGCGAAGAGCATTTTGAATAGAGTAAAACGCTGTACACCGTCGTGTGACTTTGTAGTGGCAATTCATTCAGCATTTTCTGAAGATTTGATGCGCCCCGGTGATCCTTTGCGAGTTTCTCGAGGGTCACTTCTCCAGGAGAGGTGGACTCTCAAATGATTCGTTTTAAGCGACAAATAGAAGACTCCAAACAATCAGGTCTCCTCGAGGTTCGAGCCACGGGGCGGCCATCGTTCCGCTTCCAATGAAACGTTTCTGCTCTGGTGGATAGGTTCAATAAGTCTCCGATTTATCATCGATTTCGTAACTCTCAGCCCGCACTTAGACGTTCGTTAGAATTATAGAACTAGACAACTAGTTGTCTACTAGTCAAATAGTTGTAGCAGACTGAATTCCTTTTGAATTAATTCTCCTGTCTGAAACTCGTTCTAATTAATTTCGACTAAAGTGATATTTACAAACTTTCACACTGGGACCTTCATAAAAATATTTTTTCTATAAATTTGCTAGGATTCTTTCAAGTATATCATTTAAAACTGAATAACCTAAATCTTCTAGAGAAGTTAAAGGAACTATTTGCAATTGTAAATTTCTTAACTCATCAACAATTCATCATAAATAGCCTATAAATAAATGGTTCATCATAAACTTCAGATGTCTTGCTTCAAGAACCAGACTACAATAAACATTTCATTCGCTCACCGTTTGTTTTCCATAGAAAATATTAGGTTGGGGAAAAGTTTCTTCGGATTCTCCCGATAGATGGCGTTACTATGTCATAACTCTGCTATGTAAGTCTAATTGTCATTTAGATATAAGTTACGCATGTATATGTGGCTAATGGATCCGAGTGGATTCAAGCCCTCTATATTTTTGTTGTTACTTTTAATAGCAATAAAGATATTAATAAAACAAAAATTATTATTAATCGGATCTGTCATTACTTAAGCACGTCTAAAAGGTGATATATCATAAAGTAATTACAAACAAGAAATTGTGATACTTGTTTGTTTAGTCAAAATTTATGATGAATAAGTTTACTACACTAATAGTGTAGTAAATTACTAACATTTACTAATATTCAATACAATCCATTCATGGCTTACTACAGTAAAATCTCTTCCTCTGTCCAAAGACCTCTCTACGATCGCTGTTTGGTGTCTACGAGCATTTCGAACATTTATTGAAATAAAGTAGTTCAACCAAACCAATTAGTGTAGTAGATTAATCACTGATAATACCTGTGCAATGCTTTTTGGATTTTTCATACCCAAGGTCATACGAAGGTTATTGTATAATATGTCATTCGGGGTGAAGGGGACTTCACCCCTACTATTACATCGCGATAAAAAACATATATCCATTAAAAAAAATTGATGACCTTGATATCTAGAAAAAAATGACCTTGAAAAAGATTTTTCCCAATCGTTATATTGTCAAGTTAGCTGGGGCACCCTGTATTTCACGTAGAGCTACACCCATCGTTAGAAATAGAAAAGTGTTATTTTGCACAAGGATCCTAAGTCTACTCATCGTATCAGCAAAAGCGGGTAATCAGCCTGAAAAATCCTGACGAAAAAAATGGCAACCATAACTCCAACACCGCGGTTATTTACCGAGGACGTTCGGTAGGTGTTTGTAAGTGGTACAGCTCCGCGGGGTGCGTATATCTCTTAAAGATATCACGTGGATAGAAAAAAAGAGAGGCGTCCGACGTCGCGGAGGAGGCCAACAGAGGATCCCAACGGAGAATGATAATGTTCCCTGGCGGAACAGTGTACGCGGCGTATCGCGTATTTCTCAGTTTCGCGAATTCGCAGGAGCTGGTACACCGAGAGGATCCTGCGAGGACGATTTACAGAGGTGGACGCGTGTCTTTTCGTGGGCCTTAGTCCATTGGGTAGAGGAGAGTGGAACGTCGGTGCCCACGCAATGGGCATCCATCAACGGACCAAACGGCAAAGGACTTTGTCGAGTAATGGCGACTCTACAAAAAGTTCGTGAACGAGAAAGGGGAGACAAGGGGCGAACGCGTGGACGAGAGGGGGCGAGAGACCTCGAGGGGCCCAGGGGGAGGAGGAGGCCGACGGGCCCTGGGACCATTCTTAAGGGCCTCATAAAACCGGCAAAGTGCCATGCCGCCACCCACGTGCCTTCTCGAGAAGCGAGAAAATACGTCCGTGGTACGGTAAAGACGAGGCAGCTGGTGTATCGACCCTGCCAGTCTATTTGACTTTTTTAATTCCGTCGATTCGTAACCGTGGACCTCGGACCAGTCTGCCTGTCAAGACCTGAAGATTCTTCATCAGGACGAAACGCTGTTGTATACCAACGTCATTTCATTCTACGCAGATACCTCGGTTTCCTGTTTTTCACCCAAAATACTATACAAACTCGTGATTTTATCCTTGACTCATCCTCAACCTCTTTGCCTGACCACGTCGCCTTCAAAACTCTGACCTTATCATTCTAGCCCTTACAATTTTCTGTTCTCCCAAGTATTAAGTTGGCAACGAAGTTCGCGACCTCCACATTTTCTCAAACAAAGTCATTTATATACATTTTTTAAGCACGAGTATTTTATATCAAATTAATCGCAAAATTCAGAGCTTTCCAATGATATACAGTTCAAAAGGAATTCAGGAGTCTCAGCTGAAGGAGGCCACCTAAATATCTCCTTTATTTTTAATGGCACAAAACATATTTATGGCATAATTTAAATGGTATCGAAGGAGGGATATCATAGAAGAACAATTTTTTTCGTACGGTTATTTTTCATAGTTTTTTCAAGGTCATTGTTATTTTTTATTTACAACTTGCAATATGTTCAAATGTAATCCTAATATTATCCTACAATTGTATCACATTTTTTGGTACTCAAGGTCATCTGAAGATAATGACTTACGCATATTCAAATGTATTTTTTCAGCTGCTCCAAGATGGAATAGAAAAAAAGTAAGTTTTCTGATAAAAAATAACGATGACCTTGAAAAAACTATGAAAAAGTAACCGGACAAAAAAAATTGTTCTCCTATGATATTCCTCCTTCGATACCATTTAAATTATATCATAAATATTTATGCTCCTTCAGCTGAGACACCCTGCATAATGATTAGATTGCGGATCTTTATGCAAAATAAAAATTTTCTACACCGATTGCAAGAAATAGAAACTAAATTGAATGTTACTTCTTCCCGTAATGATCTTAATAGAGAAGGAATTATACATTGACATCTTCAATTTAAAAAATTTTTCAACAACTTCGATTTTCATATACTTAATTTTGCTATAAATGCATAAAGATCCGCAGTCTAACAATAAAAGAATTACGAAACAAAAGTTCGCGAATCTAGTTGCCAACCTAATACATACACATTTCGTTCGACTGTCTTAGACTACTGCATACCCCGCTAACTTGCAATATATTGTCAACGTGTTTTCGACTAAGTTCCGTTGTATCTTATAAATAAAATACTAATTAACGGGGGAAGATGAATTACGGGAGAAGCAGCTTCTTTCAACCGGGAACAGGGAAAGTAGAGGCTATCGGGAGATCATAGATCATGCTACTAGTATGTCTGGGAACTTTTTAAGCATACCGTGTGCTGTAGCGATGTAGACAATTCCCCGAGGAACGATCACCTGGACAAGATCGTGCAATTTAGACATTGTCAGGGCGACTCGAATCGAATCCCCTAGAAGCCGTGTAACCCACGCTGCATTTGTTCGCGTGCACGCGAATAGTTGTCGGGATGACCGGGTACACCCACGCGGCGATAATAAAGTCACGACCGATTCGCTCCTGTCGCATTGCCACGGATAAGACTTAAAATATCACCGAGGCGACGATCGCCCTGCAGAAATCCGATCCTCCCCGTTGCTTTTCGCTCTCCCGTGACCATTTACGATCTCCTTACACCCGCCCGGGAAGAGATATTACAATGTAATATGCAAAGCGCGCGCCTTCGAAGTGCCCCTCTTAAGTGATTCCTCAAATTCGCGCGCTCCGCCGAGTGCAAAGACGTGTCCGCGAATATTATCTGAATGCCTCGCTACGTCATCGACCCTTCCACCAATGGAGTGGTCCATCATTTGTCAGGTACCGTTGCCAGCGAAATCTTACGATTGCTGCTACCAAATAAATTTTGTGTTACACCGAACTGTAAATGATCGAGGCTTGATTAAAGATTTCTTTCTGCTACATATGGGACTCTGGAAAGTTATACCTCAATTAAACATTGATTTTCTGTCGAGGAATTCACTTTGATATTAATCTTGGTGTCACGTGGCACTCTGGAAAGTTCGTGTTCAGAAAAATTATTTTGATATTAACCTTGATGTTATGTATATTGAACTGCGGACAGTCGACTTTTAATTAAATATTTGTTTGACGTCCGGAAAAAACGGTTTCATATAGATCTTGATGCTCCATCGAATTTTACAGGGTCGATCCTCGATTAGGAATTAATTTCGTCATCAGAAAAATTATTTTGATATCAATTTTGATGTTGCATTGAACTACAGACGGTCGATTTTTGATTAAAAATTGATTTGATGTTCATAAAGAATGGTTTGATATTAATCCTGATGTTCCATCAAATTCTACGTAGACAAAAATTAATTAAAAATTGATTTCATACATGGGAAGATTACTTTGACATTAATCTTGACGTCAGATCGAACTCTAGACACTCGCTTTCCTAGTCACTCTCGTTTCGAATTCTAGGTAGCCAATGCTTAATTAAAAATTTATCACACGCTCGTAAAGACTGTTTTGATAATAATCTTGATGTTACATTGAAAATCACCTGAATCTTCATTAATTCTACCTCCTCGGAATGAATTTGGGCGGTAAACAAAATTTGGCTAACATGCTCCACGCATCCCCAAAGGAGAATCTTCCCTCATAAGTTCCTTTTTCAACAATTATCGCCAACAAGTCTAACCGGCAGCTGCCTGACGGCAAGAAACTCCGCAGGTTTTTGCTAAAACCGAGTTAAAAGTAGAGCAGTACACGTTCTGGTCCGCAATTTGCGTACAGAAAAAACGAGTTACAAGTTCCAAGACCAGTTACGAGCAGCCGGAGCGCGGAAGAAATCCCTGATGGAATATCCAGAGGGCTAATCGCGAGTAATTTGCCTTTTCGATGTTTCTGCATCGAAAAACGTCTACGAGCAGAATCGAGCGAGCCGTTCGAACTTTCGAAGCATGCAACAATGACGTGACGGTGCAATTTCGTAGGCGTACGATCCTCAGAATCTCAAAACAAGAGAATGAAAGATGGAGAGATGTGGGGGAAAAGAAGTTAAAGAGAGGAGGGGGTGAAGAAAAAGGTGTACAGGGAAGAAGACTATGTGCCCTTGCAAACAAATGGCCGGCAATTACCTGCAATTTGCCATATATACCGGCGCCGTATCCTCCCCCTCGCGTTCAAGCTACAATAGCTCCGACGTTCCTCGTTTTCGTGGCTGTTTTCGGTGCTGAGCTTCAACCCCCGGGCCATACATCGATCGCCAGGTAATTGTCAGCGCTCAGCGCCCCGAACGCAGGTGTAACAGGGTAACGGCGAACGCCCGCAGGGGGCTACATAAGTGCGTTAATTTATATATTTCGACCGGAGGGGATGACGAGGGAAAGGAACGACTGCTTCGGCTGCCAGGGTCAGCCGCGAAAATTGCCGGAAATTTATAGAAACACGATCGATCCCTCTTCTGTCATTCGCGATTGCACAAAATTAGCTACAGTGCCCATTAACACGTTGACTCTCACAATGTTTCAAACAGTACACGCCAGCTGGACAAAACCACAAACTTTGAATGTAAAGAAATGTAATGTATTTCAAATGTAAAGAAAAATTTGTTTGTGGACAGCCCACACGTTGAAGTAAAAATTCATTATCAGTTCTGAAGAAATATATTCATTACCCAGACAATAATGTCTTAATTGTGAAGCCACCCCTTTTCACGATCGAATTAGAAAAATTTGTTGGGGTGGACAGCCCACACGTTGAAGTAAGAATTCATTTTCAGTTCTGAAGAAATATATTTATTACCCAGACATGGTTGACAAAGGACAATCAGGGTGTTGCTGCAATAAAAAACGCTCTAAGTGTGAAGTGTGAAACCACCCCTTTTCACGATCGAATTAGAAAAGTTTGTTGTTGGACAGCCCACACATTGAAGTAAAAATTCATTATCAGTTGTGAAGAAATAAATCCATTACCCAGACACGGTTGGCGCGGCAATCGACGTGTTAAAGCGATAATGAACGGGCTAATTGTCCCTTCCCTCTCGACGGTCTGAATAAAAGAATCCGCTCGCGGGTACCTCGCGCTCTCTCCGACGGGTTAATGGATTACACAGTGTGGTTATCAGACAGTCGCCGAGCGTATCGAGTGTCCTGACGGGGCTTACCTGTCAGGACGTGCATAGAAGTTGCGTGCAACGCGGGGTAATCTACGGGCCATTAGCCACGATCCTCCATAAGCGGCGCACGCGATACACGCTCGGAATATCGAGTGTCTCAGAGGGAACTCGGAGCAATCCGGACACACGAGACACTTCCTCGTGCAAGCGGCGAGTCGCATCCTTTCATCACCCTTTCCTCCCCACCTCTCCGCCGTCTCTCTTTCGATTTCGCCCCGAAAATTCTCGTGGACGGTCTCTCTGTTCGCCAGAAAGGCCGCGCCAGAAAAGGGGAAGAGAGCCGACACCGGAGAGGACGAGCTGCATGTGGCAGCTGTGACGGCCTCGTCACGTGGCGCACGTGCAAGTGCAACGAGATCTAAAAGAGGGACTTCGCTCTCCTCTGAAACGAGAGAACCGGACCGGAGGGAGCGAGCCTCTCTGCCTGAAATATTCTTTTTTTTAACGACCTGCTACACGGAGGAAGCCGTGTTGCGCAATGTCCGCGTCCACTGTGTCACTTGTAATCCTCGGGGACACTGTATCGGCCCCGGAAACAATTCGCATTCCCAATACTTCAAGGACTTCGTGATTTTGTCGGTTCTCGCACGGGTGTCCAACTCCAGCTCTACCTAAATATTTTAGCAGCAAGCTTGCCAATTGTTTATATTTTCTAATAAATTATGATTTCATCTTTCGCTTCTCTTCGTAGATTATTTTAATTTTATTCATCCTCAAGTGTCATCTTTTAGAAAAGAATTCCACAGTTCAATTGTGAATAATTAATTTTGCTTTTATTATTTTATGTCCAACTCCATCAAAATATTTTAATAGCGAGTTTGACAATTTTGTATATTTTCTAATCAATTATGATTTCATCTTTCGTTTCTCTTCGTGGATTATTTTAATTTTATTCATTCTCAAGTGTCTTCTTTTAGAAAAGAATTCCACAGTTCAATTGTGAATAATTAATTTTGCTTCTATTATTTTTAGTAGAATTATAACTGTTTCCTGGATCACCATAGCCATTCGAAAATTCCTTGTGGCGGGATCGTTATGAGGAAGGATCGTCCGCGATTTTTCATTCTTCATTTGTTTCTGAATCGCTCGGAGGCGATTCCGTCTTACATAACTTATTGTTAGAAGAGAGAGCGTTGATCGAGTGTGTTTTAACTGGCTATAAACGACCTCTTTTTCACTGTCAGCGGGAAGGGAATGCAGACAGAAGGGAAATCTCCTCCGTGCTTGAACCGAGTCGAGCAATTAGCAAACCGAAAAAGCTTTTGTGTCTTCGAGCGAACTCGATTAATCAGCGTATTAAATCGATGCTGGAACGTCTACTGAAATAATCAATTTTATTTGCGTTCCTTATCGTAGCGGTGAATATATTATATATTTCAACCGGTGCAATAAATCTTCCGGCTGTGGTTCGCCTAAGTCAAATAACCCGCGCAGATTTCCCACCGCAAGCCACGATGTTTGTCTGCAAATATTTTTGTTGTAATTGAGGGAAGCTAACAGGTTCGATATTCCGCAAAGGATATTGCCGATACGGCTTAGTCTAATCACGGATAGGATAATCCGGATAGAAAATGTCGTAGAAAGGACGACCGTCCTTCCATTCAGATAATAATTCGGGAGACAGGGTGCACACCTGGCAGTATGCAAATACTTAACGAAGAGACCTTAACCATCCTTGTAATAAATAAATTTTCCATTTTTAAGTCTTCAGTCTCTAATTTTGTTAGAATACTATATTAATGCAGAAAATTTCAGACTACTTAGAAGACTCATTGTTTTAATTTTCTTTCTTTTTAGGCAAAATTAACATTTTCTGCATCAAATGTGAGAAGTATTAACCAAACAGAAAGTTTGTTTCTCTCCAATAATTTTTATAGAAAATAATATGGTAAAAAAGGAAAACATTTAAAAAACCTAAAAAGACTATTGCATTATTTCCAATGCTATAACGTTATTAAAAAAAGAAATAAATGTCTATGTAGCTCCTGTATGTTGCAATTAATACAGACAACCTTTATTTTGCGTAATACAAGCTTGCCAAGCCAATTCGACCAGAAACTGCATTAATAAAAATGGCAGATTCATAATCTCCTGAAGTGATGTGTTGCAGCCTAAGTTCTTCGACAAACAAAAGTAAACTAAAAATGGTGTAACACCTGTTTGAGCCTCCCTTATCACGATCAGGCTCGCCACCTAATTCTTAAACAAATCCCTCGGTAAAAATGGTGGTTCGTTATCGTGGGCCGAGCGTTATCTCCTCGAAATTCCTAACAGGTGTGCATAATCTGTCAGGGTAGGCCGCAGAATGCAATTGCGTCACGAATCCGAGCGTGGTTGTCGGACATAATTCGCGGGGAATATTCTTCGCCTCGTAATCGACTCTGCTTCGAGTGCGATGCACGAGTGCACCGATGCACTCGTGCAAAAGTGCATCGGTGCATCGGGTACCGCGATCTCGCGGCGCGGAAAGCGTGCACCGCGAAGTTGCGCGCGCGTGATATAATGGATCAACGCGGTCAGCCCCGCGGGGATTTACTTAATTGCAATTAATGGGATGGATATTACGGCGATGCGGGGTCACGTGAGTTAAGGGTTACTAATACGCCGACGGGATTAACGATGTTGAATTATCGTCGCCGGTGCATGCCCCTCGAATCGGATCTTTTCCAACCAGGGCCCTGGTCTCGATCACTTTGATCGAGGGATAAGGAACTGTTTTTTGTTGGCCTGACGCTGATGGAACGAGATGAAAGGCTCTTCATCCGAGGATTAAGTTTGCTCCATTTTGCTCGGTTGGTCGGGGGAGAGGCTGCTCGATCCTTTTTCTAGAGCTCGCCGGCGAAGTCGAGGACTCTGCTATACTGGGTGTACTTTTAATACGATTCATAGATATCTTTCTGCTAAATATTTACTTTATATTATCCTGGAATTCTTCCTTTTCCTGCAGCAGTCTTATAGACTATAGAAACAGTCCCAATATGCGAGAATAGCTTCAACTTTTAGAATAAAGTGACTAATTTGATTCGACCCAGAGTTGGGCAAAGATTTTATGTAAAAAATTTCGAATAAAGTGGGTTTTTGCCGAGTCGGTTTTAAACCCACTTTATCCGAAATTATTTGAATAAAATTTTTGCCCAACTCTGGTTGGATCTAAGTTGGACCTAATTTATAAATCATAGTTAAGTACCAAAAAATTTCAATTCCACACAAAGATCTTTGCCTAAAGGGGCCCATTCACGGTCAAGCATATTGCGCAACAATTATTGTGCAACATGTTGCACAACATATTAACATGTTGCAATTCGTCAATCATTACCATTCACGATCAACCATATTGCGCAATATGATTGATCATGAATGATAATGATTGACTAATTAATACAATATGGATTTGGATGGACAATCAAGATCATGCTGCACAATAATTGTTGCGCAATATGCTTGATCGTGAATGGGCTCCTTAAGGCAGAGATAGCTGCGCAACAACAATTTCGAAGGAAAATCGACAGCCTCCGCTGATTGTCAAACTCTCTGGTTCCGCATTCCAATCGTCCTCCTCGTTTTTTACGATATCCAGAAGCCGCGAACGGTTCCGTCGAAGTTGATAGGCGAGCGACTTCAAGGGTCTCAGTTATAAATATTCTTTTACAACTTCCTATCGTCTTCCTATAAATCTCGGCGCAACGGCCTCCATGAAACGTATCCTACCACCATCTCCGCGTTTCCAGCGAGCAAGCGGCCCTATATCGCCGAGCCATTTACCCGGTGTAAACGTCCCGGTCTAAGAGCGAGGGACGCGGCAACGGGAAGGGAGAGGTGCGACAGACAGCCCGGCTCGCCATGGAAAGGGGCGTAAAAGGGCAGGGGGGCAAAGGGGGCGGAAAGGGAGCGCCCGCGGGTGCGGGTGTCATTGTTGATATACAACGCGGTAAGTACGCGATAAGTAGACCCCATAAATTCAGCCAATCAGACGAGCCGCCTCGCGCCGTGCCTTGACCACCCCACCTTCCCCTTCGCCTGCCCTTCGCCCCCCTTCGCCCTTTCGCTGCACGTGGCAGCCGCGTTACTTATGTGCAGGCAGCCGTGTACAGGTCGGTCCACATTACGCGCGTGCACCACCACGAGCACTCCCACGCGAAACGTGCTCGCCACCAGGATTATTTATCTGCCTAGGAGGCACAGGGTGCCGCGAGAAACGCCGCCAACACTGCCCTCGATTCCTTTGTATTTTTCGGTTCTTCGGAGCCAGAGTTGTGCAGAATTACAATTGAATTACTCCAGGAATTATAATTGCAAAGTAAGTGAATTACTCCAGGAATTATAATTACAAAGTAAGTGAATTACTCCAAGAATTATAATTGCAAGGTAATTGAATTGCTCCAGGAATTATAATTACAAGGTAATTGAATTACTCCAGGAATTATAATTACGAAGTAATTGAATTACTCCAGGAATTATAATTACAAAGTAATTGAATTACTCCAGGAATTATAATTACAAAGTAATTGAATTATATTGTAATTCATTCATATTGTAATTTATAATTCAGATCTTCATTCAATTAAATTACAATGTAATTCGTAATTGCAATTGGAGTACAATTATAAAATACTTTGCACTTAAATTACATTAATTAATTGAAGATGAGGAATAGAAACTACGCCACATAGACAGCAAACAAAAATATATCGCATTTCTTCAAAGCTCTGGCCTATAATTTGGAGAGCTGTATTTTAATTTTATTGTATTTCAATTATACATCTGATTAAAATAATTAGTAATTGAATTAATTGAAAGATTTGAATTATGTAATTCAGTTACGGAGTAGTTGAATTACTATATAATTGAAATACAATGTAATTCAATTGTGGAATTGAATTACAATGTAATTGAATTAACATAACTCTGTTCGGAGCTAAGCAATTATTGTTATCTCTCTCAAAATTTTGTCCACTTTGATCAGCATATTCTTTACAATTTTCTGTGTAAAATGAGCACAAACACGACACAGTTCGAAGCAGGCTTATATGCCTGCACAATTCACGAATTAGTAGAACCTCGATTATCCGAACCGATGACATGAACTCTCCATTAGCCAAACCAGTGAAGATTTAATGCAGCACTGTAGCTAGGCAACTGTTCTCCGAACATTGATGTTTCACTGATTAGTTTGGATAAAAGAGGTTCTACTATGTCGTGTATTAAACGAGTAGATATGATCCAAAGTATGCCGTGTTTGGTCTCGTTCGAATCAGAAAAATCTCATGAATATGTAAGTAAAAGTTACATGTAAAAATCGGTAGAAACAAAGAAACTTTAGACGCTCATTTTACTGATTCTGATGAACAGAATATCTCGAAAAAATTCGTGATTCCAAGCTCGATCCCCTCGTCCAAGTGGTCATACAGAAAATTTTCCAGTTCCACGCATCGCGACTCCAAATCAGAATCTAATTTTCAGTCGAACCATGTCTAAGCGGTAGCCCCAGCCATAACCTTTGTAAAACACGACTTCCTGAACCGTCGAATCATAGTCTCGACAATGTTCCTACCGTGGAATACAAGTCAGCTTGCCGTAAACAATTTATTAATGAATTGGTGACGCGTTCTGGGCCGAATACGGAATGATTCGGGACGATGATCGTCGGGGCACGCGTCTCGCCTGTTTCTGTTGATTGTTGACTGTTGACTCCTGGACATCCTGGACAGACTTGCACGGCGTGGGATATGATGTGGGCGCCAGGAAGCAACCGTCACGCGTCAGGATCGTGAATCACGGAAACAGGAAACCTCGCCCCCGTGACTTCAATCGAAATTATTGTGGGCGAGAGGACCCGGAACTCGATGAGGCGCCAGAAACTGTCATGCCACAAAGTTTTATGCTCGACGACCTAAATCATCTTCCTTTTTTTTCACAGGGGGCGAGATGAATTATGATTGCTCGGGGAGGGTTCATCTTTCAGATTTTTTTCAGCCGAGATTATTAATAGCAGTTTTATTTAGAAACGCTGAATTATTAGTTGGTAGACGAATGCGTGTAGAGGTTTGATTAATTTTTTATTTTGTGGAGAGGGTGGATATGATACATAGATATATACAATGGGTGTACAAAGTGTTCGTACACTTTTCAAAATAGAATTATTTTATTAGAATTGTACCAAACGACTTGATTTTTTTTAATCAATTAGAAGCATTGGTTTACGAAATTATATGAAAAAAAGATTTTCCAAAAATTACGATTTACAAGGTTACATGCAAAAATAAAAACTGCATTTTTTAAAACTGTTTTATTTGGGTCCTCAATAAAGATTTAAAATATATATATCTATATATAATTATGTAATTATAATTTTTGGAAGATCTTGTTTGCATATCATTTCGTAAAAAATCAGGTCGTTTGGTAAAATTATAAAAAAGTTATTCTATTTTAAATGGTGTTATAAAATTTAAAACCGTTGTGGTACCAGAATTTTTAATTTTTTACGGCCCATATTGTGTGCTGTTCTTTCACAAATGAATTTTTTAATTGTTCGTTTGTCTTTTTATCTCGTTCGAAGACTGAATGAGGGTTAAGAAAGAAAACTTGAACGGAGTCTCGAATTGTCGCTGAATTGAAGCCCGACGTGACTTTCGGTATCACGTGGCAGTGTAATACAATATACATACTAATTTCCGTGGAATTTGTCACGCGAGGGTCCAGGGTAGGGCTCCGTCCTAGAAGGGGCCGAAATCATGTCCGTGGTCAGCAACAAGCCCGAGATCAGTCGGCGAACGTCAAAGGTTGTAATCTAATATTTTTAGATGGGACTGTAACGAAGCACCACTACCGGGTGGCTGTCATGGGGTATGTTCCGGGAGCCCTGTCAGGATCGCAGCATCGAACAATGGAAACAGGAGATCACGGACAGGTTGAATTGTCTCGGGCACGGAGTGTTAATGCGACTTGGCATTGGCAGCAGCCTGGATCTCGAAGAAGAAAAACTGTCAAGAATTTTAGAAACTATATTTTTCTTCGTCATCGCTAATCTGCGGATTTCATGCATTTATTGGAAACATTAATAGGTGAAACACGAAATAGTGAAAATATCAGATAGTTTATGAATTCGATTATTATTTGTCACTTGTTGAAATTATTAACAGGAGAAACAAATTTCCATGCAGCTATTGTTTCTTGCAAACGATGCATGAAATATTTATTTTGCATGGAGATTATTAATATAGATGAGTTTATCTAGACATCTAGACCTAGACGAATGGAATGGTTCAATAAAATGCATTTTTGTATTATTTGTGTAACGAGCAACTATTTTCAGAAGAATCGTTGTAACGAAAAGATTATCAACTTAAGAAACATTAGATAAACAATATCAATAATTTGTTTTCGAAACTTGTTCAATAGATGAGCATCCAATGCAGTTTTCCAGTGAATACATATTACCAAAAACTCTTCATTACTACATTCTTGCAAGATTATCTACACACGCATTCATTGTCTTAATAAATTGCCTGTAATGCGGAACAGGTTTAATTTAAAATTACTATTATACTTCTAAAAAGCAGAGAGCGTACATAACAAACAGTAATCAGCTCGATTGGCCCGCTTTTGATTCTCCATGTCCTAATTGTTTGGTCCTCGGGGAATTATGGAAGTTTGACGACGGCCGGGAAGGATCTCGAGGGGAATTCGACGGGGAACTACGCGATTAGAGCAATTTAAAATTAGTCACCGGTTTCGATTACGTCTTGAGCGTACGTAATTACGGTCCGATTGGCTTGGAAGAAGAATTTCCGGGCTATGGGATATGCATGGATCGTTTCTATACGGGGGAGAAAGAGGTTATCGGCGTGGCGGCGAAATTTTTGGAACAGACAGCTGCCACTTACGTTGGCGTCACGACTTTCGGAAACGTCCGACGGAGCCCCTCGGGACCGTTCTAGGGACTTCTTTTCCCACCCTGTAATTTCCGCGTTTCCTGAAAGGGGATATTTTCTAAAATTGCACATTTTGGATCACCAACCTGCAGGCGTAGTCGCGCCGCTGCGGCGCGCGAGGATCGCTTTCGATCGGAATGGCTTTTTAAACCGGTAAATTAACGAAGCCCCAACGGATCCTTTTCGGTCTCCGAAGATCTCGTATCCATGGAAATAGACTAGGTGGACGGACACTGGAAAAGTTTCGTCTCGAATCCAGGGCTGGGAAAGTTTCCGATCGAGATTTTACGCCTTCATCCCTCGAAATGGTAAAAATATTTAATTATAAATAATTTTAGTCTGTAATAGATCGGATACAGTGCCGATTAAATGTAAAATTTAAGACATATTTATTCAATGAAACAGTGTAGAATTTTTCTTTTTTACTTTCACATATAATGCCCTTTATCCCTTAAAATGGTAAAAGTATTTAATTACAAATAATTTTAGTCTACAATAGATCGCAAACAGTGTCGATTAAGTGTAGAATTTAAGGAATATTTATTCAACGAAACAGTGTGGAATTTTTTCTTTTTACTTTCACATTCAATGCCCTTTATCCCTTAAAATGGTAAAAGTGTTTAAGTACAAATACTTTTAATCTGTAATAGATCGGAGACAATGTCGATTAAGTGGAGAATTTAAAAAATATTTATTCAACGAAGCGGTGTAGAAATTTTTCTTTTTTACTTTCACATATAATGCACTTCATCTCCAAAGCGTTGCACCCTTTGCTGAAACCACCTCGTACATTGGACCAAGGGGTATCCATCACAGCAACCACAATTCGCTAAAGTGCCGAAAGTGTTCGCAAACGTGTCGCCGTCGAGGTATCGAGCGATCGAATCTCCGAAACGTCGAAGCGCCAGTCGGAATATTGATTACGGTGAAAAACGGCCCTTCCCGGTTTACCTATTTCAATATGTACGCTGACGCCTGCATTTCCTCGCGTTTTATGGTTCCCAAGCGCGTAGACGAGACGTCCTTACGTATCTGCTGATTAGCTTAAAAATGAGACTTTTGGCGCCTGGCTGACTGCATTGTGGCGGACGTTCGACAACAAATGTACATCCGAAAACCGTGAGAGGGTGTCCGGAGGGGTTTGTTTAGCTTCTGTAATGAAATTCCGGTCGCGCATGAACGCAACCGGCCATTCATATGGTCGTTACTTCGTGCGCAAGTCATTCGTCAAAAGAAGACAATGACTTCCCTCCGACGACTTTGGAATTTCTTTTTCTTGAACGTTTGAAAATGATAATGTTCTAGACAGTGATTTTGTAGATTGCAGATACTAGAAAATTAGGGGTTGTACACACTATTTCTTTTATAGAATTTTCTAAGACATTATTTTGTTTTTAGAAAATGACTCGATGAAACTACCCCTTCAACGGGGGAAGTTTCCTTATACATTAAATTCTTTCGAATGACGACATGTATAATATTAATTTTGATTCGAAAGAAAGGGATTATTAAGTTTTTAAAAGATTACGAGTCTACTATCCCTTCGTAATGAATAGCACAACTTCCTCGGTAATTCTATTTCCGAACCCAGCAATAACTTCTCTGGAGAGCCCCGTGAAAAATTAATCGACGACAATTTTCTACTCGATCTCTGTTTATCGAAATTATCGACCAAATCGCTCTCCGTATCTATTTCCAGCCTGATTTTTGCCTTCCACGGATCAGCCACGAGCTCCTCGATAATTCTACCCTGCCCGGACAGAATGGACCGCAAAATGAACCCTTATTAACGTGCTTAATCACGCGCTCGTATCCTAATTTTCATAATGTGCCGCAAAGTTTGTATTTTAAATGGACATTCCCCGAATTCGGCGTGTATTTTTAATATTGTTCACCCCGTTCTTGGTCTTCTTTACCTTGAAGATTTAGAAATTGTACACTCGAATCATAAAAAAAAATGTCAAACAAATTACAGTAAATAGAAATATACAAGTATACAAACTAGAAAGTATACTACAAAATAGAAGTATACAAACAAAATAGTAATTACAAAATTACTATTTTCATTGTTTGTTTTAAATGAGTTGCGGAAGACTGGAATAATTAATTAAATTCGAATAACGATCTGAAAAGACTAAATGAATTGTGTTTTTCATGAAGACGAAGTAGCACAGCTGATAAAAATAACAGCATCCTTACGAAGCTAATAGAAATTTTCAAAAAATTATAAGAGCAAGATAAGCCCCCAGTGAATCGCTTAGTTACTGTTTCATCATTAAATCCAACGCTCGAGCACTTGGACAGACTGAAATTCCCATTCCCATGTGTAACAATAAATCTATGGTTGCAAGGAAAAACGCCGCATGTCACAATTTCAAAAAATTCGAGTTTATACATTAATTGAGAGCTCTATAGTATAGAATTTATATTGATGTCTACCAGAAAAAAGTCATAGAAATGAATTCGAAAGGCTGAAAAAAATAATGCAATTTAACCGATGTTCTCAGTGGCGGATCTAACGGTAAGCGGAAAGGAAATTTATGAATTTTTAAATAAATTTATTTAATGTGTAACGGTATGAAATTTTTCATTCCTTTTCTTTTTTATTAATAAGTTTAGAAGAGTTTTCTTGCAAATTTTATTTCTAACTCGAGTTTGAGGGCCCCAAAATTTTTACCGCTCAGGGCCTCCACTTGACTTGAGCCGCCACTGGATGTTCTATATCAAAGCATTAGTGATCAAAACTTTAAATGGCAATATCTCGAAAGTGAAATTACAGTGAACCGTATTAATATTCGGACGCTCTCAACAAAGCAATAACTTTTTAAATATTGGACCATACGATTTGAACTTTTTTGAGAAGCTAGAGCAATTAGTTTACTACAGGATGCGAAAAGAAATTTTTTCAAAAATTGCAATAGATCGGAATTGTAGAAAAAATACTAAAAGTTGCATTTTACAACTTTTTTATGTGGGCTTATATTGAAAATTTAAAAAATAGTAGTTTTGTAGATCTGTGTCAATTACATGCACTGTGAAAGTTTCATTGAAATCGGTTGATGCGGGAAAAAACGACAGGCATTGAAAGATGTAAGAATCCTTAGATATAGGCCGAAAATCGTGAAAATCTGGAATTTTTACCATCTTTAAACGTTTGTAGCTCATTGCAACGTCGACAGATTTTCACGAAATTTTCAGAATATGCTTAATTGACACAGACCTCCAAAACGTATTTTTTAAATTTTCAATACAGGCCCACATAAAAGGGTTGTAAACTGCAAGTTTTAGTATTTTTTCTACAATTCCGAACAATTGCAATTTTTGAAAAAATTTCTTTTCGCATCATGTGGTAAACTAATTGCTCTAGCTTCTCAGAAAAGTACAAATCGTATAGTACTGTAGGGTGATGATGCCGTTGTGAACTCCGCTGAATGTTAGATATTAGGAACAGGGTAACGACGCGACGTCGTTACCGTTATTGATTGCGGTTTTCATTTTATTTATCAATTGCAATTTGAAATGTGACGGTTGAAGGGAAAAGACGAGATTCTCAGACGGAGATTCGTTAATTCAGTACGTTTTTTTGATTGTATTTGACATTGTGTTTTAAACATTATACTTTTCTTTCGGTTTGTGTTGTTGTGTTGTTGATTTATTTCTTAACTGACGTCTCTTATCCTACAATATTAAAAAAGTCATCGTCTTTTTTAGAGCGTCCGAATATTAACCCGGTTCACTGTACGTGACATGCGGCGTTCCTCCTGAGAACCACAGAAATATTTATAAAATTTTCCCGGAGTCCCGAAGCGAGTCGGAGCACGGTGCAGGATCGAGAGGGAGGGTTTCGATCTCTCGAAAATTGAAATGGGTCGCTTTGGTCTGTCCCCGTCGCAAATTGAACGGTCCAGGAGTAGGCGTCTCCTCGCGAATCCTCGCGTTTAAACGGAATACGCGGGTGGTGGGCGTTGATTTACGTACCTCTAATCGTTAGATTTCGAGTGGAACCGTCAATTAACCGGGTTATACCTCATGTCCCTTTCCTTCCCTATCATTGGCCAGCCGGTGTGTCGGTAGATCGTAGATAGTGTCAGAGGCCACGGGCTTGTTCGCAATAGCATCAACGCAACGGCGGCTACAAACGCTTGCTCGGGACATCGTGTCTCTTCTAGGAGAGCCCTGTCTAATAGGAGGTGCACAAACTACGTAATTGCTCGTGATTACAGGCCAGAGGGACCTCCTCCGAGGAGGCAGGATGCTCCTTTCTCTCTCACTCTTGGTAGTTAAGCTGCTTTTTCTATCGGCGGACCGTAATTACCGCAAGGTGCAAACTCGGAAAATTTTTCTCGTTCTACCGACGAGTAATGCCCGGATACCGGGGACTGTTTAATGGGCCGTGCCGAAGGGCTACGGTGTTTTCTGTGGCGTGCAGCGTCCATTGGAAATGCGTGACAGTGGGATTGACATTTTGGAATCAAGGTTATTAAAACGTCTTGGACGGTTGCTTCGGTGACTGATGACGATGTTAATATTGTTTTGGTGGATTAGTGCGTCTTCATTTTTACCGTCACTCTGAAGAGACAGTGATTTTCGAATAGGTTATTAAATACGATTGTCCTACGCTTGCGATGGTGACTAATGACATTATTATTGTTTCCGTAAGTTTCTGTGACGTGAGACAGTGATTTTTGAGGAAGGTTTTTAGCAGACGTCTTCGTAAGTGATTAATGACATTGTCATTATTAGACTGCACATTTTTGGGCACACTTATTTTTCGCACCTTTCGTGGTATTCTTTTTTACTGTTTTCACCTTTGAGAAAATCTGAGACGATTCTAGGATATTTATCCAAGTGTATACTTTAAGTCTACTCTCAGCCACCAAAGCCACAAGACGGAGAACTGTAAAATATAATTTTTCATAAAATTAAAACATATTATTGTGTTACATATATCTAGTTTAAAAAAGAATTAATAAATTTTGTTTTTCCTTCATAATCTTGCATAATATGTATTACTGTTCGTTCAACGAAAATTAATTCCAACTAGCTTATAAACTTAACACTAAACCTACCGAGCACTAAAAGCGATTAAAATGTGTTACCTTGTAAAAATGATAAGGCTGTATTTATTTAGATTTTGTACAACTTTTATTACAATATGTGCTTGGATAAAGAAATTGATCGAATCAATTTTCATGTAAGCAACTTTATAATTTGAGTAATTGTGAAATGGAAAATATAAAACCGGTCATTTGACCGGCGCGGCAGTGATGGGTTTAGTGTTAATACGACGGCAAAGGGTTAATACTGTTATCGACAGAACCTAAGAAATTAGAGTCTCCCCGACTCTTCCTTATAAAGTGAAACTTCCGCCTAAACAAAACGGATCTATTCCGTTTTCGCGTTCGTTAATGTTTGAAAGAAAGATTGTGGTGTAGCTGCTGTTGCTGGAGTTTGATTTGAATTTCATTACTCGGTTTTTGTCTGTTTGGAGGTATTGAATTCCAAAATATGTGTTATTCCCACTTATCTGTTTGATTTTTTTCCACACTTGTTTGGCGGGGGTTTGGTTTGTTATAGATGAGACATATTCATTCCAAGATTGTTTCTTTCTTTCTTTGATTATTCTACGAAATTTGGCAACCATCCTTCAGATAAAACAACAATCAACCCAAATCCCACTCCAAGAAATTATCAAGCATGAGAGAGAAAAAATCGAAGAAGAATGGAACAACATATGGAAGACGAAACCATCAAAGATACATGACATAATCACAAATTTTTTCAAGACATCGCACGCGACCACATGAGCAGAAAAGAAAGAATCGTTCTTTCCCGACATATGAATTTCTCATAAAGAAAACTCACTAGAGAATAGAAAATAGAAATAGAAAAAATTCACTACCCAGCGACTCAAATTTGGAATCAACCCGAACACGGCCCTCACATCCGAAAAGCATTGAATTCCTTAAAGAAATCAACCACCTCCACAAGATCTAAAAACACCACAGAAGTTCGTCGCTAATGACCTCGATGTTGATGCGACGTTAAACCTTAATATATAAAAAAAAAGGATCTATTATTCCGGGGAAGAAAAATTCGTTAAGAAATCAGTTGATTAAAGGGCGAACGTCTCGTCCAAAGGAGACAAAGCTCCTTCAGCCGAGCTAACCGCCGTGCATACCTGTTCGTCCGTCAGCCTTCGGGCGCGCACCATAGCAAACCGAGTAGAACGATGGGGCGCTCTGCAAACAGAATGTAAACCGCAAACCGATGCAAATGAATACAACCTTGCAACCCCCCCGGAGAAAAATAAACTTTACGATCGACGGGAGTTCGATCAGCCGTTCGGTCAATAAAACGAAAAACCCTCTATACGGTCGAACGCATGCGCCGCGAAACTGTTTCGCAGCAGTGGGCGTGCTCGAACGTGCGCGAAATCGACTGGCAAAGATATTATGCAAAAGACACGGGCTAAAAAAAAAGACAAACAGAAAAGGATCAACGATGCCCGTGACACCGCCGTTGTTTGCCCAATTAAACGTATCCATGGGATCGTTTTGAGCAACGTAACAGTGACGCGAAATGCACAGCAGGTGAGGCAACGACCAAAAAACGAGAGAGAGGACGTCGTGACACGTGTGCCGTGACACGGGGATTTTTATGGTGTCACCTTTCCGTTTTCCAGCCCGAATCGCTTAGCCGCGCGCAGCCACTGTCGTAAAAGGAAAAAATATCGCCGAGATTTATGCATCCTGATTTTGTTCCGGCCCCGTAAATATGCAACGTTATGACGCGGTTTTATGGTCGATGGAGATACACCTTGGGCCTCTATGAATTTTGTATGGCGTTTTTTTCTGGGCTCGGAGGCTAGCTGTAGGTCTTTGTTTCCTGGTTCTAATCCCTTGGAAAAAATCGCACTTCTTTCAATGCCGAAACCAGGTGGGACATTGGACAAATTTTAATTACTGCGGGTTTCTTTATGTGGTAGAGTTCAGTTTTATTACAGAAATTATTCGTTGAATATTCTGAACAAATTTGCGTGTCATCTACATATTATATTTAATTGCTCGAACTGTTTTTGAAGTGCTATTTCTATCGTTGAAACATTTCGAGTAATGTACAAAATAGTAAAATAGTTTAAAAAACAGCAATCAGAATTAACGTTGAAAATTATTCTCATTATTAATTTTGTATTTTACACAGTCTTTAAAATGCAGCTTGACATTCCCTAAAAAGATTCCACAATTATTCTCGAAATAGAGTCTTGAAAACAATTATTGTAAGCCTACTTAACCATGAAACATTTAGAAGAGATAAAATCTGATAATGTAAATTAATGTGAACGCACATTAAGATCTCGTGAAGATACGTTCGAACGTAGAAATTGAAGAGTTTGTTTCCCGATTAGGTGGATAATAGACGTCGGTACAATGGAACACCGAGGTGGTTGAACTCGTTAGATCGGCTCCGATTATCACCTCTTTTCCGTCGAACAAGATTACCGAAATCCTCTTAGAGGTTCCTAATTCGAATCTCCGTGAATTTCAATGATTCATCACCGCTCGACAATCGGGATAGCGTTTCCCGAGCGGTTCCGATCGATTATTCTCTTCTGCGGCGGAATATATCGAGTTTCCTCATTAATTTCATCAGTTTAGGACCGTCATTTAACGCCGTGTCTATCTATAATCCGATCTGCGTATAATATTCACTATGCCATTAATATACGATATCATCGGCTGGTTATCGGTGTGACGCGCGGTCGTTGTCGCTTCCTTCGACGCGAAAGACATTTGAATAACAATATTCGGGCATTAGACGGGTCACCTTTTGTGACAGGCTAACGAACTCTTATGGTAATTCGGATCCATTATGACGCGTCACAATATTGAGCAGATTTAACGATTCATTTAACCGACTTAATTCAATCGTCGCGTCGCTGCGAGATCAAACAGCGTTACACGTTCGTTTATTTATGCAATCGCACGCTCGAATCATAAGGGAATTAGCGAATGATTAATGCCGGCGCTGATCACCCCAATATTGCGAATTTCGCGATATTAATTCACGACGGATCTGCCAAAATTATTCCCATATAAAATGTATTCCATTTCCGTGAGCACTCCTCCATATCAGAAAAGCAATTTTTATAATTTTAGCAAAATGAAGTACTTGATATATTTTTTACATTATTTTCCAAGTGAACATATTTTTACAAACTCATGACCACTTTTAAGGACACTGTTTATAGGTAAAAATTATTTTCACACAAAAATTTCATTCAAAATTAGTATACATTTTGTTACCATTATTTTTTATATCAATTAGCAACCAGTTCTGTTTTTCACGTCGGCACGTGCCACAAATAAATCGCCATCCTCGACCTACTATTCTAAGTAAACATATATTTACTAAATCATGACCACATTTAAGGGCACTGTCTTATAGGTAAATGTTACGTTTACACAAAAATTTTATTGAAAATTCATAGAGATTTCGTTACTATTATTTTTGGTATCAATTAGCAACCAGTTCTGTTTTTCACGTCGGCATGTGCCACAAATAAATCGCCATCCCCGACCTACTATTCCAAGTGAATATATTTTTACTAAATCATGACCACTTTTAAGGACACTGTTTTATAGATAAGTGTTACGTTTACACAAAAATTTCATTGAAAATTCATAGAGATTTCGTTACCATTATTTTTGGTATCAATTAGCAACCATTTATGTTTTTCACGTCGGCACGTGCCACAAATAAATCGCCATCCCCGAGCAACTATTCGACACGGAGGAAAATGTTTGTGGGCGGAATATAAAACATTCGCGACTGCCTTTTCCTGGCAATTTTGATATTTCAGCAATCGGTGGACAGAGTCACGTGCACGGCACACGTTACAGATGGCACGACCTCCTTTCCCGGGACGAAACGTAAGATCCGTTCGCCGTTCACCAGATAAAATGGCTCCCCCGAGACACCGCGAATCCGACAAAGGGGCACCCGAAAAGGTTGAAACCTTAATTTATATGCGATTTCGCGGTCGTCCGCATTCTCACAAGACCCTGAGAGAAGAGACCTTCACCGTACAGGGAACTGATTTCGATGCAGCTATTTCGTGTGGCTGCTCTAGGAGAGACCCAGACTACTCGACTTTTTTTCTGGGTCCGTGCCAGTACGCCTCCGATGCTAATAGACCTCGATTCCGGGATTATTTCGCTACGTTCGAACGAAAAATAGAGGATCGCTGACCCACGATAGAGAGATATGCTCGGAGCCACCCGGATCGAGGGCGGAATACCAGGAAGGCAGATGTCGGAACTCTATGTGTCCCCTATCTAGAATTTACGTCCTGCCTTCGATTTTTGTTCTAGGACCTTCGGTACTCCTATCTTCGCTTTGTTCCATCCGGAAATAAATAAATTTCTCGATTTCTCTTTTCTCGGGGCGGCAGCCTTCATATTTTCGGATTTGCTGGCACACTCGCAAGCTGTTAAACGAGGAGTGCATCCACTTCAAGAAATCGATTTCTTTTCACGTGTTGGAAACTTTAAGGAACCAATCGACTTCAGCTTTTCTGCCTAGCTAGAATGATTAGCGTACTAGATGAAATATATTTAAAATTATATAAAAGTAGCTTTTTATATATACAGTGGCGGCCATATACTTAATGCATATTTTTTGTTGCATTATTCCTCTGGTCATTCTACGTAAAAAATTAGGTCACCATGGCAAAAAAATGATTTGTTCTCGAGATATTTTCAAAACCTATTTTTTCGCCATGGTACCCTAATAATTTTTTAACGAAACACCCCGTATAATTGACACAGATCTACAAAACGTATTTTTTAAATTTTCGACAAAGGCCCACATAAAAAAGTTGTAAAATGCAACTTTTAGTATTTTTTCTACAATTCCGATCTATTGCAATTTTTCAAAAAATTTCTTTTCACATCTTGTAGTAAACTAATTGCTCTAGCTTCCCAAAAAGGTTCAAATCGTATAGTACAATATTAAAAAAGTTATCGTCTTTTGTAGAGCGTCCGAATATTAATTCCGGCCACTGTATATATGAAATACGCCTATCGCCGATCAAGCAATCCTAAAAGAAAAATCTCATGTCTCTAGCTTGACACTTCAAGTCTCTATCAATTTCTAAACAGCATACTACAATCGTCAAGCTTCATAAATTTTCTATAGCCTCATTACGGTCTCTCCGCGTGAGTCCTCGGATCCGAACAATGCATACATAGCGAACATTGTATCACCTTGACGTTAAGGTCTATCTCCATCGATTGTAGAAGCAGCGTTCGTTGTCACGGCTCTGATAAGCCGATAGTGGAGGTTGTTGGCCAGTTCGATGATTGCATGGAAGCTGCATAGAGAAAACGTCTGATCAAGGTGGCCCGAGGTTCAGCTGACTCATAACAGGTGAACACGCGTGTCTTCGATCAGGCTGAGCTACAAGCTGCCAACGTAGCTCGGATTGAAATTGTCCTTTCACTGTGCCACTGCCTTATAGAAGGTTCTCTCTCCAGCTTGGCCAATTGTTTCTCGGCCCTTTTAACGAGCGGACGACGTCTCGAAGATGTAAGAGGACGGCTCGATGCCAGAATGGCACGTGGAAGCGTGAACGATAATCTCGTGGCGCATGGAGAACATTCGGAGCGGTTAACGCGTGCGAGTTTAATTTTCTTTGAAGCATTCGAGGCTTGTACTTTTTAAATAGCTCCTGCTCTGCATGCAGGAATGCAATAAAACCGATTCCGAATGGCGTTTAGCTCATTGGATTGGAGCTGGAGATGTTAGAGTCGTCGAGTTCTTCTTCGGTTCGAAGTCGTTTTGTTTTCGAATTGGATGAGGTGATGCAATTGGTTAGCATGAACGATGCCACGCGCCTAAGCCGCGGAGAGGATGGGGATCAATGGGGATCGAGGCGCGTCTAGAGTGAAAGAGATAATCAGTGGATCTCTCTAGAAATGTACTCCTTCTTTTGGTAATTTTAATGAGTTGAAAATATTATGATAATGATAGGATTATATGCGTCTATGTGAGAAAAATGATTAGATGGAATTTGAAACAGTCGACAGTTCGAAAGAATTTAACAGTGTCAATATATATTATTTTTAACTTATTAAAATGATTTAAGGAAGAATTACATTTTTTTTCGCTCTCGCTCCTTGTGATCAATAAAATTCTTAAATCCTTTTAATATCTTTAGAGTTTTGCACTCCAGCTAGCCATTTTTATAATAAATGCATAAAATCTGCGGTATGGTAGTCACTTGCCCAAATCCAAACTAGTCTTATGTTACTTCAAGAAATTAAAGTTAAATATAAATTGAAACGAAATGATATGAAAAAGTAAGTATGCATATACTGATCGAATGCAAAAATAAATTGGAAAATTGGACGAAGGGGAATGCATGCTAATGCACCAGAGATAGAGCGTCGAATTTTGTCGGGAAGTTATAGCGGTTGCACAACGGAAAGATCAAAAGTTCGATTACGAAATGTCGGGAACACTGATAAGGCACGATGCAGGAGGCACCCCATAGAGCCTGAGGTTTTCGTTTTCTTCTGGCGTGCACATTGTGCTCGCGAGTTACCAATGCAGCATGACTAGCGACGAACCCCTGGTAATGCAGGTTAATCGATGCACCGACCCGTGTAAAACACCGGCAGGATAGGCCGCGCGCGGCGTGCAGTAGATGCAACGAAATGCAGTCGACGGAGAATTTCTTACGTAACCGCTTCCCTTGAACCCTCTTGTCCCTCTTACTTTCCGTTTCCGAGTTGCCGCGTACCCAGTTACGCTGCATAATTCTCCTTTGTGGAACTGCATCTTGTGCCGGTTCCAAACGAATTCTCTCTGCACTTTTCCTTGCAGTTCTCGCTGCAACTTGTCGTTCCTAGGCTTTCGTATTTTTCATCGAGGATTTGCTCAATATTAATAAACAGGCTATAGATTTTTATACGAAAGTAGAATCATTAACATCAATATTAATAAACAATCTGTGAGTTTTTATGCAAAATCGAATTATGTTCGCAGTACTGTATTAATTGTGAAAAAGATAAATAAATTCTCATCATACTCTTCGTCGCATTTCTAGTTGCAGCTTGCCCAACATTTTTTTGATTTAATATTTTCAATATAGGATAATTGAGATCGATATTAATACACAGACTGTAGATTTTTATGTAAGATAAAAATTGTCTGCATCAATTACAAGAGATAGAAGACAAGATCGAAATTTTCAATGAATATTTTTAACTTTCTTGCTTTTAATAAACTGTACAAAATGTCTATAATTAATTTTCACATCATCCAATATAAAAATACTGAAAAATTTCGCAGGAGCCCCTTGAGAATCGTATTCCACCGCTTTGGAACAATTTTTCTCGCTAATCGATATTTCAGATTGCAGGGTGGAAATCTCTCGCAATCAATCTTGCGCGATGATAATTCAAATTCCGGCTGAATTAATTCTTCCATGCAGATGCGAAGTCGGTGGTGAAAGGGTTATTAGAAATCACGACATACGGTGTACCCTGACCCCTGTCCTCCCGGAACCGCTCATGAATTTTAATATTTCATCGAAGCAACCCTTTTTCCAGGGAATCGTCATTAGCGCGATTCAGCGAAACCCGTCGGTCACGATGCCATTATAATTTTCGCGCATTTTAATATCCACCTAGTGGAACAGAATCGAAGGGGTATGGTAGGGTTAGTTCTAAAGAGTTCCGTGCCCTTTTTGGGCCAGATGCCCCCTGTCGTAATGACTCGCGGAAAAAAATATGTAAGGAGGGCGCAACCCGTTCTGTTGACGTTTATTGTGTCTAAACGGACGCGATGGCGGCATTAAAATTTCCTCGGTGCTCATTCGCCGTCTCCCCATTATGCGAATAGGGTTTATTAGTGCAAGTCACCGCGGGAAGACATCGAGACTCGGATAAGATAGAGGGTGAGAAAAAAAAGAACGCGTAGAGAATACGATAGTCTCTCGCGTTCAACGATCAACCTATTCTATTTTTTTTCCTCTCTCTTACGTATTGATTGATGGCTTGTAAAAGGGTTCCCGGTATTTTGTTCGATGTTTAGTCATGCAGAATACTGCGCAGGACAATGTTTCGTTCGCATACGATCTTCCCCCGAGCAGTAAAAGTTCCTCCGGGCCGCGAAACGGTTACAGGGGCGTTGAAAGTTTCGGCTGGTTTGGCGAACCGGCTGATGGGAATCGTGCCTGTATTTTTTCAATGTGTCCTGTTCATACTGAAAATGGCGGGACCGCTATCATTTTTTATATCCGGAATCTGCATTTGTTTATGCACGAAAAACTTTCCACGTTCAGTATACTGCTTACTACTATTTTTCCACAACACTTTTGATATCGTGTTCAAGAAAGATTCTAAGATCTCATTTCGTTATGCAAATCAGGCGAACCTTGTTTCGTTATAACAAGGCCTCATGCATCGAAAATGAAAGCTTCATAAATTGGAACATGCATTTTTACCACATCCTTTCTATTTTCATAAGCTACGATTATTTTTAGAACGCGTTTTACCAATATGAACATTTCATGAAAATCTGTTCTCATCAAAGTTGGAACATCATCAGGGAACAACTATCAATATTTAAACTGTTGTAACTTCGTGAAAAGAAATCGTACGATGATCCACTCAAGCTCATTTTAGAGCGTGAAGCCTCAACTATCATGACCTGATAGGTCTAAAAATATTAACACAAAAATTAGATTAAAAAAAAGAAACTTCGTTTTTTTCAATCTTCTAATAATTTACAATACTACGGAGGTTCGAAATTCGAAACTTCAATTCTCATCGCCTTCGAAGTTTCGAAGTTTCGGATCTTCGAAGCTTCGAAGCTTCGAAACTTCGATTCTCATCACCTTCGAAGTTTCTGAAATCGAAGCTTCGAAATCTTCGACCTTCGAAGGAAAGTAACAGCCCTAATCAGAAGCAAGTGTGTATACAAATTTTCCGCAAGATTGCACAATGGGAAGTGGTTTAAAATTCGATTACAAGGTTTGGCATACAACAACAACACGGCAAGTTAATATAAGCGTGGTAAAAATGGTCTGGTTTCATATGTTACGGCTTGGTGGCTTAAGGCGGTAGAATTTCGAAAGAGCGACAAATACGATGCTGCACGTGGTCCAATCGCGGCTCATAAAAATCAGCTCTGTCGATCATAAATCGAGGGTAGTTTCGTAGTACCTTTGGGGATGGACACGTCAGCCCCAGGAATCAGGCACCGACACCGAACGAGCCTGATTCACGGGTCTGTGGCGCGGCCGCGCCGCCGCCGCTCCGCGTCAAAACGCGATGTAAATTCGCCTTGCCTGTTGGCTTCCATAAATTGGCCTTTAACAAAGCTCGTCCTTGGTATGCGTAAAGAGAGGCAGACGCCGCGCTCACCTGCCGACAAAAACGAGAGCGAAGCTCGGCCATAATTTAATAACCGATTCGCCCTTTAGTTTTGAGACTTGACCGCGAGAGAAAGAGAATAAGACCGCGCGCCGTCGAACAAGTTTAAAGCCTCGAAACGGGCTCATAAATAAGGCCGCCCGGAATTACAATAATCCGATCCAATTAAACCCAGAATTTATAGTCGCGCAGACGCACCCCCGCGCCACCCCCGCCACCCCCTCAACCATTTGCATTTCGAATTTCGCCGGCATAATTTCAAATTCGCTCAAGGCTGCAAACTCGGTACAGAACGATAAAAATAGAGGGACATTAGAGATTTTTTTATTATTATGGAGCGACGCTGCCTGAAACGTTTAGGGTCATTTATATTGTAGTCAAGCAATGTTTACAATTTTTTCGTTGAGAAGTTTTAATTCCTGTACTATCACGTTGCAGTATACACAAATTAATAATTATTCTACACGTGCAACGAGATAAATAAGATGATTTTAATGGACATTAATAAATATTGGATATATAGACTTGAATTGAACTGAATAAAAATTCGTGAAAATAATTTTGGATGTATTAAAAAAAATGAATAATGAATGATAAATTCCCCGCTTTGGATGTTACTCGTGCAATTCTTAATATATTGCTGCGGAAAAATTACTAGAATTTATTTGAGATTGTTAACAAGCTACAAAAACGACGTTTGGAAAAGGGGCTGCCACTCGTTGCAAAATAATTCCAACAAATTGCATGAAAAACGTACTCCCAAGCAAAGCGCTCCTTTAAGAAGGGAGTCGATCAGTTTTCCCAGAAGAGATTTCCAAATCCTGATCTCCTAAAGATTGCTAGCTAGACACGAACCCGGTAAGATAATAACTCGGCCCTGGTTGTTGCACACGCCTAATTGCTAATGAATTCAATGAAACAGAGTTCGAAGGGAAATACCAATATCAGCCGCCCTTGATCGGCTGGGACCTGGACGATTAAGTTCAGCGGATCGAAACCAGATCCAACAATCACGGGGCGCGCAGAAGGTGGTGTTGGCCGGTGCCAGATTCTAAGGGACCCTAAAATTTTCTGCTCGCGCATTAGCATAAATTACCGGGATCAAGGTGACCGGCCACGAAGCCCGTGATTCCGTTCGCGTAATTCTGATCGCTAATGTCATACATTCCGCCTCCGGAGGTGTTGCAAACGAGGCCGCAAGGTGGCCGACGCGCGAACAGCCTCGCGAGAACGCACCTTAATCAGCATTCATTTGGATACCGTCGATTCGTGTATTTTTAGTCTTAATGACGTCTAAACGATTGCGTATCTCTTTCAACCATGTTGCGGCTCACGAACATCATGAAGGCGTCGCGTCGAATCGAAAGAATATTTTTCGGCCTGGGCTACGGGTATCAATTTCGTCCTGTTGTACAGGTGCCGGCGCGGCGTTCCTCATTATAATTCCCCCGAATTAGTGCCGCATCGGATACCACGGGACGCTTTTGATACTGACTCAGCTGGTTTCGATAATTACCGAGCGTGTCTCGTAATTTTCGTGTTCGGGGCCCCGCGGTAATCTCGCCGCGATTTAGGGCTGTTACTTTCCTTCGAAGGCCGAAGATTTCGAAGCTTCGATTTCAGAACCTTCGAAGGTGATGAGAATCGAAGTTTCGAAGCTTCGAAGCTTCGAAGATCCGTTTCTTCTTTTTAATCTAATTTTTGTGTTAATATTTCTATTTATCAAAAATCGTGACATTGAAATTTCGGGCACTTCGGAGACTTCGAAACTTTGAAACTTCAAAACTTCGAAATTTCGAAGGCGATGAGAATCGAAGTTTCGAATTTCGAACCTCCGTAGTATTGTAAATTATTAGAAGATTGAAAAAAACGGAGTTTCTTTTTTTTAATCTAATTTTTGTGTTAATATTTTTATTTATCAAAAATCGTGACATTGAAATTTCGGACACTTCGGAGACTTCGAAACTTTGAAACTTCGAAGCTTCGAATCTTCGAAGTTCCCTTCATTCCTTCGAATCCTTCGAAGCTTCGAAAAGTAACAGCCCTAATCGGGACTCAAACTGGACCCAGCATCGTGTTCATGGCTTTAATGCGCTCACGATGAATCGTGAACATTACGAAACATAACGCGAGAGATTCTGAGCCGCTTCTGTTTGAGGTAGAAAGTATGTATTCATCGCGAGAAGCAACAGACAACCATGCACTCTTGCGTCATGCTCGATCCGCCCTTTGGGGCTTCAGAAGACGGAAGTCGGGATGATTTTGTAATTAGCGGGCCCTGGACATGTTCGTGAGAAGTCTCAGTTTTACTGGCGATGATGAGCAGTTGCGGATGAAGCATGGTGCGGGACTTTGTTTCATGGTGCTCTCTTTGTATCAAAATCTACAATCTAAAGGCAAAATTCAAATTGTCTTTGCAGTTGTAATTTTTATTGTAAACGAAATAGGGGGACTGGATTAAAACAGCATTTTATCTTACTTTCTGCCAATTTCTAACAGTTTTTATAGATATAATTGACTAGAAAATTTGTATGTGCTGTAGGTTTGTAAAAATCAAATCAAATTTTGTGCATTAGCAAAGCAAATCTTTCGGATCACTTCGATCCAAAGATTATTCAAATCGAATAATTTTAACACTAAATCTACTGAGCCTTGAAAGTAACTGGTACATGTTCCCTTATAAAAATGACAAGGTTGATTTTATTTAGACTTTGTGCTGCTTCTATTATAATACGTGCTCTACTAAAGATATTTATACAATCAGTTCTTATAAAATCATTTTTATTACTTTGAAGTAAAATTATTAATAATTGTAAAATAATAAATCTGGGACCGGTTATTTTGAACGGTGGTGGTAGGTTAGTGTTATACAATGAACCTCGAAAGTATTTGAACGCACTTTAAAACAGTATAACCTTTTTATGATCGGACCAAACGATCCAACTTTTTTTAAGCAATTAGAAGAATTGATTTACCAAATAACATGCAGGAAAGATTTTGAAAAAATAGCAATTGCTAAGAATTACATGAGAAGGTAAAAGAGACACCGTTTATAACTTTTTTATTAGAGCCCGTAATGAAAATTTAAAATACGCGTTTTGTAGATGTATGTTAGTTATACACATGCTGCATCGAAATATAAAAGATATAAGAATCTGTGGATTTTAAGCAGAAACTGACCAAAAGTCGCGAAAAACTATGATTTTCACCATATTTAACCACTTGTAGCTCTTGGGTATGTTAATCGATTTTGATGGAATTTTCAGGATGTGTATAACTAACATAGATCAACAAAACATATATTTTAAATTTTCATTAAGGGCCCAAATAAAAAGGTTTTAAAAAATGCTTTTTTTATTTTTGCTAATGCAAATTGTAATTTTTGGAAAATCTTTTCTGCAGATCATTTAGTAAACCAATGTTTCCAATTGCTTACAAAACATCAGGTCGTTTGGTACAATTATAAAAAAGTTATACTGTTTTAAAGTGCGTTCAAATACTTTCGTGGCTCACTGTATGTCATTCGCATTGTCAACACTGCATTCAGCCACCTAAAATATCACCACGCATTACGAGAGACATCCCGCAGAAGTTGCAGATACGAAACCAAAATTACATATTATTTCGTCACAATTATTCCAGCTCAGATTTCACAACTCTTCGGTCATAAAACAATTTAACCCTTCTGCATCTGATCCCACATGTCCGATGATGCCCGTATGCATTATGCACATTTTTTATTAATATCCTCGCATTATAAGGTGCAGTGACGAAATTGCACCCTGTTCGATGCATGAATAATTCATCTATATCAAACGTAAACGATGCACGTACACAGTATTATTTCTTAACTCGTGAAGTTTACGGTGATGCATTGCTGGCGAAGTATTTTTCATGAATCCGTTCTCTTTCGAAGTTTAATAAATCCTTCCGATCATAATCTTAATAATTTATTACGCCTTAAACGAGGCTCGAATTTATGTGGTCCGCAAAAAATATGATTGTGCCTTGATAAGAATGTAGATTGGCTTGGAGAACTTTATGAAAGTCAGAAAGGTTTAAAAATTCATGTGGATAATGATGGTGATTATACTACGAATTTTATGCATTTAAGACATGTGTAGATGAAATTAAAAATAATACAAACGTTAGAGAAATTGAAGATTACTATCATTTTCTGTGCCTCAAGATTGTTAGAGATGGAAATAAATATCTACTTATTATTGATTGTCTGCTTCTCACAATTGATGTGGAAAATTTTTATATTGCATAAAAATCCACATTTCTGTGATGAGGTAATATGAAAATTTAGAGAGAATTCTTTTATAAAAAACAGCGGACGGAAGTATACTTTTATAGAAATTATACATTCCAGTAACGTGGTAACCAAACAATCTCCAACCAAAAAATCGATCATTTATCAACTCGGTAAAAAGCAATATCGAATGCAATAATTGAGGTATTAAATTCTTCACTCCATTTTAAGAGTACGCATAACATTTAAGTCGATAGAGAGGTATCCTTGGTACTTTCAATTTGTCTTTAAAATGTCCAAGTTTTTGTGGACTGCTACAGATGTCTACTTTCTCGGACAAGTATAAATTGCTGTACATTCGAGGCTCGAAAGTATTCTTTAAAATAACAAAATCTAAGAGCTACAAAGTTATTAAACGTCGTCTAAAGAATTTCTAGTAGAAGTAGCATTGGCGTAGTGTTTTCCTTTCTGGCTTATTAACTTCTTTAATTCTTGTTGACCAGAGTTGGGCATTATCGATTAAAATTTTAACCAAGATTGATACGTCCGTAAATATACGTTTTTCAAGATCTGTTTTATTTTATGTGCTACTCCCTTAAATTTACGTTTTTTATTTTTTAATTAGGTTCTGGGTTCTGTTCATCGTCCCTAACTCAGCAGCGAAAGCGTTAATGTATACGATTAAAAAAGGTAATCATTGAAAAATGGACGATTGATTCAATCGATTGATGAAGTTAATTGTCAATCGTTGATCAAAAAAAAGAAATCATCGAAAAATCGGAGACTGATTTAATCAATTGTTGAAGTTAATCGCCACACGGTCTATCCATAAATTGTAATAAGTAATAAAATATATATAAAATGACAATATATCTAAACCAAGTTTACATTTTTTTCAGTACAATTTTGAATCCGCATTTCATTTCGAAATTTCAGCAGTTAATCATTAATCAATTATCCGATTGACGATTACAATTCAAAAGACTGTAATCGTTAACCGCAATTAACGACTAAAGTAGGGGTTTAATTGTTAATTGCTATTAAAACGATTGAAGTAGAAATTTATTCGTCAATCGTTGATTAAATTTTTGCCCAACTCTGTCGTTGACCCTACTCCCAGAAATATCATACAATATTATATTGTAAACAACCGTATAGATGAATTTCTATTTCGAAACGACCTTAAACTTCGGCGAGGTTTCACGACTAGTTCCACGGTTCGCCCAGAGTCCTCCGGTCCCGGTTTTTACTGGGTCCCTCGGGATGAACCATAAATCGTTCGGGCGTTTTTGCCGGTCACGAAAACCACGGACGAAAGTTGGCAAGACTATCGGATTTCACAACGCGGTCTCATGAATTTTATTAACCGGGCCCCGGTGGGGTTAATAGCCGCGACGATACGCCGCGTCACACTTGTTCCGCAGCTACAGCGAAAGTGATCGGGGACGTTGAAAGATGCGAAGGAAAGCCGTGCAGAACCGTGAAAAATTGACGATCCGGGTTATGGCAACGGATACTTTTTCCCCGTGTCGCCATGGTTTCGCCTTTTTTCCCCTTGGGTTGCTCCGGTTCCGTTGCAAGGCCGATTGAGCCGTCAGCGAAAGCGCGATAATTCACCCAGATGGCGATCGATACGCGATCATCGCCGATAGATCTGGATCCCCAGAGGTCAGAGACGGTTCGCAAAAGGTTCGTATCTTCATCTGCCTCTTTGCGAGGCATTTGCGTCGAGTATGATCCAGCACAGATCCATGATCCGCTTCTCTACTTACTCGGAGATCGCCGGAAACGATTGCTCTGGATAATCCTTGGCTTCTCTTTGAAGGCATTAGGCTATCTGATTGCTGAAAGGTTTCCTGGCTTTAGAACGCTGCTAGCCTTTTCGTAGGAGTTTCGATGTTTGTCGGGAGACCGATCTGCGCTTTCCATCCGGGGATCTTCGAGTTTGAGATGCTGGGATTGGGGAAGTCAAACTGGGAATGGTTCGAAGCAAGGGGACGTCTTTGAACGCATTATCAGCCGGCGATTAATCCATAACTTTTTGGAAGTCTTTGGCACATGGATTTTTTAATAGACCTTTAACAGCAATGGAAACTTCAATCATAAAACAAAAACTTACCCTCAATAACGTAATCTGAGTCACGTTGATTTTTATTTTTAGTATTACAATTATTTTACTTTATGACAATTAATCCCTTGAGATTCTAGTATTTCGTGCACCAACAAATGCAACAACATCATTCTAATAAAATATAGATGGAATAAATTAAATTAAACTGACAGTAACTCGTAAAACCACGGATAAAATGTACCCAACAAAAATCATTGTCGCCAGAGAAAATGAATCAATTAAAATTGTACTACTGGCACAAATCTCCAGACAAAGATCTTTCGTCTCCCATTTTTCCAATCTCATCGATCGATAGTCCCCTAACATTTCCATGGGAAGTTCGAACCCAGCCAAACGTTTGTCCGCAAGAAAATGCATTTAAATAAAAATCCGCTCTTGGGGGAACTTGTGTCCAGTTCTCGTGGCCGTAATTATGCAAATATTTCACGGAGCGCCGTGTTTTCTACAAAATCGGCTTCGGGTCGCGTCGACAGGACACATTGTCCCCGGGTAATCGGGGGTAATTTTAAGGAATCGAATAAAGCGACGCCCTGGCCGGCTTGAATAATTGAAACGTTTGTTTGCATATCGAACCCTTTGTTCCATCCCCACGTGGTATAATTCACTGTGGCGTCGGTGGCAGCGGTGGGTCGCCGTGGATTCGGATTCCATCGAGTCCCGTGGCTCGTTTTATTTCACGCCGCTGTACAGTGATCTCGAATCGGGATTTAGCGGTTTCGAATCGGTGCAAACAATTCTTTAAAAGTTCAACAGAAACATCATCAATGGAAAATGAAATGAAAACATTAAATTGGAAACATTTAAATATATTTCTTCCAACTCCAAATATATTTTAAAGGAAGCAGGATACCTTTATTTGGCTCCTGTCTCTGGCAATCAATGTAGACAATTTTTATTTCGTATAAAAATTCGCAGTCTATCTATAAATGATATTAAAATTATTCGCCCTCAAATGAATTAAATTATGGACCACTGCGAGGGGCTCAGTGTAATTGGCTCCATTTAATTGGCTCCTGTCTCTGGCAATCAATGCAGACAATTTTTATTCTGTATAAAAATTCGCAGTCTATTTATAGATGATTTTAAAAATCAAAATGAAACTCTTGAACTGCTAAAACGATGTTATGAACCACTGCGAGGGATTTAGTGTATCGTTTCTGGAACTCGGGGTCCGATTTCGCTGCGCCCCCGTCTCGTTACGCTCCTGGAATAAAATGTTCCCGCAGGAGGCTCTCTCTGAAAATGGTCAGCCATTGTTCGGGGCCCCATGGACGCTGTCGATGGCTAAGGGCGACCTTAAATCTCGCGTAATGCGCCTCCTGTACACGCGAACAGAGCCTCGGCTTGCCGTGTTCCTCTTGTTAGAACCGCACAAGAGAAAAACGAGCAACGGAGAGAGGACGAGCGATGATCGCGGGATCGCCGAACGGTGGTCGAGTTCTTGATACCGGGAACACGACGAATTAATATCATAAACCTGGGCAACGTTTCTTTTTCGCTTCTGCCATCGCCGCTGTCCGTATGAATTTTAACTGTCCGACTTTGATCGGCGAGGGCGGTCCTACGTTTCTTCTCCTCTGACGATGATCCCCCGACTCGACTGCTGTAGAGCGGTTTTTTCCGAGCCTTCTTTATGCGAGATTGTTGATTTTCAAGCGTTTTTATACGGCAACGTTGAAATTAATTGATAAACTTGGTAAACGGTAAATGGTAAATTATGACAATGGCACCACTCTTTGAACTCCTGCCAGTCAAGGAATTTTATAACATTATGGCTGTTCTCATTTTCAAGGTTGAAGTCCTGAATTACATACCCTTGACTATTTTTCTTTGTAACGTTCTTACATAGATAATAGTATTCTTATATCGGTCGTATTTGTTGTTAATACAGAAATATTAATGCTTTCAGCGCAAGGTTCGATCAATTGTTACTTAATTTACAAAGCAATTTTGCAAACAAAATACACAAAACACAAAAGGTCTAAATTAATTGAGTAGATTCTTCTCCCAAAAGGTCTAAATTAATTGAGTAGATTCTTCTCCCAAAAGGTCTAAATTAATTGAGTAGATTCTTTTCCCAAAAGGTCTAAATTAATTGAGTAGATACGTGTGTAACAATTCATCGGATAAACTGGAAAGAAACAGACGAGAACCTTGAAGTAGAAGGTGTTCCATGATTAGTTTCGATCATTCGGCACTATAGCATTTTGACATTGATTGCCGGGCTCTACAAAGCCCTGTGGCGCCGGTGTCTCGCACACTCCTTTGGCATCCACATGCGAGATAAGTATCTCATCGAAATCTATCGGAAATTACCGCCTTTGGGACTACTTTGTCGATTATCATCCCCTGATTTTATGATCGCGTGTTACACTCATCTGTGCCTCAATCAAAAACTAAGTTGCACCATCTTTAATAAAGAGTATCGGATCGCATGCTATTGCAATTCCTATGCCACCGACAATCCATGTATATTTCAAATAAAATGCATTACACAAATTAAACAGCTTTCAAATGATCCATCACACTAATTAAACAGCGTTAAAATAGCTGCATTACGTAAATTAAATCTGTCCAAATCTCATAACGATAGAACTTTTGTTAATTGGCAAAGTGCAGAGATTAGATTTAATGATGCAGTAAATCTTCCGATGAAAAATACATTCTCTGTGTGGATTATTTACAAAGAATAATGAAAATATTTAAACCCGACATTTTACAATATTTTTAAAAAAGGAGTTAAAGAATATTTTATCGATAAACATAATGACAACGACCTCGGCTTCATGGCAAAGCAATTAATGAAAATGTTCAAACAGTATTTGCTGTTATTTGTAACCCAACATTTTACAATATTTTTAAAAGGAGCTTGGGGTTAAAGGATATTTTATCGACAGACATAATGACAACGACCAGGCTTCATGGCAAAGCAAATAATGAAAATGTTCAAACAGTGTTTGCTGTTATTTATAACCCAACATTTTACAATATTTTTAAAAAGAGCAAGGGGTTACAGGATATTTTATCGACAAACATAATGACAACGACCAGGCTTCGTGGCAAAGCAATTAATGAAAATGTTCAAACAGTATTTGCTGCTATTTGTAACCCAACATTTTACAATATTTGTAAAAAGAGCAAGGGGTTAACCCCTTGCCTTACAATATCGTGTCTGAGTCGTGATGAAGATTCTGAACAGATTCTGATAAAAATGTATGTTAATAACTTCCTTAAAACCGAAATAAAATTCTATTTTGGTTTTGTTAATATACAGCTATTGGCGAACATGTAGAAATACAATTTATATCAATATTCCCCTTTTTTAGGAAATTACTAAAACTAAAATCGTTTTAAAAAAAAAGTTCTAATCACTGAAACCGTAAAATAAATCGTAGAGCAAGGGGTTAAAGGATATTTTATTCGAACACCGTACCCATGTTTCTGAGAAACGTCTCCATTCATCGACAGACATAATGACAACGACCACGCTTCGTGGCAAAGCAAAAATAGACTGACACAGGGAACAGACACAGGGATCAACAATCAATGATGTACTAGCTGTCGGACAGGGCCGTGACAGAGACACGGAAAGGTGTCCCGTGTTGTGTGAAATAAGGGCTAAATATTTTCTACCGAATAGAATCGACGACAAGGGCACAATGACGAGGACAATGACGAACTTTTAACGCGGTCGTACGACAAGCACGTCGTACAGGCATAATCCGCGGGGTTTCCAGCGGTATCTTCGCTCGATCTTGATCCTGCCCTCGGATCTCGAGGGTCCAGATCGCTCCAGATAGACCCGACTTCTTCGCCAGCTGCTCCCTGGACGAAGTCGAGGACCCCTGAGAGAGCCCCGTGTACTGCAGAAAAGAGAGAAAATCGCGAATCCCTTCCTCCAGATCCGACGATAACGTTCCCGGAGATTTAGAAGTCGAAATCGCTAGGTCAGGTGAACTGGCGCAAAACCTGCGTCTTAATTAACGATCCTGCGTTTCGCCTGATTCGCATTGACACGTCGGACGTCCTCTATTTTCAGGGTCAATTCGCCCTTGAAATTTTTCGGAGAATTTATTGAGCCATTAAAGAACATCGTAGCTGTGTCACTCGATGTTTAAAGTGTGCTCGTTGCGTCGCAAAAGATGTTTTAATTTTCTCTATTTCTACTTTTATTTTCTCCTAAGTATTTTAAAATGTCTGAAATTCACTGAATTCGTTCTAGTTTCCAACAGAACTTTATTTTAACGAGTACACTGTCCAAATATGGGACATAAAAAATTGATGTGGCAATTCATTCGACTGACTATACATTTTGATTAGCGAAGATCAATAAAAAGAGCGTTTCGAGCTCTCCCAAGCAATAACTTGGAGAAATGTTTCTCCAAAGAGACACTAAAATGATCTGGCTCCGGAATCTCCGGAATTGTATTTCTGTCCATTGCGCACGTTTACGCAACTTTTTCAACTTCACAGGTACTCCAATGTTCCATTCGCATCGACAATGCACTTTTATACGTCAAATGTCGCAATTCGCAAACATTGTGCACGTGCACTCGAACATTTCTTGAGTATCACATAATTCAGGAAAATTGCCAGGGCACATATTTAAGCAGTTGGCAGCTTGAACGAATCTGTTGCGGCGAATAAAAACGTCCGGCGAGGAATTATTTAGAGTTCATAAAACGCTCTAATAAATGCTCAATTCATTATCTTGCGGAGATGATATACAGACAGAGCGTTGACGTGAACGAAAATAAAATTGAAGGCGCGTGCTCATTAACGCTAGCGGAGCTTGATGGCCGTAACAAGCGGCGAAACTTTACGATTTCGTTGAAATAGCCTGTTCCCTTCTTTTTTCGGGGGTCCGGGCCTCGGATCGCAGGAAACGGGATCGTGAGAATCGGCGTTACATAAGCTTCGTTAGAGAGCATATTCGTTCGACCAAAAATTTTTACGGCCGGCCGTAAAGGCACGTGCCCACCTCGAAGAAGATTTAAATTTCCTGGCCGGAGGAAACTCGCCCGGGAGATCTCGCCGGTTTTATTTCGACACGTAAAAACCGCCACTAAAGTTTCAAACGTTTCGGCCTCGTCTTTTTACGACGCGAACGTGCCGCCACGGTAGCGGTCCTCTTTTTAATTGTGCTCCCGAGGAAGTGACACACCCCTTCCCGCGAGCTCTTGTTCGCCCGATTATTCGGAATTTGTGGGATTCTGCCTCGGATGTTTCCTGTTACACTCTTAGTCGAGCTACTCGATTTTTAAAGTCGGTCGCAAACACTTTTAAATACAAGGGTCGGTCAAATGATAGCAGGACATTTCACTTACTTTCGAGCAGATTTTTTAAAACGTGAATTTTTAATGTGCAGCAGCTTAACAGTGGCAGCTACCTAATTTATTTAATTTTGGTTCTTACTAAGGTGGTAAATGAAAATCAATTGTGCTTTGAAATTCTAGAAACATTGAGATTCATTAAAGAATTATACAATCTCAAAAATTGTATATTAGCTTTGTAAATCAACTTCAAAATGTTTCCAATTTTTACTACCAATTATACACTACAATAAGCATTTCATTTAGTCTGATATATCATTATATATATTTTTTATAAATAGTTTAGTAAATTTTATTTTTGGAACAATCTGAGAATAATTGAAAAATTTTATTGCTAATATGAATACGTGGGGATATTGGTCTCGTTAGCAGACATGTGTTGGGAATGTCGAAATCCGTAATAATTAAGCCCGGAGTTTTTACTTCTGAGATTAAAGTTGAAAACAATTTACCATCTCGCGAACCGCGGACCTAATAACAAAGAAAAACCATTAAAAATAGTGTGATTAATGGTTTCACAACTCTGCAATTTACTTTCCTCGTTGAAAAGAATCCATAACTCAATCTTCGTCAGCAGGCCAGGTAATTACAATGGACATTTGACCCAGTGCTTAAAGTCGATATAAATTACAATTACCATCCGATGCGATGAACTGTTTTTGTCAGTCGCGACGCAGTTTAACACGGTTTTTGCTCGGCGTGCTTTCTCCTCCTTTGGCCCGAGTAATCTTCTTTAAAAATCGGTTTCTTAAATCGCGTTGCGCATTACCTACGGTGTCGTAATGTTCTATCAATCACCATCAAATCATCAGGGCGAAAACTTTCGGAAATTTAATAATTGACCGGGTCACGATAAAATTCTGCGCGTACTGCAAATATTATACAATAGACCCTCCTATAACGCAGAGCAAAGATAAATTTAATTTTTATTGATACTAAATAACAGTATTATAATAATACTATTAATTTTATTTAATCCTCATCCGTTCCTCATTTCACGAACTGAATCTGTCCGTCGGTGTCAAATTGATAGTGGTAAAAGATCAATGAAATAACAAGGTAAACAGTTATTTTTCAATGTTTTTTTATGGATATTGATGAGTTAACATTTACATCTTAGGGTTTCCAGTTGTGTTGCGCATTAAAAAAAATGTAAAAGTCACGAAGTTTTGTACCTACAAATAACAGAACAGTTTAACTTATTTCGGGAAAACTGTGTCAAATTGACACGAGGGACGGATAAGGGTTAATACCAAATTTATTATTGTAAGATTCTCTTTTAGAAAATCGTTACAGTTTGAATGTCCCCAATTTTTTAAATATTAGAAATTTAGAGCAAACGCGTCTTCAATTATTCTTTCGTTATATCATGCAGAAGAATCCTAGCTGAAAACGAATGCTAGATAGTGAAAATAGAGGCTTCGAGCTTCAAAATGATTTAAGGTTTATTATTTTACGATTTTCTTTTACAAAATTATAATATTCTAAACATAGGTAATCTCTTAAAAATTTATTATTCTACGATTTTCTTTTACAAAATTATAATATTCTAAACATAGGTAATCTCTTAAAAATTAGAAATGCATCGATGTCCTCGGCCATCAATTGCAACCAATGCACGAGTTCGATTGCAGTGTGAAGGATCGAGCAAAGATTGGGCCCGACTGATCGTTCCAAAATTAAACCATTGGTTTGACGTCGGCGGGTCGTGTTGCGAAAGGGAAAGTGAAAATTCGAGGGAATTGAACAGCGGCGAGGGGAGGGAGGCGAGGGCAAAAAGCCAGAAAACAAATCGTCGCGAAACGAGGCGACCCGGAGAGGTGAATTACAGCCTGGCCTGGTGTGTTTTCTGATTTCCCCTTTCACTGGAGAACGCTCGAAAACGCCACGGTTCGGAATGAAAGAGCCCGGGGACCGTCCCGACCTCAGAAAACCGAGGGGCCCGGTACCGAACGCGAAACGACTTCCCTGTTCGGCTACGGTTCCGCGTTTGAAATGTGAAACACGCGGATCCGAAGGCCGGGATACGCCACGCCACTTTACCAATTAGTCTCCGTACAATCCCGCTCGTTATCCCCGCGAGATATCTGATCACCGAGAGGCCCCGCGTCGGGGACCCGTGCTGTACGTCTTTATCGTCAACGAGATCAAATTATCCGTGAAAGGGCGGACACACTCGAGTAGTTCCAGAAATGGGTCCACCAGAACGGCTACGGCCGCTTGTCGAAATCTAATACGCCCCGTGATCGCCGATGCGATCATACGTTTCTGCCGGAGCCGATTCCGCTCCGGTTTTTTATTTGCCGATCCTCCGCTCCCTCGATCTTAGATAGCCAACACATGAAATATTACGTATGAAATCTCCTGCCACGAGGATCATGATGTTCCTCGATTTTTTGAAGATCGAATTCAAGCGGAACATCTGGATCTGTTAACGATATTATTATGCTTTCAGCGCACGTTTCGATCTTACTTTAGATCATTTTCAAGAAAAACAGACGCAATTTTTCTATTTTTCTTGAAAATGATCTAAAGTAAGATCGAAACGTCGGAAAAATTGTTGTGATAATTTGCAAATAGTGTTTTGAATAACAATTGATCGAACCAGTGCGCTGAAAGCATAATAATATCGTTAGCAACAATCTACGATCGACATAAAGAAACATTTATCTGGATCTGTATTATGATTTTTCAGGCTGTTTTGTAGCGATTTAAAAATTTTTTTTCGGAATAACTATTGAACTTCTTGAATTAGGATTTTTTTCATTCATTTATTGGTACTTGAAGTACACGTGTGATTTTTTCCAAGTGAAAATAATCAAAATTACATAAGTTATATATTTTTTTTCTAGAGTATGCTTTGATTCCAGTCTTTCTACTGATCCGAAACAAATAATGAAGTTGTTTATTAATAAATGGATGCTTATGTTATTTTTTTGTTTTTCATTCTTTGATAAGCCCCTTTCAATTTCCCATCAGTTTTAACTCCATAAAATAATATTCTATACTCCTAAAACACGAATGTTTTCTGTAAAATCCGTATCAATGTCTCCGATCCGTAACTGTTTGCCACGGGTTGTATTTGCAAAATCGTGGAATTTTTCCACAAGAAGAAAATGCAAAAACCAGAAAACTCGATTTTTCAAACTGAAAATCGGAACACTCCTTAAACAAATAAACATTCAACTTAGTAGCCTGCATGGTACGGTAAGTTCTCGAGAATCTCACGCATAACAAAGTCCGGAGCTCAGAGTCTCGCGGCTAATAGACTGCTCGGACTGCTATCTCGATCAGGCGCAGGTTCAAGGAGAGACAGTCTTCAGGAGTCATTCTACGTTCGAACTAATGACTGGGCGTTCGCTTTCGTTTCTGATAAATGAACAACTGTCCGGCTCCGGGGACCGGTTTATGGTTCCAGTGGACACGGTAGTGTCGTTCAAAGTAAGGACAGGCGAACGACTTGCTAACTGGATCCGCGCGCGCGATCCTCCCCCGGAAAGGCGCTGATCGAAACGATCGCCACGCAGGATTCTGCTGGGTATAACAGTATCCAGGAGAGAGAGATAACGAAAGGTGTCTAAAGCGTACGTATCTCGGCCCCCCTATTGCCCCGGTATCTTAGATCGCAATCTGAACCTCGGGTGGCGTGGGTGTCTCAATGATGTGACCGGTCACGACGCCGATGATCAGATAGCCGTACGGTGCGACACTGCGACAATTTCAGCTCGACCGGTTGATATTGGCGAAGCTCCCACCTCCGGCTTTCACGAGTCCTAAATCCGGCGCTTTTGTAATCACCCAGGAGTTTGGAACGCGCCACAATGCTTCGCCATGGCGCACCGATTGATCTGAAACTATAACTTCCACGGTTTATTGCTGGCCGTTGGGAAATGCGCGACGGAATCGCTGCAGGAAAGTTAGGAAAGTCTGCGGACGCCAATTCCGATCGTGTGGCTTTATTGCGGTTGAACGGATTGTTGTATTTTAATTGTTTTACGGGCGCGTCCTGTTGCCCTAGTTAACGGAATTCTTAACAAGATCATTATGTGGGCAGAGTCGCCAGATTAAGTCTTGTCTCCACTCTACCTCCCGCTTCTACGACGCTATTCCCCCACGCTTTCGCCCGGTCACGTGACGCGTTTCCCCTCTTCCCCCTTGATTAGAGTCAATTCCCCTGTTCTGGCGATTCTGTATCTGAGATATTTATTTTCAGATATTTATTTTTATACGGACGGATGGAGCATACTTGGATCATACGTTCAAAAAGTCAAAAACGACCCCATCAACTTCCCCACTCCTCCGAACACTCTTAATCAGTGCAAGACACATTCCCACTGATTCGCGACAAGCAAATAAATTCCCGGTAACTCCAAGTCACGAGAGCCCGGCTACGCCGGACAGTAACGCCGCCCAGGAAACTGGCATCGCAGCATCCATCAGCGTCGTAGTAGCACAAAATAATCCTAATCGAAATTCCGCGTGGGGTGTCACGACTAAAATTACACGCCAATCAAGCCTCGATGCGAGAGAGCTCTCTCTCTCAAGGGCTGAAACAGAAACAGAGAAAGAGAGGCGGGAGCAGGGAATGCGGGGGCGAGAGAGAAGCTTAGGGGAATCCGATATTAATCGTAAACAGGAGTACGATCCGAGGGACGTGTAATTGCTCGAGTGCAATCAGAAGTGATCCAGCTGAAAGGAGAGTTCGGGTTCTGGGTCCTGGACAGGGCCCGAGAGGACGTGGAAGACACGAAACACAATGGACAGGCCGTGTGGCCTCCTGGTGGGCCCCGCGAACACCGCAGACCTTATCTGCCGGGATCTATGGGCCACGGAGGACTAGGACCCAGGGGCCCTGTTAGAAATATCGCGCCGACCGATCGGAGATAGGACCGCGATACCAGCCCCTCTTTTCACCGCGAGGAAAGACCTCTGACGTCCTCTATCCCCTCTCTTTCTCTACTTCTCTTTATTTCTCTCTCTGTTCCGTCGAGGGTTGGCCTGGCTGGAGGGGATGCCGGATTACTGGCAGCTGGTGAACCCGGACAGTTTACAATAAACCGCGTCTTGCAACAAATTCGTTCGGGCAGAGACGTCCGGGGGCGTCGACCGTGAGCCAGAGCTCATGCCAGCCTCCTCTGACGTCTTCGTCATATACAATGCCAGAGAGGCAGTCGCGAGCTTTCAGCGGATCCCATTGTCGCACTTTCGATTTACATGCCACGTTTTGTTATTGCCCCGGTGATGGGTGGGCACCGTGACACGTTCTGCCGGACGGCTGTTTCTGAAAGAATGTTCCTTATTTGCAAAAGTTCGAGGTGGGATGACCCGGCTGGGTTTTCTAACACTTTGTCCACCGATTTTTAAACATTTTATGTCACTGTGAAAAATCGGACCCTCCACGCGCAGCAACCTAATCTTACAATCATATTTCTTATAAAAAAAACTCCACAGTCTAGACGAGAGAAATAAGAAGAGACCTAGACGCTATCGTTCGGCTATTCAGTTTTTTGTGACACGATTCTCGAATTCACCGATTATCTCGAGACCACGGCTGAAGATCCGTTTCATAGAGAGAGGGGGTTAGAGGGATCCTCATCAGAGAAATAATTAGATATTAACCGGTACGGACTACCGTAGGGGGTCATCGTGGAGGAGAGGCGCGAGTCATTCGCCTTAATACGCGGCCGGATCGGCTTTTGGTTCCGACCTCTAGCCGACGTTACAGGTGGATCGGACGGTCATTAGGGGCCCCACATTAATTACAGAGATCGCGTTCATCGGCGGCTAGTGTTGGTCCTTTGACATCGGGCTAGGAAACCCGTTTCATCTTTGCCGAAATATTAATTTCCGACGTTCAGCTGGTTTGGGAGACGGTGCGCCTTTAACGAGGTTAGGGATTACCGAACCTGAAGAGAACGGGGTAACGGGGGGAGGACGTAAATACCATCTTCTGAAGTATTATCGCCTTATTCGGCTTCTAATCATTGGCTATTATTTAGGGCGACTACGTGAGCTCGTAGAAATATTATCGCCATCGATGTGTCTGTTGCCTTGTATTCGTTTTATCGGGTGTTGTTCGTGGGGGAACTGAAATCGGGGTCCTTGGGCACGTCGACTTGTTAGTGTGCTCGAGTCATTTCGGACTTTCTCATTCATCGGTGAAGAATATTATGTTACAAGTGCGTTTGCAGTACATGCTCATTGATAAGACATGGTAGACCGTGAAGGTTGAAGAATGCGGCTTTTTAAATTGTAGAGAGGGTAGAAATATCAGACACTCATTTTATTTTTTAATCTAACTATTGTGAATCCTGCAGAGCTCTTGACTTTCTTACATTTTTTAAGTGAAGGCAAATCTGGCCTAGTAGAAATATAAGGTTATCCAAAAGTATCTTTAGGATGTTGAATGAGAAGATCTGTCAAACGCCATGTTTGTTTCTTGTCACTTTAGACAGTTTTAACAATGGAGTTGTATACGATTGAAGAGCGTGTTGAAGTTATTAAAATTTATCTTGGAAATCAGTGTTCAATCAAAAATACCCATCGAAAACGAGAATGGAGATGCAGTTACAGTGAATTGGGCACGTTATAATGAAATGATTATTGATTATTTATGGCTGAAATTAAATGGAATCGACATGAGCAATGTTTATCTTTAACAAGACGGAGCTACGCCACATACAACGCGTAGAAACGTCACTTTACTGCGATCGAAATTCAGTGGTCGATTAATTTTTTTTTTTTATTAAAGTCGATTAATTTCAAGGAATGGTGATATTCGAATTGATGTCTGTAAACGTGGTCGTGGTGGTCATTTGACAGATATCGTCTTTCACACATAATTGTCATAGATGATACCTGATAATTAAATAAAAAAACCAATAAAATTAAAAATAGTATATGTTTTATTTAAAAAAAACTTCCTATGGTCTATTTTGTATACCCCTATATCAATATTGATATATAAGCATGACAAAACGTCAAAATAATTAGAAGAAAAATTTATTTCACTCTGAAATAATCACGTAATAATGCTTTCTCGAATTTGTTCTTAATATTGGTTGATATGAACGTCTCTTTGTAAAATTTGTCTCTGCCACAAATGCATTATTAATGTGTTTATAATAAAAATGTTTGGTATATTGATCTGCATTAAAACATAGGGGTGGTTTTCTCGAAAGAACAGACAACTTGCTTCCCCCAAGAGACCGTCCTTTTCATAAATTCCAAAGCAAAGGATTAAATACAAATTACCTAGAGCTACAACTGAAAGGACAGCTGCAACATTTCACACCCGAAGCCAACCCGTTGCCTCGCAAAATGAACGGAAACCTGATCCAAAACAACCTAAGTGAAGTGATTCTCGTTAAAGCCTTCGATGCCTCCGCGAGAAGACTGAATTTTTAGCGGTTTACCCCTCCAATCACGCTCACCGACGACTAATTTCCGTCGATTGGTATCGCGGGGTGAAACGTGTCGCCGCTCGAGTCGCTTGTCAATAAATTTACACGTGGCACTATCATCACCTGTCAGCGTGCGAAAAATTACTGGGATCGACGCGCGCGGCCGCTCTCCTTTCGACTCACCCCTTTCGACGCATCCCCCATCATTCGAGATCAAGGATTACGGGAGGCATAATAGATTCCGGTGATCTAGAAAGCGTGGCCAGGCGATTCGCCATTCCAGACGTGTCACAGCTTTATCGGGGGCCGGGATCGCCGAAAATTACACGGCCGGCTAATCTCGTTGCTCTCGGAGCTCTCCGATGCGCGCCAGGCCCGAGATTATGGCTGTGTTACTCGCGGACCGTGCGTGCCGAGCTATAACAAATCCATTACGCGAGTAATTCCACGCGCCGCGAGCACCGGCCGGCATTTATTCCTCGAAAGACGACGCGGCGCCCGACGACGGACGCACCACCACTCATCGCGTGCGATATCTCGTTTAACTTCGCGCGTTATCGATTGCCCCGCGATACCTCTCTATAATTTCACTTTGCACGTTTTATTATGATTTACTCCGGTGCACTTTTGTCTCGCGGTTCCAGCGCTCATCGCTCGGGCCGGATTTACCTGTCGCGGCTTGCGAGCACGTTCGGATTTGACTAGGGATTGTTACATATGGATCTCTCCGACTTTTGCTTTGTACGGTTTGATTTATTTTTATGCAGAGTTGGGCAAAAATTTAATCAACGATTGACGAATAAATTTCTACTTCAATCGTTAATCGCAATTAACAATTTATCTCCTGGTTTAGTCGTTAATTGCGGTTAACGATTAAATACTTATTAATCGTTAATTGCGGTTAACGATTGAATACTTATTAATCGTTAATTGGGAATAACGGTTAAATTTCTACTTTAGTCGTTAATTGCGATTGACGATTACATTCCTTTCAATTGTAATCGTCAATCGGGTAATTGATTAATGATTAACTGCTGAAACTTCGAAATGAAATACGGAATCAAAACTGTATGAATACTGAGAAAAATGTAAACTGAGTTTTTGTTGAGATATATTTCTGTCAATTCTTCATCTCCGCTCTCTGTCTCTCTCTCCCTCCTTATTACAATTTATGGATAGACCGTATATGGCGATTAACTTCAATCGCCGATTTTTTGACGATTTCTTCCTTTAATCAACGATTGACGATTAACTTCACCAATCGATTGAATCAATCGCCGATTTTTCAATGATTACTTTTTTAATCGTATACATTAATCAATGAATCTTGATTAAAATTTTAATCGACTAATGATGTAACCTTTTGAACAGATTTTAATAACCATTGATTGAACAGATTTAATAAGTTTACTCTTCCATTGTTTTCATAAAAATGATGAAAATGATTTACAAAATCTCACTGTGTTATAATAATGTTTATATAAAATGCCAAACGAAAACTTTTCCAAATAACCAATTTATGCATTTGCCCCGGTTACGCACTTACCCCACTCCACCTTATAACCATTCTCTTAATTGACTTTCATTCCACTTAATTCACAAAGCCCGGCCAATTAAGCGAACATTGATGGAATATCACAAACGAAATGGCTTGTCCGGCATAAAAATCCGAGGCGAATAAGTCGATATTCGAGTTCCCATGAAAAAAAATCACGATCAGTCGATTCCCAATCACGGCCGGGGGCTATAATTATGACATCAATGCGTACTTCCGTGCACGCAACAGCTCCGGTTTATTAAATTTACGAAAAACCGCGCGGCGCGGCGCGGAAACTCGACGATCGGCGATCGACGATCATTATCGGGCCCGTTACCGTACAAGGCCGACGACGGGGACCCGTCGAATTATAATAAATCGGTGTAACGTTACAGGAGCAATTACGCCACCGTTCCAGACAAATTGGAACCCGAGACGAAAGGGCATATATGGCATATACATACAGCCAGAAAGACGCGTTCTCGGGAACCGATTGCTTCTACCTGCTTTTCGGCGTATCTTCATTATCAACGATTACGGTTCATTATCGCATACTTTCGGGCTAAACGACGATCGGCATGGCTGAAAGGTATTTTCGTGGTAGCTCATGCAAATTCGATCCCCGACGAGGACACTTAGGACAGCCCGCGTCATCGACTCGCGTGATTTGTCATGCTGCAGGACGTCGGAGGATCATCGGAAGCTGACAGAAAAATCGTTGTTCCTTCGAGCAAACGGCTGATTGTCGGCGAAAAGAGAATGTGCTCGATAAGGATCTGTCGGCGAGTCGACGTCAGGGGGCGTCACACCTTGGGGGAGCATTTTCTATAGATCCGGACCCGGTTCACCTGCCGCGGCGGCCAGAAGAGACAATGAGACTTTGACGAAATAAAGCCAGACCGAGGTGCAGTTTTCATGGATCAAGAACAGCCACGGTCGCCCCATTGTCGGCGAACAATGAGTGCCCCGGGGGAACTAGCGGGGGTGTGATGCAAGGTGCCACGAGCCACATTGTTTCACTGCAAAGTGGACAATAGCCCGGCCGATTCGCGTGACATTACAGAGACTTGTAGCCGAAAATTGCAGGTAAGGGTTGATCCTTTCACGAGGAGCCAGGGAATTGCGAAGGGGAGGTGCGGAATTATTCTCTTGGAAATATATTGCGATGCCTCTCCCGATTTCTTACGTTGGTCTCCGTGTATACGGAATATAGAAAAATGCATGTTTGTTTACGTTCTAAAGGTGCTTTAGATTTTATCTTAAAAATTCTTCTGCAGATTTATTTTTGGTTTGGTCGTTTGTCTGCATTTCTTTAAAACGTTGGTTATTGTATTATTCTGGATAAAATTCACAAGTCTTGAGGTTAGGATTCATGAGCATTCATGATCCTAACAGCAGTAACAGCTCTTTCCAGATTTTGTGTTGCAGGATATACTTTCAAGGAAATACTTGATTGGCGTATAAATTTTCTCACTTCGAATAAATCTCCTCAATAATTAATTGAATACGATTCCATGACAAACATCGATGCAGAAGATTAACGAGGATTGTTCGCTACACACGATGTTCCATTTTGGATCCAGTAGAATTGCGAGTGATCAGATTCGAAAAGAATCGGGGCCATGTCGCGTCGCGCCGCGTCGCCTTGAAAAAGCGAAGCGTGTGTCAGACTCGGGAGAGGCCGGAACGGAGATAATCTTTATTAAAAATACGTCCCTTGCCCACTTTGTCCTTAATGTGAGTGTGCCACCTGTACTCGGTAAGTGGTTATACCCGCCACTTAGGGCACAGATTATCTTCTCGCCGGGGACGTTCGTTCGGGTGTCGATCGTGAGGAGTCTTTACTCGTGCCGCCACGTTGTGGAACAAAACGCCTTTCTTTTTTACATCCACCAACATTTTGACACTTTCCAGACCAAAGACATCAATTCCCAGTCGTTTACCAAAGAGACTTAAATCTCTGTACGCACACGGAATCGTCCACAATAATTATAATTTCATAAACCAGCGCCCACATCAAAAACAGTCACGTCTTAAAAATATGAAAATACCTCCGCAATTTAGCGGAAGGCGTTCAAATTAATGACACCAGTCCGTGAAATCTGTTCGCCGCCGTTCACTTGGGAAGATTTCTCTTTCGCTACAATTTTCGGCTTCTTCGACGACGCTGCCCGAGTGCCGTACAATTAGACCTCGTTTAGAGGTGTTTAGGGATCTTGTCGCTGCCATTACTGTTATTATCGACTTATTACGAGGCTGTTGCATCGACACGCTCGTCTGGATGGCTTCTCTTCAGAAATCACGTGAGGTTGATTTTCAATTTTTAATTGGCGTTGATCCAGCATTAATTGACGCTGATGAAAGCAAATTAAGAAGGTGCTCCGAATTGCACCTCTTTCAGCAGTTTTAGGGTTCCCTTGGCTGCTTAAAAAATGAAAACAGCAATCATATATTGTTATGACAATGAAAAACGTCGTAAAAACGTGCGAGGAATACGAACCCGAAAGAAACGGCATCGTTAAGCACACACGATCTTAAAATTCGGTCCGACATCAGCTCACGCGTTAATTCCGAAACCTGATCGCGCACTTTCTTCGAGCATTCGCACGTCGGGATGGGTTAATGTGTTGCAAAAACGATTTTGAACCTTCAATTTCCGATATCCGTCCAACTCTCGGACGAAAATCCTCGGGGACCATACGCTCCCGTTACCTGTTTATGCATATGATTCATTTTTTCGACGCTGCCCGGGGCCTAGAAATTTCGAAAGGATCCTAACTGTTCATCATCGGCGCGAGAGCATTACCGGCCGTGATTACGAGTGAAAAATCACAGAGGTGCGAGTTGTAACCCGACTAAGAGGGGAGAGTAATTACAACGAGATTAATCTTTCTTTCGCCGGCGCTCGTTGCTTAACGAGCACCAAATGGATCACCGTTACACACGTGCGTTCTCCGGGATCGTTCGGTTCGTTTCTCTGTTCTGTTCTCGTGAGAGCATTCAGGATTTCGAACGTTCGGACATTTCGTAGAAAACCACTGTGGTTTCCTTTGTGCCCGATCGAAGTGCAGCAGAAGATGCGTGGCTACTTTTGAATGGCAAACCCCCATTCAAGCTTGTCTAATCGAAAACTATTTCTCTAACTATCCGGGAATGTGTGTACCATGTGTTAGAAATACCAAATGATTGCCTATTACAGTGAGAACAAGTGTTACTTTTAGGAAATTGCAGATTTATGTTTAGTGGTTCTCTGAATTGAATGGTGTGATAGATGTGTGGCTACTTTTGCATGCTATTCAAGCTTATCTAACCGAGAACTATCTTTTTGTAGGAATCATTTTGTATGTCTAACACATGGTACATGGTTTTTGAGCGCCGATTACAGCGAGTGTCATTTTTGGTAGACGTGGGATTGCAAGTTTATTTTTCATTTTGATGGTTCTCTGAATAGAATGGTGTGTGGTTACCTTTGAATTACATTGGGAATTAAGCAACCCTCGTTCGAGCTTGTCTAACCGAGAACTATTTTCTCAATAATTATTTTGGGTGTCTACCACATGGCTAATATTTTCTGAGTACCTAAGAACAGTGTTATTTTTTCGTTTTAATGGCTCTTTGAATGGTGTAACAGAAGGTGCACGGCTAATTTTGAATTACAATGGGGAATAAACCGGTCTTCGTTCAAACTTGTTTAACCAACTATTTTTTTAACATTATTTGATCCAGTCAAGTCCGTAGAAATGTTGAAGATTGGACTGTGAATCTTTATACAAAATAACATTCTTTCTTTCTCTAATAATTTTAATTCTTTTAGAGAGCCTTCACGGTCTAATGATTTATACAGGGTGTCTCAGCTGAAGGAGGCCGCCTAAATATCTCCTTTATTTTTAATGGCACAACAAATATTTATAGCATAATTTAAATGGTATCGAAGGAGGAATATCATGGAAGATCAATTTTTTTTATCCGGTCATATTTTCATAGTTTTTTCAAGGTCGTCGTTATTTTTTATCGGAAAAACTTTTTTTTATTCCATCTTGTAGCGGCTGAAAAAATACATTTGAGATAAAATACACTTAAGCCATTACCTTCAGGTGACCTTGAGTACCAAAAATGTGATAAAATTGTAGGATAATATTAGGATTACATTCGAACTTACTGTTCAAAATTGTTCTTCTATGATATTCCTCCTTCGATACCATTTACCATAAATTATGCCATACATGTTTTTTGTGCCATTAAAGGACATATGTAGGTGGCTTCTTTCAGCTGAGACACCCTGTATATTTTACAGGGTATATTTTATGTTATATATAAACATAATGGTATATTTTAAAAAATATACATGCTATATATTTTATGTATATTTGTATATTTTAGAAAATTAACTACTTCAAAGGTGCAACAAATGCATAGAAATACGTAGAATCTATTTCAGTTATTTTAATCAACAAATTCCCTATAAATTAATTTATACACCTAATATTTTAAATGTACATCTCAACGAAGGTTCGCAGTGAGATTCCATTTATTTCACACCACGAATCGGAGAATCATCGCGTTGAAAAAAATGACGAAAATACAAATTGCCTCATCGGAGCATACAAATAGCTGAACAAGTGTAATCCGCGATGCTTGGTCATGCCACGTGCATTTTCTACGCAGGTGGCGGGCCCGATAGAAATAATAAATCCCTCACAAAGATGCAGCACAAATTATGTAAAACTTGCCGAGAGATCCTCGAAGGGTACAGATGATCGACAGGTGAGGCACGGGACAATACACGGGCCCGGAAACGATTCTCTTCCTTCCCTCAATGACTAATGAAGCAGCCGGCACGTCTCGGCTTGTTCCGAGCTCCCAAGAGATAAAAAGATCGAACGTCGAACGACAGGAACTCGGGATGGTCCCAGTGACGAAGCGAAGACAATTTGTCAGCGACAACCGAGCCTTCGAGGATCTTTCTCATTTTTCTGTCGATCCCACGAAATCCTCCATCCTCGCGATCCTACGAAAATACGCCGGTCAAGGATAACGGATCACGATCAGTGACTTCTCTCGCAGTTTCCCCGCGGACTAATGATCCCATTCATCTTCGAGGACTTTTTCGAGGCAAAAGGAAAACACCAGCCGGCCTATTCAACGGCGCGAACTTCGTTCTTCTACCTTGCTCTCGCCCTTTTTCTTCCGTCATTGTCGATTGCCAATCCTGGCAGGTACCATTGTCCTTGGCCACGCTTCGCGGCAGACCCACCAGCATTTTTCTTTCTTCGGCAAACAATACGGTGAAACGAGGAAGAGAATTCCCGGGGATTTGCATGGCATAGTTCTTCGAACGTCACGATCGACGCTCGTTCCCCTCGGAACGCTGATCCTTCGACAGCGACTTCTGCACCCTCCGAAATCATCTGAAGCGAGCTCGAGATCACGGATACTCCTCGGTGGGCCAACGGATCAACAGGTGGATACCCGAGTACCTGACTCCGTGTCAAATAGTCTGTTTTTCTTCGAGAAACGATTCTGAAAAAGGTGAGCAGCATTTTTCGCAGCTTGCCGTAGGAATATATTAACTTTTTGGAAGAGCGAACTCTTGCTTAACACTTTACATACTGACTGACGGTTTTTTAAAATCGATGGTGAACAGTTGAGCATTTCTTGATAAATTGTCTGCATCAATTAGATACAGGAACTATGCACACATGTATTTTTTCCTTGACAATTTAAATCAGTTGAGAGTGATACAATAGTAATTTTAAATTCCATAAATCTCTTTACTGTTTTATATTTTATCTACTCATTTTAGTCATAAATGTAGAAAATCAGCTGTGTAGTAATAACATAAATAGAAGTACAACGAAGTAGAAAATTTATCGGTAAATTGTTGATATTAATGCAAAATGAAAATAAAAAGGTAAATAGAAAAATTGAAATTATATAAAAATGGAAAGGAATACAAAGTATATCGGTGCAATTTTTAATGGAGGGAAACAGAAGTAGAAAATTTATATATGTATATAAAGTATAATTTGTGAAGGCTGCAATTAAATAGAAAAAGAAATAATAAATGAAGATAGCTGTGAATAGCAGTGAAACGAATTAATATTTGGACACTCTAAAAAAGTCGATAACTTTTTTAATATTGTACTATAGGATTTGAGCTTTTTTGGAAAGCTAGAGCAATTAGTTCACTACAGGATGTGAAAAGAAATTTTTTCAAAAATTGCAACTGATCGGAATTGTAGAAAAAATACTAAAATTTGCATTTTTCAACTTTTTTATGAGGGCCTATTATGAAAATTTTAAAAATAATAAGTTCTGTAGATCTTTGTCAATTAAACATATTCTGAAAATTTCGTCAAAATCAAACGTTTAAAGATGGTAAAAATTTCAGATTTTCACGATTTTCGGCCTGTATCTAAGAATTCTTACATCTTTCAATGCCTACAAAACGTACTTTTAAAATTTTCAATATAGGCCCTCATAAAAAGGTTGTAAAATGCAACTTTCATAGTATTTTTTCTACAATTCCGATCAATTGCTATTTTTAGAAAAAAATTTTTTCGCATCCTGTAGCAAACTAATTACTCTAGCTTCCCAAAAAGGTTCAAATCGTATAGTACAGTATTAAAAAAGTTATCGTCTTTTTTAGAGCGTCCGAATATTAATTCGAGTAACTGTATATAAAGTATAATTTGTGAAGGCTGCAATTAAATAAAAAAAGAAATAATAAATGAAGATAGCTATCAAAGAGAAATATAGAAATATATAGAAATAAAATGAATTGGGAAGTTTTTCAATATAACTTATAAAGAGGTTAAATAAAAATAAAAAAATTTGGATTGGAGTTAAACAGAAAATGTCTGTCGCTGAAGAAGTAGGTCCACGAAAGGAACTCGTTTGTGCCATCAAAGTAAAACATTCTCGACTCTAAAGTTAAAGCTATCCGTGCTTTCGAATGCATTAAAGACGCATAAACGTCAACAGAGTGGTTTAACGCATCCTGCAATTTGCAAGAAAGGTACAAGTTCATGCAGCCGGTGAGGTCAGGCTCAAGAAAATTGCGTTCTTAAAGAACATTTATGCCGAAAAATTTTTCCGATGATTGATATATTTTCTAGTATACCAGTCGATCGCAGCCATAGAACCTCTCTCTGTGTTCGAGACCACGAAAATTACGGAGCACAGTTATTTACGGCGTCGTACGCTAATGTAATTTATATAATTCCCGTAATAAATTACCGGAGCAACTTATACTATTTGCATACCCGGCTTTCTCGGACCAGTCGCAACAGCATCTGCCACGTCTTCATGTTTTACGACCGCAAGTCAACTTTGTATCCGTGCTTTCACCGATGCGCACCGACGTGTTTGACAAAATTATGGGCCGATTAACTTGCCAGGATGTTTGTACAGGTCACTGCAGGAAGATTCGATATTCCCGCGGGTATAATTATCGTCGTCGATTGCTAATTGCGCTGTGGCTTGTGTGCACACGTGGTCACGGTTACGTATGTTGTATTGAATTATGATTTACTTGAAGAATCTGCACAGATGTTCTTTCAATTCCAAATTTTTGGAAGGTGCTTTTATGATTGTTCGTTTTAGAAATTGTCTATATGATATTTAGTAATATTTTAGTGATTGGTAAATTGAGAACTCTCACGCAAATTTTCTGTAATAATTTAGTAAGTAAATTGGTCACGGTTACGTATGTTGTATTGAATTATGATTTACTTAAAGAACCTGCACAAGAGTTCTTTCAATTTCAAATTTTTAGAGGGTGCTTTTATGATTGTTTGTTTTAGAAATTGTTTAAATGATATTTAATCATTTTTTAGTGATTGGTAGATTGAGGACCCTCATGCAAAATTTTCTGTAATAATTTAGTAAATAAATTGGTCACATTTGAACTAGGATTTAGTTGAACAGCCTGTACAAATGTTCTTTCAATTCCAAATTTTTAGGAGGTGCTTTGTTTAGATTTTTAGTTTTTTAGTAATTGGTAGATTGGGAACCATCACGCAAAATTTTCTGTAATAATTTAGTAAGGAAATTTTCTAAATGTACCTCACAGGAGCACAAAGGCTCGCGAAATAAAACGGCCTGGAAGATCTGCTCACGAGGAGCCACCGAAAAAGAACAATGGACAGCAGTCACCCGTTGCCAAGGGATTTCCATAAGCAGCCACGCGAGCCTAATTCCGGACACCGGCTAGGTCCGATCTAATTAGGGCGCGTAAACAAACGCGGAGAGGTGCAAAGCTCACGAACGTCTGCAGCATCTTCTTGCACCTATCCGGAGCAGGATCCGGTGCACGCGAGCAGATCGACGGTGATCTAAGCATCCAGTTAGCCGCGAACAATCAGACTAAGTGGTATGTAGGTTCTAGCTAATGGAGGATAATCTGAGAGTGAATTCTAGCGGAGTGTTTCTCGCGTTTCAAGCAAAACAAAAGCAGGTGGACGATAAAGGAAATAATAGAAACGAGAGTCGACATGGGAGAGAAAGAGCGAGCAGACGAACGACAGAGAAAGAAAGGAGGGAAGAATGAAAGAGAGCTGGTTCTCTAAAGGGAAGGTCGACGAAAGGGGAGAGGAAGGCGCATGTTCCCAAAGCTTTGACCGTCTACACACGTGTCGGGGCCACGCGAATTTTAGTGGCCGCAATCATCCTTGTTCTAGGGCTGTGCCCAGCGGACAGGCTCGCTCCTTGAGCTGGGCCTCGGCTCGCGCCTGTAATTTTCACACCGTTCGCCAGTTGGGTTTGCAAATGTGCGAATGATAGCTCGGCCGGGGGAGCATCCAGCTCGGATGATTGCCGGTGGAGGGGGCTGGGGAACTGTCTTTCGTCGAACGAGGGTACGAATGCGATTTCGGGGCACCGAACGAAATGCGCCGTGCCGCGCCGTTTGCATATCGGGCCCTCTGGGTGCCCCATGGGTACTTAGCGATCGACGCCGCAATTTTGATACCCTTGTTAGTCAGTGCGAGCACCGGCCCCTCTGTCTCTGTCCCTTCGCGTTCTCCTGTGTCCCTCCGAAAATTCGAGGCCTCGCGGATAGGTAATGCCTGGTCCCGGCTTGAAATCACTTTGCCCTGCAATCTCATTTAATACGGTCCCAGGGATTGCTGGCTGTTAGCTAACCCTTCCTAACCGGACACTCGTTGGTTAATAAACGCGGGACCTGTGGGCGCTGTGATCAACACCGATATTCCTCGTCAATTAGGAGCGGTCCCTCGCGGTGTAGATGAACGCGAACAGTCTTCAGGGAATCACTGAACATGGAGAGTGATCGATCCTGCCGTGGGAAGCACGCGGCGGCTTTGTCGCGTACAGTCCCAGGCAAAATGGGCCTCTTCGGGTTCTTCGAAAACTATGATGTGCACGTGATCTTGTGTACAGGGTGAATATTAGAGTAGATTATTTCGATGGTACACTGATTTATAGACTGAGGATCTTTAAACAAACTGGGTCTTGTCGTGTATTGCAGAAACTATGATTTGCACGTGATCTTGTGTACAGGGTGAATATTCGTGTAGATTATTTCGTTGGTACACTGATTTATAGACTGAGGATCTTTATGAAAAATGGGTTTCATGAAAAATGAGTCTCTTCGTGTTTTTCAAAAACTATGGCGTGCACATGATCTTCAGTACATGGCGAATATTAGAGTAGATTATTTCGATGATACACTGATTTATAGACTGAGGATCTTTAAACAAACTGGGTCTCGTCGCGTTTTTCAAAAACTATGATTTGCACGTGATCTTGTGTACATGCTGAATATTAGAATAGATCATTTCGGTGGTACACTGATTTATAGACTGAGGATCTTCATGCAAAATTGTCGGCTTCAATTGTAAGAAACACGAGTCGAATGAAATTGTTATTCTCCCTTTAATCATTTAAAAAATATAAAAACAATACGTGGACTTTCTTAAATTCTTTTAATCCTCTCACCGTTTTAAATTGCATTTTTGTCCCGGAGTGTAACACCTTGATGACCCTCTGATCACAGTGATCCAAGCGATGGATTGATGAATCCCCGGCTTCGATTAAAGAGCAGAATCGTTTCGACATGCCGAGAAAAGCGTTCATTAGCGACAGGAACGATTTGGACGGCCGAAATGGTTCGAGGAGCGACACAAGATATGTTTATACAAAACCAATGCAGCTTAATGTTGTGAACGGCGCGGGTTCGGCTTCGCCCCGAGCAGGTGGAGCCGAACGAATGAATGTAATTTTGATACCCTCGTTGCTAAACATTCCTGAGGTATACATCACCTGCACTCGATCCTACTGGGAACCAACACTGTCCGAATCTCTCGTAATAAATGGCTTCGAGCTCGGGAATTATATTTTGGCCTTCAATTTTATTCAGTCTATCGCGTTGGGTGTCTCGGTGCGAGAGGGTTTTCGTTTAAAGACGCCCGTATCACGTCAAATTGGAGGCGATTCGGCATACGAAGTGCCTCTTTATTTTCCTGCTGGAGCATCGACCACGTTGGCTCGATTGAAATGCAAAAATATTTCAACGGGCCGCCACTTTCAATCAGAGATCTCGTCTTATTTTCGTACATCCAATGAGATATCTGCTTGAAAAGAAAACGTCCCGGCTAAGAAATTTGATCGCGTTTCAATGCATTCAATGAAGTGGCAACGATGCTGTCTTCACTAAAATGTAAAAATATTTAACTGATTACATCTGCAGCTGCTCCATCTTAGCCGCTATATATTTGTGACAACCATGATGTTGAACATCGCATAGATTACAATATTTAATATTGTGCCTAAACTTGGACCTGGATTATTGTGGACCTCCGTCCATAATAATCGTGCGATCCAAGTCAATTGTGGCCAATAATGGTATATAATAACAGTATATAATACACGATGTACAAAAATCTATTGCTCCTTCTGAGAGAGAAAATTTATATTCGTTGAACGTGCATTTTAATCACTTAAGTATTGACACCAGGAAAATAGAGGATTAGAATAAGAATAATATTCATTAAGCAAAATTAAAAAACACAGCCGACATATACACAAACAGATAAATACTGTCGAATCCGCATAATTTTTCGCCGACACCGAGCACAACGTCGGAGGTTCAGCGAAAGGAGTTCGAAAGAGGCTGTTCGAGGCCCATTAACGAGGTATCCCTCGGAAGTCGTAAGGCCTCCGATTTTCTCAACTATCAGCATTTTTCCTGGCCCCTTTCCTACGGTTTTTACCCGTCCCCCGAGTTGCATCCTTTCATCAGCGTAGCAGCACACGCCGCGCCGGCTCTCACGCGAATACACGCCGGTTAGCAATCCGGCAGGCTTTACAGCCCGGCGACTGTCTGCCGCGGTGATTTAGGGCTCCCAGCCATGAGAATTTGCGAGAAACAACGAGGTGTAAAGAACACCGGCTCTGCCCCACGAATCTTCGCGATACTCGGGGCCCTGGACACACCGCGGTACAGTACAGTGTTAAGCACACGGGTATATGGCGGGCCCGAGTACAGGCATAAACCAAGAAACTGCCTCCCATAACCGTGACTGACAATGAGCCTGCTGCCTTCGAGTGCCTGCTCCGTTTTCCTCCTCTTGTCAGCCTTTTCGCATGCTGCTGCTGCTGCACGAATTTCGCGTTTAATGGCCGCCGTCGAACATCGACACTGGCGACTTTGATGGAGCGAGATGGGTTTCATCTTGTGCGAAATGAAACTCTCTCACCCTCCCCTCTCTCTTGTTTAGCTCTTGTTCGCTTTTATTAACATTATACAGTGAATCCTCTATAAACGCAAAAACCTCGGAGGGATTCGTTTGCATTTATGAAGTCAACAGAATTTAGTACGATTTTTATTTATTTTGGATCTACAAATGAATTATTTTACCAATGGAAATAGAATTTTATTTGGTACCACTTTCTTAAAATTTCCCTACAAAAATTGAGAATTGCATAAACATCCGCAGTCTAGGTATTACATTGTGAGGACGCACGGGCCTTTGAACTGTGCCGACGTCTGCGACTCTCCGCGTCGCATTAGTAATGGTTCACACTGATATACCCGAGCGGATTACTACAGTGGAGGGGATATTTTTTTTTGCGTTTATCGTGTATGGTCCTTTTGCGTTTATAGAGGATTTACTGTACTAGGTTGCCTTGTAGATATGATAGAAGGTGTCTCGATTAAATTTGAGTTTATTTAGATTTCGCATCATTTTTGTTAGAATTTAAATTTGGATGAGGAATTTCGAAGAATTTGTAAGAATTTTTCTCTCTCAATAGAGTCAGGGCGGATCCTGTGCACGGCGACCTAAATTTCTAAACATCTAAAACATCCGACGGATAATGCAGGAACATCTGTCGCGCATAATGACTTCGATAGAAGAATGACTATATAGGATAGCGCCGACAATCCGATGCGCTAGATGCACGGAACATGGCGTGACTATCGCACGCGACCGCACAATGGTCGCTCGTAATCTTTCCTGTTGAAAAAAGGCCAGGCAACACCATGCCCCGAGCTGTCTTTACTATAATACCGGCAAGAATCTTGACGGCCGACATCCACGCGAACTGTAACCAGAGTTGTGCTAATTCAAATACATCGTAATTGAATTACGCAATTGAATTACATTGTATTTCAATTATATAGTAATTCAACTACGTCGCAACTGAATTACATAATTCAAATCTTTCAATTAATTCAATTACCAATTATTTCAATCAGATATGTAATTGAAATAATATACAATTAAAATACAGCTCTCCAAATTATAGCCCAGAACTTTGAAGAAGTGCGATATATTTTATGTTTTTCTTTCATATCCTCGTCCTCATTCCTCGTCCTCGTAATTCGTAATTAATCTAATATAATTACAAAGTATTTTATAATTGTACTTCAATTGCAATTACGAATTACATTGTAATTCAATTGAATGAAGATCTGAATGATAAATTACGATATGTCTGAATTACAATGTAATTCAATTACTCTGTAATTATAATTCCTGGAGTAATTCAATTACTTTGTAATTATAATT